>JACSYO010001674.1:5170000-5507500 GCA_016806645.1 Ophiodon elongatus | reverse complement strand
TCACCACCGCTTTTATTTTGCTGTTGTTCTGTTGGCTGTGAGGACATTTAATTGGCGATAAAATCCCTGAATCATTAGTGCTGCTATGATGTCATCTAAATTGTGATTCTTAAAGTTGGAGCATATTTATTGATTTTATTTGTTTCTCTGCAAATGATTTGCTAATAGTAATAAAATCTGAAGTCACAGCGAAGAATGTTTTCATGCATTCGGATGCATACGTGTCCATTGTTTTTGCACTCTCGGGGTCGTTCACGCCGACAAGAATCAGAATCTCTTTCGCCAGATATAAAGACTCAAAGACTCAAAGACTCAAAGACTCTCAGCTAATGTTGGTCCTCTACTTGGTCCAGTCCTCAGCGTTTGCAATTATAGGGACCACCTCGACACCGAAAAGAGCTCGGGACGTGAATTTTTGAACAATTATCATATTTTATTGACAGCAGAAGGTAACACCAACTACCATGAGCCTGTGATTTAAATAATGTAAAATCCTGATTGGTGCACAGAAACAAGCGACATCATGTTTTACCGACGGAGCCCCGCCCACTTCAAACCAGTGAGAAGAGTTCAGAGAAAAAGTTGGCAGAAAGAAATTGTAATAATAAAGATTAAATATGTTTTCAGGACCTTTTAACATGTTTTCATTCTTTCATTCTTTATTTTCAACAACAACAGCGGCGGTGTATGGATACGATACACATCACGATACAGGAGCTGCGATTCAACAGTATTTATAAATCAAATTTTAGGAAAACACGACCATTTGCAATAAATCGGAGTAAAAAAAAAAGTTCCGCGGGGATCTGCATTTGCATTTATTTACAGTATCACAAAACATAATATTGAGACATTCAAGTGCATCGGTGTTATCTTACACCCCCTAAGTATAAGTCACTGTTTCAATGTTGCAGCTCAAACGGTGGATTATCTCCTTTGGGACCCCGTGGATTGGACCCATGGCCTCTGTGGCAGATGCTCTGCCCGTCCTCCGACACACAGCCACGGAGAAGGCCGACTCTGGCAGGAGGCCGTGTTGTCAGCGGAGGTTGTTTATCACACACAAGAGACTGCGCTTAAAACCCCAGCATGCCACCCAGAGTGCTCCATTATCGTCCCCATCCTGTGTCTCCTCAAAGGACCACCTGTTAGCAGCACATGAAAGTCTGGGAGAGGAAAACAGAGCCCCCCCCTCATCACCCCCTGCCTTCTCTTTCACATGACAGGTCTATTCAGGCCTTATATTTGACGGGGTTGACGCATGGTGCTTTCTGTTTCTATGGGGGCGTCACATCTTTCTTTTATGTCGGGGAAATTAATTTTTTTCAAAGGGTCAGCTTCTGCTGTTATCTCCACCTCGGTTGATTCTAGTTCTGAAAAACATTTTGAGTGTCAACAGGCTCAGACACGAAATGGTCTTTATTCTTCTTTTTGATTCACTAAACTGAAGAAAAATCCTGTTTATGTTAAAGGAATGTTACACCGAACATGTATCTCAGTATTTGAATTTTCTTTTAGGAGAATTTCTATTAAGGAATAGTTCAAGATTTTGGGAGATATGCTTGAGAGAGATGAGAAGAACAATACCACTCTCATGTCTGTTCAGTAAATATGAAGCTGGGGCTAGTTAGCGTAGCACAAAAACTAGCCTGCTTCTGTCCAAATCTAACAAAAAACAGATTCTACCAGCACCTCTAAAGCTCTGAAGTTATTAATGTATTTCATATTGTTTGTTTTGTTTGGACAAAAAAAATATAATAATGACCTTTTGTGGTTTCATAGCGGGTTATGCGTGGGAATATGTTTTGACATATAACAGTAAGTGCCATGTTATTCTAAAATAAATCATTAATTTGTTCGACATTTGTTTGTAATTGTTTCCAACAGACATTCTCGAAGGTGTCATTGAGAGATATATGTATATATGTATATATAAATATGGGGATAACGTTGTTCAGACATTCTCTTATGTTGGTTTTGGAAAGTTACAGAAATTATAACCATTCTGATGTTGACTGAGTTTCCAAAGTTGTTCAACCAGCAGCCTACTGGTGCTTTAAGTATTCTATGTAACGCTACACCTCTTACACTTCTGTAGAGGGAAAATAAGTAAAATATAATGGGTTTATAATGAGCTTTAGTGGTGCTGGTAGATGGATTTTGTTTGGACAGAGCCAGGCTAGCTGTTCCCCCCTGTTTCTAGTCTTTATGCTAAGCTAAGCTAACCAACTGCTGGCTTCACATTTACTGTACAGACTTGAGGGTGGTATCCTGTTTTTATTCTCATTATCTGTCTGTTTAAGCTGCTGCTCAATGAAACGTGCAGCACAAAAGAGATATTTAACTGTGTCGGTAACTTCCTGGAGAAATAATAACTGGAATTGACTGTTTTACCCTTTTGGATTCTTTCGCTATTTAAAAAAACAACAACAGATGTAACATGTAAATTGTGCTCTTCAGGTACTAGCAGGTAGATTTTGGCACCTTTGTGTGAAGCCAGTTTAGCTGCTACCCACCTGTTTCTTTATGCTAAGCTATGCTAATTGGCTTCAGGCTTCATTTCTTCTCATCGAACTCTCTTAAAACAAGCGAGTAAATGTGTGTCCCAAAATGGCTTTACATCCCAGAGAGATGTGACGTGATCATTTAGACGATCCTCCCCTCAGTTAGGTTTGTTCTTTGTTTTCATAAATGAAATTACCCTTTTGCAGCAGCACCTTGTGTGTCAAACAGACTGATCGTAATCGGGCTAAACACTTTTGTGTGTGACACGGCCGTTTGTCCCCCCCCCCCCGACCCCCCCTCCCCCTTTCTCCACACACACACACTCTGTAGGCCTGTTTGGAGATAAAGGTCTCACCTCAGCAGCCTCACACTCTTGTTTGCAAACTGCACAGCTGGTCGAACTCCCAGAGGCCGGCCGACGCAGTCTGCCTCCAAATCCCTCGGGGGGGCTGCCTGCACTCGCACTGCAAATATCCCCCGACATCACCAGCACCATCTCCACACACACACACACACACACACACACACACACACACACACACAACCTCGGCCCTGTTTTTAGAAACAACTAAATAACCCAGTCAGTGTGATGAAAGAGCAGAGACCTTATCAACCCTCTAACTCCACCTCGCCAACACACACACACACACACACGCACGCACGCACGCACACACACACACACACACCGTCACCAGCAGCTCAATACCTCTCCCTCATTGATTTTCTGTATGCTCTGCACCGCCGTTTGTATTTGAACACAAAGGAGTCGCCTGCCATGACGGCGTCGTGTGAATGGATCGTCTCAACGTGTTGAAGTGGAGGACAAAACAAAGAAAATCATATTTACAAACAACACAGCAACTCATGACACACCAATTGGAAGTGGCGTTCCTTTGTTAGGTCTATTGAAATTAAAACATGTCACGCTTTATTCACCTCATCCCCTGATTTCAAGGGTCATCATGCCTTCATCAGGGCGTCATCATAGTATTCAAAACATTGTTTTCACCATCTTTAAAAAAAAAAAGTACTTTACTTTACTCTTATTTGATGCAGAAAATAAAAAATAAACTGAAATATAAATGACTGTTACTGCAAAACATATATTACAACCATATTTTCAGAATATTGCAAAACAAATACAGTCGTTCATCGTAATATTTACTCGGTAAATGAAGATTTTTACAGAAAATGATTATAATATTGTTTTGTTTAGTATCTTTGGCGTTATTGTATATAAAGAACCAGAAACAACCTCATGCATCACCCTGATAGCCAGAAAGAAGAAGAGTTACGTAACGTGTCTTCATTTTGATAATTACACATCAATAGTATTGTAACTGTATGAAGTTTGGATGATTTCTTACTATATCCGTCTTTGGGGCAAAAACAAATCTACCAATTCTCAGTCAGGTTTAAAAAAAAATATTAAATTAAACACAAAAAAATAAATAAGTCGTAATTTATTTTGTGAGAAGTCAAATGCATAGAAGTTATTTGTGTGAAACACCAATTTGCAAGTCCTCCATGTAATGTTGCAGACATTTAAATACTGTGACATCGAAAAGTACTTTAAATGTACAGAAAACACTTCCTCTTCGTGACTACCTTATGCTATAATCACTGTACAAAAAAATGACATGTCGTGAATACAAATAAACCTTTAGGTGACATTAAATCAAAATGTAAATCGAGCCTTGACTGTATCGTAGCTTTGAACCTTCAGATGGGAATAAAAAATGTTGTTTCATTCACGTTCGTCGAAGGTGCCGGGCCTCTAGTGCAGACACACAGAACCTCATATTTCAGTCACACCTCACATGTGTTGACTCTTGTAATGAAAGGTACAGTCGGAGGACTCTGGAGAACGCTGACAGGCAGCGATGGAGGGTGTGAGCAGCGCAGTAGCTCATACTGAGCGAGGCGGGAATGTACAGGAATGAAGGTTGTGAAGTAAATTTTTAAAAAGTGTCTGTCCACCTCTTTATCAGCGAGTCCAGATAAAAGGGCCCCTCAAGAGGCGGAGGGGGATGATGAGGCAGAATGAATACACCGTAAGATTGGACACCAAACCTCTGTGGATTCAGATAGGAGCTTCTGCATTAAACACCTCAGGGTGGAAGTTAGCTGAAGGACGCTCTTTTGAGGGACGTTAATGAGGTTTGCTGTCAGAACGAGTTTAAAAACATCCAAAAGCTGTATTTGAAAAAAAGCTTCTGATTCTAAAAAGTCTGCAGCCATGCTCGCGGCTCTGAAAGGCTGCACCTGCACTGTGTTGCTTTTAGCTAAATGCTAACGTCAGCATGCTAACATGCCTGGAAAGGCCACACTCCTGAAGGCCAAAGTGGTTTCTTTTCATGACCTGTTTTATCCGTCCAACTGTTGAGAACCCTAAAAAAAATCCAGACCGGTCTCACCAAATGGCGTACAAATGACACAACCGTTTCTTTTTTGTCATTTAGCGTGCTATAAGAACGCTATTCTTGCTTTTCGCGTGTCATTTTTACGTCATGTAATCTGTGCTCACTGCAATGTAAATGCATGGATGTGAATGTGCTTAGCTGAGGACAGGTGACGTCGTAGAAAAAGTCAGATAGACTAACGGAGAGGAGGTGGACGGGTCAAATATTACAGGACTTAAACCAGGGGACTGGTGTTGGTGTCCTAAAATGTTGTTGATGTGTTTTCTGTACTTGTGTTTTACGTTGTTTATGTTTTACTTCGTTTACGTACTTATTCTAAGCCGATGTTTTCCCTAAGCCTAACCGAGAGGTTTTGTTGCTCTGCAGCTGTTCCACAGTAAGGTGGTGGTGCAAAATGACAAGCAACAAGCCTAAAATCTGCCCTATTTATACGCTTTCACATAAGCTCTGCATGCATATTCAGTTTACGGTCATATAAGACAAAGACATCCTCATAAATGAGAGTAATATTTTGCTTTCTTTTCTTGAAAAATTGCTTAAAAAATAACTGCTGGATATTATTTTTCCAACCAGTTCACTTCTCAATTAATCCACTAATCGTTTCGGCTCTGGGTATAATCCTTCAAAATTAGTTCACTGAGTAGAAGCCAGTCAGATAGTTTCTTGTGATCAAATCTATTTTTTAATCTAACTGTGTTTCTTCTCTCCAGCAGGTGGCGCTGTGCTGGACAGACGATGGCTCTCTCCTGGAGTCTCCTCCTGGCGTTGTTCTTTGCCGCGCTGACGCTGTCTCACAGCGCTGAGCCCGGAGCTCCTCACGGCAAGAGGAGACAGGCGGCGACCTCGGCAGGTGGCAGCAACGCCCTGCAGCACCCTCTGCAGGGCCACCGCTACAGCAGGGACCGCGGGGGCCACGGGGGCCAGGGGGCCCGCGGCGCCAAAGGCGGGGCCGGGCTGCTCTCCCACAGGCCCCTGCACCCCCTCGCCAGGCCTGAGGATGACGGGACGGGCCTGGAGAGCTTGAGCCCGGTGAGACTGGAGACGGGCCCGGGCAGGGACAGGGACAGAGTTCGAATGAGCATGAAGAGTCCGTCCCAGACCCGGGAAAACCAGCTTCTGGGGACACGCAAAGGACGGGGACATGGACACGGGAATGGACACGGACATCATTTTGAGCAAAGGAGACAGGGGAGTCGGCGTGACAAGGACCGGCATGGAAAAGGTGAGCTGATCCAGACGTACAGGACATTGATCCACAACCGCGGCTCTGTCCAGTGTTGGACAAGCAACAAGGAGCTCCAGGCTTTTTTCATGGAAGACCTTCTGACATGTGGCAGGAGGAAATGCAGAGGTGTAAATAATAAGACGAATGCTTTGATTGAACATGCTGTCAATAGGACAGCCCTGATGGTACTCACATCATTAATACAACCCCATGCACGAACAATGTGCTGCGTGGCGACTAAAGATGATTCACAGGCGTCACACGGCGAGCTCTGTGGAATTATTTCAGAGGAACCGAGACCTTGTTTCTGAAAAAAAAAAAAAAAGATGTTGAATTTTTATAAATGTGTCTTTTTGCACTGCTGTAGTCACCACACGTGCAATTCTAACATCTGGCCCAGTGTTAGAGCGGGTCGTCCTTCAATCAGAGGAACTGCGGTCCACGAGTCCATGTTGATGTGTCCTCGGGCAAGACACTTAATCCCAAATTGCTCCTTTAGGGTGTGCCTGCGGTGCATGAATGGGTGTGAATGATTAGACGGTCCTGACGGGCAGGTGGCACCTTGTATGGTAGCCCCCGTCATCAGTGTGTGTGTGAGTGGTTGTGAATGGGTGAACGAGTGTTAAAGCGCTTTGAGTGGTGGGGAGACTAGAAAAGTCCATTTACCATTTACCTTGGAACCACAACAATCCCACCAAATTTCCATTTAGCGCCGGTTCATCTCACACAGTCTTCTGCAGCACATTGCCCAATTTTAGATGCATTTTAGGATTTTCATCTTTTAAGCCACGATTCCTGACAGTGCATTCAATGACAAGCAGCCAAAGTCAGTTGGCTGAGGAAGATAATTTGTTACAATCAAAAGCTCCACTTCAGCGACTAAATGGACCTTATCGTGAGCCTGTTTTTGGGGAGGGAATAGGCTTTTTTTTTGTTTTGTTTGGGGGAAACTAATCATTTATTTGGCCAGACATAGTCTTCTCACTTCGTTAACTCTCTATAGAGGTTTGGTTACATTAGACCATTTTGAAATGTTAAAAACTAAAAATGAAAGCTGGTTCCACGTTTGTTAAAAAATGCTGAGTTTTGTGGTCATAACATCAGAATTGATATCATATTTTCTCCCCAAAACATATACTGGAAATCACAGATTTAAGGCCAACCAACGTGGTTTGAGGACTAAGGTTTTGACGCCAAGTGCGTCTTCATCAGAGTCAAACATTACAGAGACTCGGTCCAATAGACCCATACTACCATGGGCAGGTAATAATAAGGATGCCAGAAGAAGATTTAGTTTGGACACTGTGTTGAGATTCAGTATCTCAAATGCAGTATCCAAAAATACCAGGATGTCCTATGTTATCCAGTCACATTTTGTAGTACGCAAGTCAACATGCTTTTCTGACCCACAATGATCAGCACAGCTGGTATAAGAGCGTCAAAGTTCAAGGTGCATTGTTATAAAGAAGTAATATGTCCCAATTGAATGCATACTTCATGCATCAGTACGTACTTTATAAGGGCAGCTGCAGTGTGTACTAAGTAAAAAGTATGCGATCTGGAACGCAGTGTCACGTTCTCTTTAATAATGACTCTAATAAAGAAGTAATTCAGTACAGTTTCCCGATTTACATATCATTTAATAATAAAAAGAGAAAAGTAAATATATAAATAGCTATTTATGACTTTACATATCTGTAACGGCATCGTGTTTTCTCCTCCTCTCCTTCCAGGGTTTCTTCCCGAGCCGGAGCTCAGCTCTGCGTTTAAGGACAGAGATTTGTTCGAGGATCCTCCCTCCTCCTCCTCCGCCGCCTCCCCCTCCCTCAGCATGACCCCGCCCGGTGACACCCCCTCCCCCATCGCCGCCGTCTTCGGCTCCGGCTCCTCCATGGTTACCACGGTGATGAACGAGCATCCCCCAACGCTGCCCCCGGCCTCCACCAAACCCCAGGTAACCCCAGCGGAAACCCAAGTGCTTATTAAAAGGCTGCGTCTGTTGTGCCTCAGTGTGATTCCAGTGTGCGGGGGAAATAGAGCGAAAATAGGCCCCATTACTGCCGTTATGCTGCCGCAGAACCTCATAGCTCATCTCAGAAATGACACACAGTGTGAACCTGAAAGTGCTGCCTGTGAAAAATATCCTCCAGCAGGTCGCTGGCTCCTGGTCACAGTGTGTAAGAGAGATACGGCCGTGTTCCGTATAATAAAACGACACCTCTGGGATCAAAATTACACAGTTCAGAGTCCAGCCGCACGTTTTCTGTAACGACCCTCCTGCTCTTTTATTAAAACCATGGCAGGACAAAATGTACGGGAGCACGGAGAGTCTTTTTTCTTTGGTGGGCGCGGGGCAGCCCTCTCCACCTGTCACACTCACCCAGCGCGATGCTTCAGCAGTGTGCATAAACAGCATTTATATGGGGGAAAAAATAAATAACAGGTCTTCTCAAGCCTCCTTCAATCTTGGAGCGGTTACAAACGAGACTCTTTGAGAACCCGATGTCAGTGAAAGCTTTCGATATTCGTCACAGCTGCTGCAAACAAACACCGAACAGCTTGTCGGGCGTCCGTAGGAAACAGTTTGATTGACAGCTGTTTTGTTGAGGAGCGCTGTTGACGACAGTCGAGATGTTGCTGGAAAAAAGAAATGAATGGAAAAGAAACCCGAATCCTTGGACTTAAGTTTTGATTGAAGACGTTCTTCTGAAAAGATTCTTCAGTTGTTGTTATTGATCACAATAATAAGTGATGTCATCCAGCTGGAGGACAGATCCAGCTACTAAAACCAATACTACAGTTGTACCCGAAGTAACGTCTTCAAATAAGACTTTAATCCAGTGATTTGGAATAATCTTTTCAGACATCATACCACCTGACTCAACCATACAAACAAAGGGTATTTATTTTCATTTCATTAGTTTATTGGACGACAGAAAACATAATAAATGAGCTAAAGAAGGCTGATTTTCCTCAGGCCACCCAAACATTGTATTTTTTTAATTGTATCCAGTGATGCAATGTAAGGTAAAGTACTGTACAATTTTGAGGTACTTTGCATGAATATTTTCCATTTCATGCATGATTATACTCCCCCCGCATTCGGGGAAAAAAAAGAAATCTTGCGAGAGTGATATGTACATCGCATCCAGATTTTTCTGCACCTAGTTGAAGTTTTGAAAGACGTCATGGAGGCTCTGTGTGACGGCTCCCTCTGTCAGTCTCTCCATGTTCTGTGTCTGCAGACTCCACAGACTGTCGGCCCGCTTGGTTTTCTGAGAGTCCAGGAGTGTGTGTGTGTGTGTGTGTGTGTGTGTGTGTGTCTTTACTATGAGTGCGGTCAAATATTATTGGACCACGGAAGAAAAAAAACCGCCTTTCTTGAACAATTGCTCCAGTGGCGCGAGCGTTGCGGCAAGGCTTCCTAATTAATGTTCGATCTTCTGCTGATGGTTTAATGAGCAGCCGAGCACAAGCAGATAGCCACCTTCAATTAATGTAATTGTTATTTCCATATAGGCTTATTTCCTGAGGGGGAAAGGAAACAAGTATGGATCTGTTTCCACGAAGATTTTGATTCTTATTTTTTTTTTTTTGATGGATGTCTTTCATGGACCGATTATTCCTCAAGAGACGTCTCAGAGTCCTGCTGACTTAATCACACTGTCTCACATTTCTATTCTGCTTCCTCTATGTGTGACGGCGGAGATGTTTTATGGCTTTTATTACAGAGTTATATGCACAAAGAATCCACGCAGGAGTTTTGTTTTATAGCTATGTCATCGAACACTCATCTGAATTACAATATTTTACTGAGGTAGAATATTTTTATCTTTGAAACTCATACTTTTATGTGTATTTATGGATCGGTCCAAAAGGTATTTTACTGCTGACTTTAACTATTTAGGGAGAAAGCAGACAATAAACTGTTCATGTCCTTTTGTTACAGAAAACTACACACTAGAAAAAACAATAAAGTTAAGAGACGATGGTATCAGTAAAATTTAAAGAGTTCCTTTTCTTTTCATGATGAGATGTCCAGTGTGGTCTGCTGAAGTGTTCGGGCGAGATTAAAGGTCAACTGTGTTTTCTCTGGAGAACAAAAATGGCTTAATTAGCGTTATATGTCTTAATGTGGTGTCAAACTCCTTTTATTCCTCGGGCCACATACAGCACAATTTGATCTCAAGTGGGCCGGACCAGTAACACCATTTCATAATAACAGATAAATAACAACACCTGCAAATGTTTCCCTTTATTTTAGTGTGAAGAAGTACAAGTACATTCTGAAAATGTTCGCAATTTATGAAGAATCCATTCCCGAACGGATGATGAGCAGCCTGAGATCTCTTCCTGATCTCTCTGTTCTCAGGTGTCAGTTCTTGTACTTTTTCACCACGATGAGTCTGATAGTGGCCCCGAATATTATATTATATTCCTTGAGCCTTGACAGCTGCTGTGAACGCAACAAGAATACCGGCTTCCCATTTACCTTTGTGAAGAAATAGGAACACATCATGTCCACTTTTCTACTTTCCAACAAAGACATTTTCCACCGGCGGCTCCTTCCTCCGCTTGACCGTGTTGTATCTCGTCGCCTGTATGTTAAGCACCTGGGATCTATCATAGCAACACGTTCTCACCCCAAACTCCTCCCATACCGACGCTTGGTCAGTGGCCCTGAGCTTCAAACTATAGTGTCACCTCTGAAGTCAGTTTTGGACGTTTTAGGGACGGCGTGTCAGTTTCCACTCGTAACATGCATCATGTCTTTTCAAAATATACTTCCATCCTCACAGGAAGTTAAGGATTAGGCAATAAAACCACTTAGGTTTATGAAAAGAGCGTGGTTGAATAACTTGAATAACTCAGTAATGACTCACATGACTAAATGTCAACGTTTACAGTAGTCACACGGACAAAAGTCCCGTGTTAGTTAGCACGCTAAGTGGACTATCGCACACCTTATGCTACGTCGGTTGCTCTGAGCGCCTCACAGTGACGTAGGTGGGTTTACGTTGCGTTAGTTGAATGAACGAGACTCCAGTGGAGCGCTGACCGAGCGTTTTATATTTGACGAGTTGTGAGTGAGACCAGGTTGATAATGATATCACCGTCGGCCCTGCTACTCTTATTCGGGCAACTGACCCCCATTTGTCTTTTGTTCCTGTTTTACTATGTGTGGCTCTCGACAAAAGTGACTTCAACATCAGAGACGACAGTTTGCATCTCGTATCGCAACAACAGTCAGCGTTGGTTTCTCTAAAGAGCTTTTATTTACCTTAATTAAGTACTTTTAGTTGCCTCAAACTTTTGATCAAATACGATTTTTTTTGTGTCTCAAGTATGATGACTTGTTGGTCTGAGAAGAGACAACCTGTGATAAAACCAGGATCAATAACACGCTCTGCTATGCTCAAATATATGCATAAGGAAAAAAACAATACTCTCAGAAACTTTCATAAGTAAATTGATAAATTACTTTTAAAAGTAGTTTTCGCTAACAATGCCATGAAAGCAAACTTTGTGGTTGACTTGTGTTAAACATTGCAAATATTTGAACTAAAATCATACATCAAGTACATGAATAATAAATACTATTAGAATAATAAAATGTCCACCCAGGATCATTTGCAGGCTGCATTAGTCGCCTGCTGCCCTCACTGTTGAGAAATAAATCCTGTGGTTACGTGTATCGAACTGTAGTTTCAAGCTCTACGTCTGTATATTGTATATGCATTAAGAATACAAAACAATGTGATATTGTGATATATATATATATATATTTATATATTTGTAATCCAGGCTGTGGGCAGTCATGTTCTCTGCTCCCAATCGATTGGGTTTTAAAGCTCTGCTTCTATCTCTGTGGAGTCTGTGTGGGCGTTTTATGAATCAATGAGGCATTACTACAACTCAAGTCTGATGCGTCTCATTAAGAACAGCCTGGACGTGTTTCCTGCAGTACTGATAGAAAACACAGTCAACAAATCAAACCTTAGTCATCCACTGCTGCTGCGCTGTAATTGTAGTAACTGAACATTAATCTGAGGAGACAGAATTGATCTCTTCAACGTATTCTCTACAGCGGCTTGTACGCCAACATTTAGGATTAGCTTTTAATAAACATCTTCATATTCTGATCACAATTGTCTTTGAATACATAAATGAAGCAGATATTTCACAGCATGCTGAAACTAATTGAAGATGAGATTTAAGATTATTGTTTACAGATCTGCGTGTCGGCCTGTTTGTTCGGTCCAGTTTGGTTTTCTGATACGGAACGTGAGTTAAGTTGAGTTAGTTGACTTCTAGTTACGCTTCGTCTTTTCAGAGGTCCGGAAGAGGAAAAGGACAAGGAGAGGTGATGCCAACGCTGGACATGGCGCTTTTTGACTGGACAGACTACGAGGACATGAAACCTGTGGACTCCTGGCCGTCATCCAGGAAGAAAGGTCAGTTATTAGCTGCAATTGTGAATGTGTGGTCATTAAAGACAGCTGAGGCTGCTGGGAATGTTCTTAGTTTTGTGGGTATTTAGTCAAATAACAAAATATTGGACAAAGTTTGACCTCTTGGTGGTGCTAGATGAAAGATCAGGGGATTAAACTCATACGCAAATGTTACATAGTGTCCAAACCGTGGAAATACAATTTCTAGGTCCGTCACGTGATGCCAACGAGCCTAAAAATACTTTTTTGCCATAGAGGACATTGGGAAAGAGACGTCTGTAAATCAGCTGGTCTTTTTCAAATCAAATCAACTTCCCAGTACAAACGCAAACAGTAACACTTAACGTTATAAAAGTTATTTTCCTCCCTTCATTCATGTGAATGAGCCCGAGAACGAGGCTGGGAGGCGGGGTTTAAGGGGACGCTAGTGCGCTTGCTCCATTGGCCCATGGATACGGAAGATCGGCGTGAGATCCGGGTGATTTTATACTCGGGATCAAACTTTTTTTTGCTTCATGCTCCACTGAGCAACTTTCATGAGAATGAATGGGGGCCCCAGCCCCAACGCTGTATTCAGTTCTATTCTATACATCCATGGGTGCAACAGGAAAAGTCCAGGGATTACCAAAGTCATTAGGATTCATCATGTGGGCCCCATGGATGTCTGTTCCAAGTTTCATTTATTTCTCCTGCTGCAGACAAGAGGCGGAGTAAGAACCTCAGCAGTGGAAATGTGACGGTAGACGCTGACGCCATCGAGCCATGTGACCACCACCTGGACTGTCTCCCAGGTCAGTGTTGATCCTCCGGGTCTGAACAGTTGAAGCCAATGCTGAAGTGTTAAACTTAACTTAAACTTAAACTTGCATTCTTTCTAATGGCCATCAGGGGGCGACTCCTCTGTTTGCAAAAATAAGTCTGATTGTATAGAAGTCTATGAGAAATTTACTCTATTTCTCACTTGATTTATTACCTCAGTAAACATTGCTCAGTCTCAATCGCTAGTTTCAAATCTTCTTTAATACAGCAGGATGTTTATTTAGTAAGTTATGGTCCCGTTTTGAGTAAAATAGACCATAAAGCAAAGTATGCTTTAGGGCTACCTTGTGATTGATAGGTCACTAGTTCATGAAAGTTAGGTGTAACATTTTAGCTGCCTAAAAATGTCTTATTCATAAAAATGGTGATTTAAAGAAATTAATTGTAACAGTGCTTATATATCTATGTTGGGTTTGTAGTCGTCTTTGTCATTAAAGGCCTTCAACACTTTTCAAAAGCTAAAAGCTCAGAGAAATACATCTGAATTTCTTATTTTTAAACCCCCAAAAAATTGTCTAATTAGCTTCATAACCAAACAACCACACGCCACTTTTTTGGATTTCAAACAAATCCTGATTGGTTAATAAATGGTCATGTGACATCCTGTTTTTTTTTTCCCCCAACTGAGCTGCGCCCACTTCAAACCATTAAGAAAAACACAAAAATAGAATTACTTAAAGTGAAACAACCAAAACCATTGTGTCATCATATTGGACCTCATGTCTCGTAGTGAGACGCCTTTTCAGAGCCTTCAAGAAGAAAAGGAACATGCAATATTTTGTAGACTTTATCACTTATGCAACTTAAACTTTCTTTTACAATGTTCACGTGTTTGGTTATTGAATTTTTGACGTGCTTGTTTTCCGTTACAGGTTCTTGTTGTGACTTGAGACAACACGAGTGTCAACCTCACAACAGAGGCCTCAACAACAAATGCTACGACGACTGCATGTGTGAGGAAGGTGAGTGAGGAGAAACGTGGTCACATGACACGGAGTCGACCTTTTGAGAGCGAGTGAGAGGAACTGGGTCGATACGTACAGTAAACTGCAGGGCTGATGAGGGGAAGTGAGAACAGGTGTGCAGGTGGGGGGGGGGGGAGGTCAGGGGATAGTGCGACTTAAATACTGTGTGGTGTATCAAACGACCTTTTTTCACAACAGACATGTCACAGTAGCAAAATAAACCAAAAAAATTGGTGTTTTAAATAACATTCATCTTTTAGAATCGATTTAAAATATATTTTATATGTTTACTAACTTTTAAATGAACTTCCTCATCATCAGATTCTCTTTTATTTTACGTTCCAGTCAAATCACTAAGCTCCAGAGTAAAGTATCACAAGACACAGGTCACTACTGAAAGGAATAGTTTGACATTTTGGGAAATAGGTGTACTCACTCTGATGGCGCTCTCTCTTTTCACCGAACTCTCAGCCAGAAAGTGACCAATCACGTAAAATGTCGACCTTTTGCTTCAAAGCAACGCTCCACTTTTTTTGGGGCTCTTTTAGGATCTGTTTTAGAGCAGCAGTTTGTCTTTTCATGTGCAGTTGAGTGTTTCAGTCATCCAGTTCAGTTTGTACATGTGATGGATTGTTTCTGTGCTGGTGGAGCTGATATCAAATCTGGGGTTAGTTTGTAGTTTGGTTTAGTTTCAGCCTTTGGTGATTTGTTTAATTTTTAACAGGGAGGACGGAGACGGTTTGTTTCGTTCACCAGCGACTAGCGAACCACCTCACGAACAACTTCTAGGTATTTTTTAATACCCCCCCCCCCCCCGGCTGTATTATTCAGAGAGGGTTACAGATCCAAGTCAAAACTGACAGAAGGGTGGGACTCAGAGAGAAAAAGCTAATTGCAAATCCATTTGCTACTTCAGCACCACGGACAGCGCCATGGATTTATCAATAGAGTGCTGCAGGGTTGGCGTATTTTTGTAAGTTAGCATCACACTGGTTCCCTCGACAAAAAAAAGCCAATTGGGATTTTTTCATTTTGGCTCGTGGATCACTGCAGAAGACGAGAACGTTTAAGATACTTACACGTTTTGTTCAGCATCATAATCCTCACAAATGAACACCACTTTTATGATTTTTTTTAAGCGTGAATGCAAAACGGCAGAAGCTATAAACAAACTACACCACAGTCACGTGAGCTTGAATACAAACACATCGAGGCTGTAAAGGCAGACAAGTCGGTGTGATGATGTTTTTTAGTCTCGTTTAGCCACTTGTTCGCCACCGCCTATTTAAAGACACGTTGAAGCTCCAAAATTCAAGGGAGGAGTATTTATTGACATATTTTACATTGTAGAACAAAACGTTAAAATCTCTTAAGCTTGTGTGAACCACAGACCTTATTTCAAACATCTATCTATCTATCTATCTATCTATCTATCTATCTATCTATCTATCTATCTATCTATCTATCTATCTATCTATCTAACCAAAAACACATTGACTTGTGCAATAATGCTAACTCATTTCTGTGTTTTAGGACTCATTCCTGCACCACGCCACAGTGAAACAGAAGTTATAGCCTCTTTAGCTTCTGTACTGTGACATATTCTGCAGTAAAACTGAATTTTTTGATTTTAGAAGAGGGATTTAAATAAAATCCTTCATATTTGATTGGACCGTAAAAAAAAATGGGTGGGCTTAGAATGTAGCGCTCCACTCACACCTCCCTCGTCTCTAAAAGTCGCCGATTGATTGATGGATGGATGTCATGATATTATTGGTTGAAATTGGTTGGATTTTGATGTAAAAAATGTGCATATGTTTTTAAGTAAATGCACAATATGATCGGGGATGTGATCTTGAGGAGTTTAAAAGGCACTTCTCATTTCATCTCGACTTTAAGCTAATGATATTTCAGAGCCTTAGATTCTAACTTCCACAAACCTCAGTCAGATAAAAGATCAATGAGTCGCGCTCCACTAACATATTCAACTAAACGACCCCTCTGCCCCTTCACTCTCTCCACCACTGGAGGATGGAGAGGCAGGTTAACAAGGAGAATACATTAAGGACATTTTGCTGGATGGCATCCTTCTGTGGTTCCAACACTTTCATAATGTTTGATTTTTTTTTTTTTTTTTACATTTTTAGCTTCTGTAGCACTGCAGATTTAGCTGTTTATGTGATTTAAATCTAATGTAAAACAGTTGCTCTAGGACATGTAATGACTTGCAGCTGCATCTGATTTATTCACCGTATGATTTGTTATGATCCGTCAGGGTTTCGCTGTTACGCTAAATTCCACCGGAAGCGGCGCGTGACCAGGCGGAGGGGTCGCTGCGTGGTGCCAGAGTCAGTCAGCAGTGACCAGGGAGGCTTCATCACTATCTGAGGAAGAGGAGGAGGTGGAGGTGGAGGGGCTTGAAGGAGGAGGAGCAGGAGAAATGTCTCCACGACGTCTCTGACGGAGCAGATCGCTCAGCCATGAAATCACACGACAAGAGCTGAAAGGCGGCGGCGTGCTGGTTTTGTAAAATCGATCCCACAATGTAAAACATCTAAATATCAACATCTGATCAGTTAAAGCAAAATATCTCAACCGGAATTGCTGTTTGACTGTTGCATTGTGGGAAGAACCACACTGCTAATTCAGCATAACGCCACCTTTTAAGCACTTTTCTTTCTTCAGTTGTTTTCACTCCCGCATCCCAGCAGCAGCATATGTGTTTTTTAAAGAGGGGCTTTTCCAAACTCACTCAGTCCACGACGACCAATGTTTTCTGTCATTTTTTTAATTGGTATAAAAGATTCACTTGGCTGGCAACACGTAACCGAGCCACATCTCATAGTTCATGTGTTGCTATTCACCACAGTTGTGGCGTCTGTTGGTTTAATTTGGAGCAAAACGCTGATTTTATGGGTTTTTCCTGCAGCTGATTGTCTCTGTCCGGCTGATCTGAGTCAAACAAAGTTTACAAATCATTTTTAGTGTTGAATTACTGTGCTTGGAGTCCAAAAACGAGGTGCTTTCATTAGTTCAGGATCATTCAAATTGAGTCAAGTAAGCTGTCATTCATGATAAAAATGACTTTGCAATGAGTTTGAGTGTGAGGTCTCTGCTACATTTTGTTTCTTGGGACACTTGCTTTCCAAACAAATGCTGAAAATGATTTGTAAATGCCTTTTGAACCCAGTCTGTTGTCCTGTGTTGTAAATAAGAATGTGTTTGAATTGCCGACAACTTTTTGTTAAATTGACATCACTTCTCTTCAAATGTACTTAACGGTAGAACGATAAACAAAGATGATTGTTTGACCTTCCTTTTACTGTATGTTTTATTTATACTGTACTTAAACACAGTTGTTCAGATATTGTCTTTTTTTGTTTGTTTTCATGATTAAACACTTACTAGAATAATCTTTTTGTGGTGTAAACCTGCCTATATTTACAACATTGATCCTCATCTATATCAGATATTACTATTTATTACTAATGGTTTTTATCTTTGTCGTAAAAGGACATTTTCATGTTCTGAATCGGTAACTTTGACAGATTTCTTTGTCTCGTAATACTCAAAAATAGATTTTTAAATATGTCTAAATTACTTATAGGTTACATATATAGACAGATTATCCTATTCTAATACATATATCATAATGGCAGTCTCTTAATAAGGCATTTTTATGAGTACACGATGGCCACAGTAGTGGTGGAAGAAGTATATAGATCCTCTACTTATAAGTAAAATAAAATTATGTCTAAACACTCCATCAAAAGTACTATGCTGTAAGTAAAGCAGCATTATCAGCGAAATGTAGTCAGTATACTGTATAAATATACAATATATTAGATCGTTAATACTAATTCACCAATGTGAAAGCAGCATTTTACAGCTGAAGCAGCTCGAGGGGAAACTAGTTTTAACTACTTTGGGGTCGGACCTCTCCAAAGGGTCACAGTATCGTGTATTGTATTAAAAATATATAAAGTGCATAAAATAAATACACTATAGGGGACATATATATATATATATATATATATATATACATATATAGTATAGACAGTTGTATAAATATGCATTGGTTGTAAGAACATACATAGTATTGATAGTGTGTGTACTGTAGTGTGGCAGTAGTAAATAAGTATAAAGTTGCATAAAATGTAAATACTCACATGAGTACAGCAGTGAAGTACTTGTAGTCAGTTACTTTCTGGCTAACAGAGCACGATGGTGACACGTTTAATGTCTTGTTTCTTTTGAGAAAACGAGAAATGATTCTTTGAGATGCTTCAGAAGAATAAAAGCCGGCACTGATTTTGTCCCATGAACCTTTTCCAAACACGTCACCTTCTCTTGAAAACGAGGAGTCAGTAATGAAACGCCATCTATCTCCATGTGATCAGATGAGCGCTGCAATCTCTGAAGCTCATTATCTCCAAACTGAACTGTGTCAAAACCTTTTAACGCGAAGCTTACGACACATTAGGGCAAGTGCAAGCAATATAACTCTCAGCGTGTCTCTGATCCAAACACACAAGCTCTCCGAGAATCTATCAATATTTGATTAGATGGAGAAAGTAACACTCGTTTTTCTTTTCCCAACCAGCAGCTCGGTCGGACGGTGATTGTGCCATCCTGATTTACGGCTACAGAGTAAAAGCAGTAGTGATGTATTTTTAATAGTTACCTCTGACAGAGTGCCCCGCTGAAACCTGGCCAACAGCCAGCCGAGTGATAGATTACACAGAGCCGCATCCCGGCAGAGCCGAGGCCTCACAAAGGCACTTCTCCCTTTCTTTAGGATTTCTTGAAGTAATTAATTACCAAAGTTTCTATCTTTTGCTCAACTTCTTAAGATCGGGGGAACTCTCTGAAGGACACAGGTGGTGAGAACAGTTTACGCGAGAGCAAACAAAGCTGCAGGAAATTCTCTCTACGGCTTCAAAGACAATAAATCATTGGACGAGAGGTGTTGAAAATCGATAAAAATGAAGGGAAATGCGGTGAGAACGATGATGTGCTCCAGCGTTACATGTATGCGTTCGCTTGTCAAGTCTGTCACAGCAGGTTAGGATGAAAAAGGGATTATTTATTTGCAATTTTATCCAAGAGTTGCTTTTCCCTCTGATGGTTAAAGACATTACACACACAGTTGTCGCTCTGCAATCTCATTTTTTGGCACACACATGCACACGAATGTATTGGGAAGTGTTTGAAAGCATAAACACTTCAATCAGAGTGACAAATCTTGAGTCGGGGGGGGGGTCAGAGGTCATCAGGAGGTCAGAGTTCACACTGGAGAACAGGAGTGCAGGAGCCATCTGCCAAAGCTGGAGGCGCACAATGAATCATCTCCTTTCAGGTATAAGAAGCATGAAATAAGCAGGCAGGCCGTCTCACATTTGCATTTTAAAGTTGCGGCCGCTGCCTTCGTCCACTGCGACCTACGATGGGTTCAAAGGTCGAGTGTGCTTGAATCTAGATACAGACGTCACTTCAGAAAAAAAACAGTAGCGAGCAGCTCAGCGAGAAATGTCTTCTGCAGAACCCAGAAGTGACAAGTTCTTCATGATTTTGTGCATCGAGCCAAAAGTGAAAAGCAGATATAAGTTTATCTGCAGGTTATTTATGAATGCATGAACAAGGAGTATGAACGTGCAACTTTATTCTTAACCTTGGAGATAACTCAAGGTCCCCATACCAGCTTTTTCAGAGCTTTCCAACAAATCACAAGTTGGTTGCGATAATGTTACCAAACTTCAGCGACATGATAACAGATGAGATGATCAGGTGGGAAAAGATGAGAGAATATTATTTAGAGGTGAGAGGAAGATGTAGGGAAAATCCATCCATTCCATTCATCCATTATCCTCCGCTTGTAGGGAAAATATTATTTTTAAAATATAGTTGTAATTTTTTTTTTAAATCATGAATCATGAAGTATTTTCCATCTCTGTTTTGTTGGACTTGAGAGTATGAGCGTGAAATGAAATGTAAAAATATAAACGTGAAGATTTCCTTCTGTTTGAGTCAGAAAAAAAGGATCACAAATACGTGTTACATTATTAAAACTTGGGTATTATTTTCATCGTTTTCATCATTGTTTTTACTCTCCACAGCAGGATAGTAAAAGACAAGATCTCTCTTTATTCATCCTGATAGGAGGACTCTGACTGCGAAAGGAAAAACAAGAATGTATTTGTTTGACTTGACTGAGAGCAGGAGGTCACTAAAAATCTATAGAAGCCATGCATCCTCTGGGGATTATGAATCCATACCACACGTCATGGTAAACTGAGCAGTAGTTGTAAAAAATAGACACACTATCTGGAACAAAGCGTTGGAAGGACGGAGGAGCAACAATCTGGTTAACCTTTCCAAATGTCGCAAACAAGCTGACGTAGTAAACAGGCACGACTGCAGAGCATCGGACTGAAAACATCAACATTTAATCTGATCAATAAGCATCTGTTATACCCGCTTTACTGAAGATAACTTTTGCTTAGAATTGATCGGCGACTTCTGTTTTTTTGCCCAGAATGTCTAAGTGAGGAGATCGTCTTGGTTACAGCTAAAGTACGGCAGGCTCTGAGGCACATTTTACATAGTGGCCATAAAGTGGAATTACAATTTATTTGCTACAAAAATATTTTTTTCCTAAAGATTTATATTGGAAAGGAGACATGTGCAACTCAGCAGATAATCTTTTTTTTTATAAAATGTTTTACGTCAATCAACTTCCCATTACAAATACATGAATAGATGTTATTGAATGAATTGGCTCCTAAAAGTTATAAAATGCACTAATAGTCAAGAGTTATTTTACTTCCTCCATCCACACACTAAAAGTTGCAGATTGATTAACGGATGGATGTCTTGATATATTGATTGAAATTAATTGGTAAGAGCTCACTTAAGCCAACGTCATATTTAGTTTTACAGGAATAAAAGATGATTGGATTTGGATTTAAAATACAAAGAAATTAATTATTATTATTGTTTAATGTAGCATACATTCTTGAATTGAAAATGATAATTCTCTGATACTTTTGAATAAACCAAATCTTGTATTATTTTTTTTCTATCTTATCTGTTAGAGAAAGTGAGAAGACAGTTTTATTCATTTACTATGAAAAATTAATAATGTATTTTCTTGTTGACATGCTACATTCCTGATCATTCATAGTGAACCGGTGGAGGGACACGCTGCTGATGCTTATGTGGTTTCTTCAAGCGGGAGAAGGAGGAGGGAGGAGGGGGATGGAGGGGGCGGGGAGGAGGAGGAGGAGGAAGGGGGGGGTGAGAGTCACATGGAAGGCAGTCAGGCTGATGTCACATGGTTTGCGTTTGCAGGCTGATCGGGAGGGAGGAGGAGTTTCGGGGAGAAGTTTGTGCAGGAAGAAACAATCTGCGGCAGCTTTTCATGACGCCCCCCCTCAACAAGTTGGAGCAGTGAAGGACGAGCTGCGTTCAACCAACAGCCTGTGATGGAAGTCCCTGCCATAAATCTAAAGGTGAGTTTTTACACGACTGTAGTGTTGGCAGCTTGCTTTAACAAAGACTTATAACGGGATGGTGTCAACTTTGTTGCTCAATTCTCATTGGTCAATTCCTGTGTGGGGCAATTACCTTCCTCTGGTGAAATGTATTTTAGTTTAGGTGTTTTTTGTTGTTGATGTTGTTAAATGATACGTTCAGTTCTTTATGTTAAAGTGCCTTAAAGATCATAGACTGCATAGTTTTGTTGTCAGTGATGGGGCAGATGGATAAAAGTAAAACTATTGGATGTTAGAAACACAAATATAGTGATAATTAAATGAAATATTAAAATATAAGAAAGATCAAACTGATAAACAGTGAAGTTGCCACCAGATGTGGAAATAAAATAGTTTGAATTATTTATCGCATGAAGCACATAACAATATCATGTCAGTCATTTCTGATTTCCCCACTTGTTATGTGTAAACACGTTAAAGTAATGAGTTAGAGGCAACGACGTGCCTAGGATCATGCCTTTGTGCTATTTCTTTTAAAAAGAAGGCTAAAAAGGATCAAAGGCAGTTGGGAAAACTCATAATCAAAGCCCAGAAACTTGGACTGAAACATGTGACGTGAAAAGACGATGTGTAAACGTAGCTAAAGGAGTATTCACTCTGACTTCTCTGGAGGGAACATTTTTTTAATTTGTCTGATTCATAATTAGGGGGGAAAATTGTATTCAAACCAGCAATTTGTGGAGCCATGAAATCGATCAGCCTGATGCTGCGTCTCACTTTATGGCACATGCAAATTGATCACATGTTTCTATTTCTGTAGTTTCATGCTCTGATGTGTGTGAGTTCACAGACTGAACTCAGGCTGCATCTAATGGTTACTTCAAGTAGAAACTATTCTTTATTTTCTAGCTATAAAAAGGTAAAAAAAAGTACAAAAAGACACCTTCGAATAGTCTTTTTTTTTTTTTTCTCCAAATATCTTCCAAAACACAAAAAAGATTCAGTTTACAAAGACATGAAACAGAGAAAAACAACACATTCTCACAGTGGAGACTCTGGAGCAACTGAGAGTTTTTAGTTGATAAACGATTGATCAGAATTGAACACTGAAGTGTCCTTGACCACAGGGAAAGTATTATAATAGGTCTTCTTTCCCTCTTACACATGTCCTCTGTCCTCTGTCCTCTGTCCTAGGCCATAGTCCTGGTGCACTGGCTTCTGACAGTATGGTGAGTGTAAGCAACGTTTTTTTTTCCACAAACCTGAGGAATTTCTCTCCTCTTCTGACTCACACACACCACACACACACACACACACACACACACACACACACACACACACACACACACACACACAGACTGATCCACCACCATGATTCAGGCCTACTCTTTCCCCTCCACGTCCCATACGAGTGTACTCTTGGTGTGTGTGTGTGTGTGTGTGTGTGTGTGTGTGTGTGTGTGTGCGTGTGCGTGTGTGTGTGTGTGTTTCTCGCTGCAGGGGCTGCATGTCGTGGCTCCCCAACTCCTTTGCTTGGGGGAACTTCGGTGTTTTGGCTGTCGGCGTCTGGGCCATCGCACAGAGGGACTCCATCGACGCCGTGCTCATGGTGAGTCTTCGCCTCCGCTTCCTTCACGCTGGCTGCAATCTTCACATCACGTGACTGGTACAGGAGTCTAACTACAGGCACAGCAATGCGTATCCCTGCTAACTTATTTGTCCCTGGAATCTAGGACGATCTGTGAGCATCCCATTGAGAGAGCGATAGCCTTCCCTTAGAGCAGCAGTAACCGGGGCTGTCACGGTGCAGCAGTTTACAGCAGGAGGGGACAAGTTTCACACAGTTGTTTCAGTCCGTCGTGTAGGCCGGTCTTAATGTTGACTTTAAATCAGTGTAATGCGAATATAAAGACTGTTACTCTACCACAGGACCCTAACTCTGAACTACAGCCCACCAATCTTTGACACCCGCTGACGAGTGGCACCAAATGGCAAAATAAACACAACGTGGCTCATAATTTGTGGTTCGCTAACAATGTTGTAGAGCGAGTAATGAAAAGGAAAACAGCATTTAGAGAGCGAGGTAAGCGGTTGGAAATATACAGGAGTGAGGACGTCGGCATTCATTCCTGTTTAAGAGACTATCCTGAGCCTGACTGACGAGTAGGGCTGCACAATATGTAGTCGTTTTAATAGTATGCAATGTCAACGTCTGTTAATGATTTCAATATTACTGTTAGAAACTGTGCTTTAAAATGTAACTATCATTCTTTTGATTTAATTGGTGCCATTTGTGTTCAATTTGTTTAAAAAAGGAATGTGGGAAATAATTTCCTTTCATTTTCAAGGCAGAACTGAGTTCACTTTAATATGGGTTTCTTTAAACCAAGTAATATCATTATGGCTATATTGAACAACGTTATTGTATATTTTCCTCATATTGTGCAGCCCCACTGATGAGTTAGCAGGAGCACACGGACACTTTGCACTGCATTAAGATTTTAATATGCTACTGGAAGTTTTTTGTGTTACACTTTTCCCACTAAAGTGACTTTGTACATTAACGGTTATATTATTATTATTATTATTTATTATTATTTATAAGTAAAAAATAAATAAAATGAAATGTATACAAATTCTCAAACAATATAAATACACAAGCAATATGCATACAAAAAAACAAGGTAATAGACATTACATGTCTATAAAGGGGGATGTAGAAGTAGAAGTAAGTATAAGTATATACTCAGAACTGATCAGTCTGACGTGGTTGCTCAGTCAGCCACGTTCTTTTAGTTTAAAAAAAGTCTTAATTTACCCAGAACTCAGGGCAAGTTAGTCCTACCTAAGATAGTAAAGAACTAGAATTTAAACATGTATCTGAAGTCTGACTATAACTTAAATCTGAGCGGCCCCCGACTGTTACAAGCCAAACAAATCCACCACAGCTGGAGGGTCGAAAGGAAAGAAGATATCTGACCGGTGTTTCTTTCAATGACACATTTGACATCAATGGATTCTGACTGTCGTTGCCGATGGCAACTGCCCGGTAACAACCGGGGAGTTTCTCACCTCGTGTTCTTTAAAGTCCGGGGGTCCTTCAGGAGAGATCGTTGTGGGCTGTGCTGGTCAACGTGCGGAGAAAGAAAGTTAAAGAAAATAATAAATGCTCTGAATTCTTTTGTAGATGCAGCTTCAAAGTTAAATCAACCAGGAAGAGGCAGCTTACTAAATGTTTCTTATACTATTAACTCAAGGTGTCTTAAATAATAATAACAATAATAATAATAAGAACACAATTTGTAACACTCATAAAAAAGTCCAGTTCAATAGATGAAACAATAAAAATAAACAATACAATCAATACATATATATAAAAAAAATGCAATAATAAAATAGATTTTCAATTAATCCTTTATTCAACTCACATTTCTGTTGAGTATTATCTCTCATCCCATAATATTCATTTGATGGTTCCAGATAATAAAAGGTAACAGATGCATTGTAAATGACAGTGTTTTCTTTCTTATTTTTTGTATTTTTTTTTTATAATGACTTTCTTCACCGCTCTCAGAAATCTCTCTCTTTAAGTGACTTAGTGTCCCACGCACCGTTTGTTGTAAGGCATCTCCTCCTGTGTTTGTTGAGACTGAGGCGTCCTCTCTCTGTAGTTTCTGTTGGGGCTGGTCTTGACGATATTGACCGACATCATCCATTTTGGGATCTTTTACCCGGTGCATGACTTCGTCCTGGAAAACAAGTTCCGCTTCAGCGCAGGAATGGCCATCCTCAGCCTGGTGCTCAAGCCGGCCTCCTGCTTCTTCGTCTACCAGATGTACCGCGAGCGTGGCGGGGATTACAACGTTAACTTTGGTAAGTGCTGCAAAATTGGGTCAAGTACAGTAACACAAGGAGCTCGCAGACTTTTGAGGAAGGGATTATTTGCCACCATAAGGCCGGTTATGAGGAAGAAACAGATGTTCAGCTCTGATAAAAAAGACGTCAACAGGAATTTAAACGCTTCCCAAAATACGATTCTTATAAGTGGAAACAGATTCTATCTTCCAGCATACTGGAATGTCTTTTCTATGTAATCGTGTAAGTGGGATCTAATTCCCCTTTTTGAGGAGCCGATGACACAGAAAATAACTCGTTACGTAACAAATGAAGGTTTCGTCTAGCGAGTCCGTGCATCGTTTCAAACCAGTGAGAAATATCTGAGGTTTCCTCCTCCCCACAAAAAAAAATAAAAATAATAATCCGACACCCTGAGCATGACCAACGCTAGCTGGAGGGACGGTGTGGTGCACGTGTCCAGAGGCGCTTTGAGATCCTCCCCATGTTGTTTTATGCTGTTTGCCATGAAAGGCCTGCCGAGTGCAGCGCACACTGGGATGGCTCTGTGCTTTACCACCGGAAGATGATTCCACAGTCAAACGAATTAGTTACAGTCACAAGACTTTAAATGCAGCAAAATATCTGAGCCGCAGCTCGGCCCGGGCAAGGAAATCATTTCGCCACGAGTTGTTTATCGCGTTCGCGTGTCATCCTGACCACCGGTTCGTTCTGCATGCAGCGCAGGGACATATCAAACCCACGCAGGAGGAAAAAAAATAACTTATATAGCAGTCGATTGATAAACTGAGACGGATCCCAGAATGTTTGTGCACAGAAATAGAGATTTTGTGACATTCTTGACCATTGAGTGAAGTGCACTTCTTCCATTGACCGGTCAGGAGGTACTCAAGAGGAGCTCTTTGATTCGCCGTGTGTGGCCATTGATTTTGGGGACTTGGACCCTCTCTGCCGAGAGCTTTCCCATCAGGAATCCCACTGAGCTGTGACGTCCTTTGAAAATCCTTGAAAATCCTCGCTCATGGCTTCATCTATATGGACTAACCAAACATTTTTGTATTCAACATTTGTAGTTTATGATTTGATGGCAGAGGAGTGAAACAAATTCCATACTAGTTTTGAGCTAGCGACACAAAGAAACCAGGAGGTGGGACGTTTGATTTATCATTAACTGTCATACCACCGACTAAAATAGGAATTTATTACATTATACGATCTGGGAAAAGTAATGAAATTCCTCGTGTGTTGCAAGCAGTCTTGTTTGAAGGATAATTGAATATTGATTAATCTTTGGTTTTACTCTTAACGCCAAGAGACCCGCAGCAGGTACATCCATTAGCTGTGATTGGCTGCGTGGTGACTGATGAGTGCAGCTAATGTTTGTTTCCGACAATGTGTGTTTTAATTGCCGTCTGATTGCTTAGCCGGCATTAGCATGGTTCCCCGCTGCAACCAGCGCTGTGGGAGCCAGGCAATCAGGGGCGTGTGAGTGAGAAGCCTTTGATTGGCGGCCCTCTTATGCCGGTTTAAATCCCTCAGGTTTTGTGTTTTGTTTTTTTTTGCTAAATACAATAGCAACATGAAATGAGTGATCCCACATTTAGCAGGTCAACTGCTAACTGAACGCGTCCCCTGAACGTTGCTCAAGTGTTGCTATTGTTAGGCACAGCTGAAGCAGCGTGTATGAAGAGCGATAGTCGGTATATACGAGATGTGAGTTTTCCGAAAACAAAAAGAGCTCAGTACGGGACGAGCACAGTGGGATCTGGGTTTTAGGGTTCAGGTAAGTGATGAGAGGAAAACGACCTTTGTTTTCTCGTGATCACTGATTAATGACCTCGAGGAAACAATGCTTGTTTTTTAAGATAACGACATAATTGACTCGTGATCTCGAGATAACAATATTAAAGAGAATGTTTGAGCCCATTTGGGGCGTCCGTACTGCAACAACACGGCCTTATGTCTTCTGTTTGCGTCTGTTTGAAGTCATGGACCCAAAAATCCCTTCCAACTTAGAGTGGTACAATCTATCACTGTTATACGAGCTGATCTAGAACTTAAAGCTTGACAGGCAGAGCAACAGTAACCGGGGGAGGGCGGGGTTTAGCAGACTGTTAATGGCCAGCAGTGCGTTCCCCCTTAATGCTCGGCAGGCGTGTGGTGACGCCGTCCATTAATCAGTAAGAATTACTCAAAACCTACATCTCCCTGTTCTTTTATTGCATGTCGTCATTTCCAACCTCACAGTCTGTCATGTTTCATGTCTCATGTGTTTACTGTTGTGATTTGACTGTTTGTCTTGTGTCTTTTCCCCTCTCTGCTGACCTTTGACCTCTCAGACTTAGAGACCTCTGTGGACAGTCGATGTACCACGGATAGTGCTGACAGTGCCTTTATTTGCCGCCGCTATTGATTCCCGGCTTCTTCCTTTTTACCATTTTCTCCTCTCCAATCATCCTCTTCCATCCTCTCCCACACAGGAAGTAAGATCACACATCAGGCGGCAGGACAAAAAAAGAAACTGACTTTTTATTTATTTATTTCCCAATTATTATGTTGTTAATGTTCTGTTGTCCATCTTTCTCTTTTTAGTTATTTATATTAATTCAATCTGTCAATTCCTCCATCAGTCTCCACTGCCCTCCCATTCCTACGTGCATAGCTGTGTTTGTCAGTACAGTATGTTTATATTTATGTCTATTGTATTATGTGAGTATATATGTTTTCTGAAAGTTTGCATCTATGTATTATTCATATTTTTACTCTCCAGACACCTCATTTGTGTTTGTGTAGTCTGTCTGTATATATTTAAAGCAGAGCTGCATGATGGTGCACATTCTCAAATCAGCCTAATTAAAGTAATGATGACTTATAATAAACAATGAATGTGACCTGTTTGAAATGCACACTCAGAATAAGACTTACGTTATTGAAGGCTTCTTTAGCAGCATGGTACTTAAAAAACAAACAAACAAAAAAAAAAAGACTAATCAATGTATTTTTTATGCTTTAAAATAAAATGATAAACATCAGTTGTGCAGTCTTAGTCAAATGAATATATGTATATTTATATACTTTTGCAAATCATCCAAACCCTCTGCAATGGAAGTGCTTGTTTGATTATCTTTTAATAAGTGCGTGTTTGTCACAGTTATAGGACTCAGACGTAAGAGTCTGCAGGTCTTTGAACTTCCCAAAAAGACGTCATTGGTATTCCGGCCGTGTCCGAGTTTGTTTTAGAGCATCATAGTGAGTCTTTTAAGACTTTTCAGATGGATCAGTGTACTGCCCTCCTTAGAATTAATTATGAAGCATGTGTACACAAAGTACAAGGCGGCCAGGAACTCGCATGCACTGGTTTTCAGTGTAAACACGGATCAGAAAATTCTGCTCACGTGAGACTTTTTCGGACTCATTGCGGTCAATTTCAATTTCAGTTAGCTGCCGAGCAAGCAGCTAATCAGACGGTAGTGGATGTAAACAGAGAGGGATAGGAGGGGAGGAATTTGAGCGCCACTTAAAGAGGTTTCCTTGAATGTAATTTGCTAATTCCTCAAGCCGTCGTCCATCACAGGCAGCGTGCGCTTCACTGTATGTCGGCAAAGACGGTTTCCAACAGTGTAATCTATATTCATCCGGAGGGGGCCAGATGCTCAAGTCGAGATAACGAATCCGACCAACCGGGTCACATAAGAAGGAAGTTGTGTTTTCTCGTGCAGACAGTTTAAATATGCATATTGCCACATCCTAAGCAGATGTGATAACGAATAATAGTTTGCAGTGACGAGGGTTGGTTGTGTGCGTGTTGAAGACTTTTGGCCTGTCTCCGCAGGTTTCCCCTCCGTGTCACGAAACAGAGAGGCCTACCAGTCCATCGACCAACAGGACGAGTCTTCCGCCCCGGCGAATTCCTTCAACCAGGCCCAGGAGAGCAAACCAGCCGTCCGCACGTACTGAGAGAACCAGGCGGTGAACAATGCAGTGTTTTTACTCTGACTTTCTTTATGCAGCAGCACCGTGCTCAGTGGGCAGTCCTTTCCGTCGACTCCACATCCGTCCCTGTGTTTCGTACACGGTCGGTCGGCCTGCTGCAGATTGCACTGACAGCAAAATGAATACTTTATATTATGCTAAATCATTAGCTCTCTTTGGGTTTTAGAATGAAATGTGGCGTAATTAAACCCATTTAAATTTTCTCTTCAAAGGTTGTAGTGCTTTTCTGCTGAGCTGGCACATCACTGCTGAATAAATACAGAGGAAACACTGCTCTCCCTCCCCCCTGCTGTGTTACTGTTGTTACCGCCTACTATTTTTAGTAGGGAGGCGTTAAATGGAGCAGTTGTGTCAGTTTACTTTTTTTTCCCTGGGTGAATCACTTCTTTTTTTCTTCTTTTTTTTTTCTTTTTTTTTACAAATGTGGCACGTCCAGTCATCTGGTCTGTTTCTCTTTGTGATCGGCAGTAAATGTAATTATTATTGTCCTGTTTCTCTTTTCTTTACGCTACGACACATGCTTAAAGCACATGACCGGAGAACTGAAGTGAGGGTTCAGTGTCGTGCCTTCAGAAGCTCCTTTGTGCCTTTTGTACTTCTTCTTCTCCTGAGAGCTGTGACGTTTGAGTTGAAGACGCTGCGACCAAATTGAAGTTCGAGGTCTTTCTTCTAATGACCGAGCGAAGACCTCCATAGCGCGTTCACTTGATGTTGCCCTATGCAAAGTCGTAATTATGAAAGCAACTATGAATATCACATTAAAACATAGAGTTTTGAGAAATAAATAAATAAATATGAAGATTTTTATCAACTCTGCATTTTTAAAAAAATGTTTTCTTTTCATTTTAAATGTCTCACTTTTATAGCTTTTGTCATCCACGTGAAGGGCCTCTAGACATAAACACTGTTTTTCTAATGTAAAACTTGTTTCAATAAATTACAGACCACATGCTGAGCAGCCTCTGAGAGCTGTTGATCTGTTATGTATTGAGACAGTTCTGTCACATCACAAATGTTTAATGAAGGGTTTTCAAAAACGATCACATTAAATATTTTCAGTGAACACCGTGGAACGCCGCACGTCATTCCTTGAGCACTGAACGAAGTGAGCAGCGGTTAGAGTGTGACGAAAAGCGAACACCGTGGCAGCAGGGTTGACTTTACTGACGGATTGCATCATTTGGATTCGTTTAAAAAAATAATAATAAAAAAAAAAGTACAGTCAGTTCTCTTTTGAAAGTCTTGAGTTCCTGTTTTGAAATCATGATGAGCGGACATGTGGCAACTCTGTTGGTCACACTATAGTGGGTGAGATGATCCTGGCTGTTGCAAAGGGGGGGTCTCCAGTCCTGGAGATTAGTTGTTCCCAAACTTTCTTAACGGACACGAATCAGACCACTGAGTCCCATTTGAAGATTTTGTCCCAGGGTCCGTCATCTGAAGGGACTTTGTGTTAAATGCGGATCGACTTCTAGTGAAAACACTCACCTCAAGGACCCCTGGGAGTCCCCGATCCCCACTTTGAGGATCACTGTAGATCATAGGAGGCGCCTCATTCGCTGACACGCCTCGTGTAATTATACCTTAACTCGGTTCAGAAACACTATCTTCTCCTGTCTCTTCAAAAACACATCATTCCACAGTAACTGAGCCAATGAGAACCTCCTCACTATATAACACCACATGGTGTCCGCCATGTTGATCGTGAGAGACCTGCAGAAAGGCAGCAGCAACCGTTCCTGTGATTCCGCGCATAGTGACATTTTATACATATGTATTTAAAAGCACCAGGATTACTATAGTAAGGCAATTCAGAAGGGTCTTATATGATAAATGATTCACTACGTCATGGAAGAGAGGGTCTAAAATGTGAAATAAATATAGCTTGAACAGTCTTGATTTCTCTATTAAGTATGATTTTTCTTGGAAAGTGTAGGAATATCAAAACATGACGAGAAGATTGTTTTGCCGTTTCATTAGTTGTAGTAGGCAGCTGTGACTTCAGCTTAATGTCTCTCGCTCTGAACGCATTTGAAAGGCACAAGTCCTTTTTAGACTCTAACTATGAAGGTTGTGAGAGAAAAATATTTGGGCTGCATGTTTTGTTGGCAGCACCGAACCAAATTCTGGTCACGATTCTTTTTTATGATTCATAAGGTTACATTTTGTTTTGGTTCTCCAACGTGAGAGTGTTTGGTGTTGTTTTTCATTCCTAGGTTGCTTTTAATTTGTAATTTTATGCGGCAATTTTGGCTTTTTTTTTTTGGTCTTGAAAATAAAGATCAATGTAGAACATTTGTTGAATGAAGCTTTCCTGATAAACTACAGGATTAAACATTTACATCTGTATGCGCAGTTATATAAAGCATTCTGAGACTGACTACTGTTAGATTTTTCTCTCTCCGTTCTTTTCTCGTATATTTCCTCTCCTTCTCGGTCACTCACATATTTCTACTCGCACTCTGATCTTTTTTTTTTTTGCCCTGCTTTTATTTATCCAACAAAACAAGACTTTTATCTTAATTTCTTTCCGGCACTTGTCCTTTTCTACTGTGCATATTCCTGGGGCGGTGCTGCACGGTGGTGTAGTGTGCTAGCACTGTCACCTCACAGCATGAAGGGCCAGGGTTTGATCCCTGATCCTGGATGGTTCGTCTGTGTTTGCATGTTCTCCCCGTGGCAGCGTGGGTTCCCTCCGGGTTCTCCGGCTTCCTCCCACAGTCCAAAGACATGCAGCTTAAGTTAATTGGAGACTCTAAATTGCCCGTAGGTGTGAATGGTTGACTGTCTCTATGTGTGTGCCCTGCGATGAACTGCCGACCCGTCCAGGGTGAAGCCTGCCTTCGCTCATCGGCATCGGCTTCAGCGCGCACGACCCTGAACGGGTAAGCGGTTCGGATAATGGAACGTAATGTTCCCAGAGCCAAACTAGCTTCAGCCTTTTCAGTGAGTGCCAAACGTGCCAATACTCATCTAACAATAATACACTAATACACACCACAAAAGCACTCGACTTAAAATGACACAGAAATATTAAAAAAGCTTTGTGAAATAATTATTTTCAGTCTGCTGCTTCTTGCAAATGTTACTGGAGTAGTTGGAGTGGCAATGCTGCATGCACCTGGAATGTAACAACACCTGATTTAATTTATATAAAAGTATCAAAGTAGTACACACAGAATGTGAATTTGCAGTCAAGGTCTCGGTCCCTGATGGCTTCCACTATTGCAAAGCATTAAGTCTGGTTAGCTTGAATGGTCTATTGTCCTCAGGTGTGTAGGCAGTGGAGCAGTGGAGGCGTGAGTCCTTGAGGCAAGAGCCTTGTCATTTGTTTGTGTATGTAGTTGTGCCTCATGGGCGTCTTTGGAAAAGCATGGATGGAAAGTCGATTACTGCTGCAGCGACGGCAGCAATCTTGTACGCATTCATATGCATGAACACATGCTAACATACGCCACCTCAGAGAACATTCTTACACGTGTAAATATGAGCAGCGAACAGCAGGCTCCGTAACACCGGGGCCGAGACGGGGAACAAGACGTAACCTGGTGAAAAAGTCACACATCCGACCTTTCTGTTTAGTTATAATTAATTAAAGTAGATGCATATGGTTCTTAGTATTAACAAGTTAAAACAAAATACTTAATTAGAAAACTACAACCTGGAATAAACATCCCACATTGACTCCTTGCAGTTAAATGTGAATATTTTATTTTATGGGCCCATAATTTTGGAATAATAAACCCAATGTTGTCTTAGTAAGTTTCCTCATGTGGTGCTAAAATGGTACACTTATTATCAATTAAATTAAATGAATTGCTAGCGTAACTTTGAGGGTCTTTTTGTCAGCTGAGGATGATTAAGATGTGTACAAGTAGACATACGATTTAAAATGCATATGGAGAATAAAGTTTGCAATAAATCAAAATGTCTTCTTCTTTTCTTATAATACTAGCACCATATTACATAGTTTTGTCCAGAAAACTAACTAGGAAAGGAATTGGAAACTTTTCTTACCTGAAGCTTTGCACCGTTACCTTAAATAACTGTATTAATCAGATATTTTGTAAACTAGTACTCAGTAGAAGCACCGACATATTTTTGAATTAGCAAAACAACACAAAAAAAGCAAAATAAAGAGCAAAGATACACTATGTTTCTCATCAGTTAACGACCAAACTCCCAAACAAGAAAGGAAGAATTCAGCGAGCGGCTACACATTTTGCACTCATGTATTCACATCTACACTAAATTGGTTATTTGCCTCACTGCAGGTCAGCCAGGAGAGATGTCAGCCAATCGCTGGCCATGAAACTGAAGGACTCAAGACACTGCACAGATTGCAAAAACCCAAACAGTCAAGGGGAAACGAGTTCATGTGCTGTTGTAATTTGCCAGGGATTTAAACCACAGTTTCTCATAATTCGAAATTGAAGTTAATTAAATTATTCCAAGCCATGCAAGATGTTTAGGTAATTTGGCCAAACTGGCCCAAAAGCAATGTAACATAATCTTGGAAGTATTCACAATTATCAATTATGTTGTTTTTTTTTCATGATATCCACACTGAAGCAGGGAGCATGAGGGAGAGACGTTAATGAATGAGTAACCTGTGTGTTAATGGCTCATTTTGTGCTGTGCTGATGCAAAAAGGGAGGCCAAGGCTGTGAAAAAAGAGGAAGAGAAGGAGGAAGAGAAGGAGGAGGAGGAGGAGGAGAGGGTGAAGAAAAGGTGAAGAAAGGAGGAGGTGAAGATGGGAGGCACATGGCCAGCAGCCCAACAAGCTGTTGATTAATACGGAGCTGCTGCGCTGCCTCTCCTGAGTCCTGCATGCATGCAGGTTTGACACGTCCTCAGGCTCTCACCTGCGATTCCTCTGAGTCAAGGACACGCTCGCTCGCCCGCCCGCTCGCTCGCTCTCTTGCTGCCGTTGTTGGTCGATGCAATAAAAGGAACTCAATTTGTCAGCTCTGTTATTGCATTAGTGACAATCCCCGGAGAGGTTTTGAAAGAATGAAGCTGTGTGCTTCAGGACTGCGCGCTTCCAACACAATAAGTAAAGTCTCATTTAGAGCATCTCGAGGTGACCAATATTTCTGAAATCAAATTGGCCAATTTAAGATGTTTGTTTCTGGGATACTCCATAAGCATGAAAATAACAACTTTTGCCACTTTATAACCGAAATGTATAAAATCCACTGCTCATATGACAAGATACTGAGGCGGCTGAGATAAATAAGGGTTCAAATAACATTGAGCTGCAGGATTCTTGTCATGTTGCCTCTTTATCAATTTAAACTTCATAAATATCAAAATCAATACCATAATCAAAGTCATACAACCTTAATTTAACATTTCTATTGAGCACAGACTATTATTCTAGTATTTATAATTTATCTTCCTTTTTTGTTGTTGTTTTAAGGTAGACATGCGCATGTTTATGCATGAGTGTATGTATGCTCAATGTTCCATGTCTGCATGTGGAAGTGTGTTGTGTGATGCAGCGGCTTGGAGCCCAGACAATAAAGTATATCTTATTTTATTTATCTTTATTTTCTATTATATAATAGAACCAATCCTCTGTTTTCTTTCTTGATTCTCAGAAAACAAAGCATAAACTAGACTTTGACACTGACTCCTGAAATATCTTATATCATATTTAATATCATATTTAAATGTTTTTTAAATAAATAAATGCAAAGAAAAAATGCAAATAGCTTGTTTTCTCCTTGTAAGCTAAGAGGATGGGAATAAAAATATGACCCTCGAAGCTGCTGGGTTGAAATGAAAATCCTTGGCGCTGACTCAGAGGTTAATTATACAGCATGGGGGTCAGTGAGTGATAAAGAATATTGACATGCTTTGACTTACATGTCTCTAATTGAGTTTTGGTGCCCAGAAGAAGTAATCCCCTGCCTGGATGGGAAGATCTCAGTCAACAAAATGATGGAGTGAAAGTCTTAAACATCTTACTTAACCTCCACCTGCAGCTGCTCAGTGACCCAACAGTAAGAAAACTACCAGAAAGAGTCATAAACGCCCTCAGGGATTAAACCCGTCTCCACATTGGGAGATTGATTCAGGAATGACATTTTTATGTGTCAAGCATCCCGAATCCCCTGGGAGGGCTCCCTCAACCCTTGACCTTTTCACACAATGGCCTCGTGCATCTGTCACCGCCGATAACGGCATCAAAATTGATTCCAATTACCTCTCCAGTCCACAGCAGACAGCAGAGAAGGGGGTCGAGAAATCCCTCGCCATCAGGCAAGGAAGTGGTTGGTTTTATATGTTGATAATGAAAGAAAACAAAGTCAACACTATGAAAAAGAAAATCTCATGGGGGAATTGCTGTATGGAAGCAAAGAAACGCTGGACTTACTGTGAAAAGCCTGACTTAAGTTGAAGCCGTTAATGAAAAACTTTTCAGAGTTCATGAGACTCTTTAAAACAATAAAGGAGTCTGCATGTGCATGATTATTTTCGCACGACAATTTACAAAGAAGAAGATGGAGATCTGACGACAGATGGAGAGGAGCAAGTGTGAAATAAATAGTATGAAAAGAAAATATTGAGAAAAAAATAGAAAGCACCATCTCAAACTAAATCAACAAACAAGATAAAACGTGTTAATTAGTGAGGTTTAGAGGCGATGGTAGGTTTATATTGCTACCTTTGGACCAGGTTCAACATCTCATGTTCATTTAGTAAATTATGGTCCATTTAGAGTCAAATAGACCATAAAGCAGGTATGATTTAGGGCGAGGCTACCTTGATGTATCAGTAGCTCCACACTCTCTAGTCACTGATGGTCAGAAAAACCAAGATGGCGACGGCCATAATGCTGAACTCCAGGCTTCAAAACGGCAGTCCACAAACCAATAGGAAACATTACAGTGACTATGTCCACTTCTTATATACAGTCTATGCTTGGGACAGAGCCAGGCTAGCTCTTTTCCCCTATTTCTAGTCGTTATGCTAAGCTACGCTAGCTGGCTTGCTGCAGCCTCATTTTTACCACACAAGACAGAAAAGTGGTGTCAATCTTCTTATCTGGGTCTTGGCTTGAGCATTATATCAAAGCTCTAAAACTGTCCTGGGACCATTTGTGTGTCACGATCATGTTAACCTGCAATACATGAGACCTACAAAAGACCGACAAACCTTTCTGTAGATGTGATTTCTGGAATTTCCATTTTCGTAATGAAAAAAAAAATCTAGGTTTTTCTTTGAATTTTGCTTCCGCATATCCACTGAACTTGTTAATCCTCCTTTCTGCAAAACACCCCCAATATACTCTCATCTTGTTTGAAAAACCCCAAATCCATAAACCAAATGTAATAATCTATTAAAATATATCTGTGATTAGTCAGTAGCCAATAGCAGTTCTGCATGTGGGTAACAAGTTTTGCACCGCAGCATAATTAAGACTCTTAACTATATCTTCAGCCTCATTATATAACCATTTGTGGTTTCATCCTCAATCTGCTCTATTTGCTCTAATTGTATTCCTCTTAATGTCACACTCTCTTATTCCTTCAGTGACCCACTTTCTCCAAAGAGATAATTAAACTTTCATTCTATCTTATCTTTAATGTTTTTTTTTTCTCCCTCAATCGTATGACTTTAAAAAATGAATTCTTCCCCTTCAGCATATCTTCTGTGAGCGTACTACCCCGGCGCCTGCTGTAAAACGAATGGAGCAAAGGTGGGCCCCATCTTAATTGGCAAAGAAATGAGAACCATATCTCTATGAACTTTACCTCCCAAAAAAAGAGTGAAATAACCTTGGGGGGGTTTTCCCCTTCTGCTCAGGCAGTAGGTGAGGGAGCCCAGCAGAGACCGAGAGAATAATGAACAGTGAACATGGACCTGGTAGTTCGATGAGAGCAGATGATGAATGGCCACGGGGAGGGAGTACAGGAACAGAGCAGAGGCACAGCCATTTGTTACTCTGCTGTCACAAATGTATTTTTAATGAATCTGCACCTCTGACTCCTCCGCGGAGCAGGACTGCTCCTTAAGGCCAGCATGACCCCAATATTTCCTGTGAAGCACGCTGGTTCTGAACAAACCCACTTTACTGTGTAAATGTAAATAACCTTCTCCTCCTGAGTGCTGGAGCCATCAGTCTGGCTCCTCATTATCATCCTCACCTGTGCCGAGAATATAGGGCTGTTTCTGTCTCTGTCTCTGCTAGCAGGTGGGGAGGTTTCACCTTGAATCGCTCCTGTGTGCTAAGCTCTGTGTTGCTTAAAGATGTTGTTTTTCTGAGCGAAAAAAAGAAAAGGGAAGACCTTCAAAAAAGCTTTTAGGGTCGGCAACACTTTCCCCTGCCTTTGCAGGGATACGGTGTCTTTATGTTCCGCTACTTGTCAGTTTTAACATGATTAAAATACCAACATGATGAATTAAAAAAGAATGCATGGGAGGAAGAGGAGAAGGGAAGTAAGAGAAAAGGAAAGATACCTGCTGATTTCCTGCAGGGCAAATGTCTTAAAGCGTGATGCTGACACTGATGTAGTCGAGAGGCAAACTAAGATGAATATATTTCAAGACAGCGCTTTGGTCGGCTGGAATATTGAGGACGAGTGTGGAGTAAAAAAGGAAAAAAAAATAAAAAAAAAAAAATAGCAGAGAGGTTGAGGCGAGGCCAGTTACATTCACACACCTCTGAAATTCTAGCGTTTCCACTTCTTGCATGTAGATGTAGAAACTGCTGGGAAAAAAAAGAAAAAAAGAAAAACCCCACTGCAGACACCATCCTGGAAACGACTGCCTCGTTTTGGAGGAGACACACGTCAACATGTGACCTACACCGACACCCAGAATGACACACACGTCATTGCATTTGCTGTGTTCCATCTGTGCTGTCACACCGGCTCAACAATCTTCTGGGGAATCAGACCTGGGCAGTCATCCATCATCAGCCTCCCTCCCACCCTAACTCCCCAAAGAAAATGTTTTATGCAAAGAATAGATTCTGCAAAAAGCAATTCAACACACACACACACACACACACACACGTGCTGTAGGTGAAAAAAAAGACAAGGCTATAATTCACACTCTCAGCATACTTATCATTTTAACAGCCAAAGCACAAACACTGTTTTCTCGTTGAAGCTTCTACAAGTCCACGGCTCTCATACAGTAAATAAGTAAGTCTCTGTTTTCTTTGTCCGCGTCCGGCTCCGACGGTCTTTGTCTATCCAAGGTCTCACCTTGGAGTCTCCGGGCCGCAGAGGAGACGACATGGTGTTTATGAAGGCGTCTCATTGTGGCTGGACGTCTCCGTGGGAACCCTCGGCCTGACCGGACGGCTGGCCTTGACAGAGCTGTCCCCCGACTCCAGGATCAGCGGGCGGATGTTCTTGTGTCTGTCCGGGTCTGCGACGCAGGTCTGGTCGTCACTGTCGAGAAGAAAGAAACGAGGCGCTTCACTCCCAAAATCCAACACATGAACACACATTTAATAAATGTTATTTTTATATTTTGAAAACTTTGGCTGAATACTACACTGATACTACTAAACCAAGGCCGAGGGGATCCATTATCACAAACTCGGATGATTTATTTATTTATTTATTTTACATCATTCTTGTCAGATTTGTAAGGTACCAAATATACGATGGAGTGGCGAAACACGACCCGTCACTAAAGAACATAAATCACAGACACAAACTTCTTTTTTGTTTCCCCTCCCTTAGTTCTGCAAAATAAAATCCATCACAACTGAAGCCTGAAATCTGTTGGGACTGGAGACATTTTACCAGTGTGGTCCTTAAAGTGGCAGTCCTTCAGATTTCAGTCCTGATGGATTTGAGTGAAAACTCAAACTCTTGTTTTAAAGTTCAGCAGTCGGGAGTCTTTTTGTTGATACACGAGCTTCAAGTTTTTTAAAATTGTGTGAATAGTTTCATTTTTTTTATGTGTGTAATGTTGCCACAGACACCCAGTTTGTAATACTGCAAACATATGAATGTTGCAATCAGCTCATTCACCGTTATGTTACCTCCTTACAAAGCAAGGAGGAGCTCGGACAACAACACTCACAAAGGGAACGCGACTTCATTCTCTGCTCAGGCAGACACTATTACGTCTTTACATAGACAATAATTGTTTGCTGATAAATGAATGCTCTGAATATCGTGTCGAGAACTTTTATCGTAAAGTGTTACAAACAGAACAACTACGGTTGAGGACTTTCAGTACCTGTCTTGACCGTCTTTAGCCATCGTGCTGTCTTCATAGATCTTCAGCATTGTTTCTGTGCGGTCGTCGAGGTGCTCTTTAGGCTCCTGAAACCTAAAAAGTACATTCTGAAATATGAGCATTTCCTTTTAGTTGTCAGTGCCGCTAAAGAACACGGCTGAAACCCAACCGCATGTCTTGTTATACGTTAAACTTCCCCACTCAGTCTGTGGCACTCACGCCCCGAGTCCATTTGCTCCTTCTTAATATGGAAATCCTGAAACACTTCTCACAAATATGAAGATGTATTTGTTAATAGGGCTCAGGAATTTCCCAAAACAGCTGGTCGCTGTAGTTTTTAGCGAGCATTATGCAAACAGCACTGAATGCCTGCAGTTGTTGTGGACTATTTTCAGCCGCAGATTAAAACAAATTTGCAGCTCCAGTGATTATTTACTGCAGCAGAACGGTGTATGTGGAAATGAGTTAAGATAAACTACAGCGTGTGTGTTCCTGGTAATGAAGGAACGTGTCACCCAGTGCACCGGTGGGCCTCGCTGATGTGCTTTTAATAGATTTTGGACACAATGACGCTCTGTGTCACAAAAGGAATAAGCTGCACAGAGAAAACGTGATGGAATAAATACTTCACTGTTGGTTTTGGTCTTTTCTCGGGATTGGTTAACGACGAATTAATTTACTAAGCCTCATCCTTTAATGTTTAACTCCATTTTAGTATTTTTTAAAGAGGAAAACGACACAGCTTTAAAAGACGTGTTGATTTTGTTTGCTGAAGCTGCGCATTACAATTTAGTTTTACAAGACGTGCAACATTTTTTATGTTGTTTTCTTTATCCCCCCTTTTCTTTTGTGATGTGTACTTCAAATCAATCAAATCAAAGCTGCTCTGGTGGCTTCAATTTCCTCCCAATTACTGCCATCAGTCAACCAATATAGTATAATTTATATAGGATATATAGTAATCAATCCTCTGAATACAACACCTGGGCTCAAGTCTCTCTTTGACTTTGGCGATGGACAGGATGTAGGGGCTGATCTGCTTGGTGATGGTGGTCAGGTAAGAGTTCTCCTGCTTCAGCTGCAATAGGTCGTGAAGCTGGGCTGCAACCAGTAAACGCAGACAATTTAATTAAAACGACGAAGACAGAGTTATAAAACGTTTGGGTGATACATTTTAAAAATCAGAAGACAGACCTTCATAGATCTCCTGCTCATTGGTGACCCTCTGAAAAGTCTCATCCCAGATCTGTAAGGAGAATGTGGAAAGATGACTCTCACATTCACTGCGGACACTCGACTCTTGAGGTACCTTGACATTTGCTTCTTTCCCCTCTGTTTGCACAGATAGCCGTCTATATTTATATCAACGGGTGGAACCGGCTTGTTAGTATGCAGCTAGAGCTACTGACTGAGGACAAATGTAAGAACTTTTCTTTTGCCTGGCAGAGGAAAGTACAAACCAAAAGGTCATCATCAAGGTATCGCTTGACGCACCTCTTCGAACATGACTCTCATCGTCTCCACGGTGGAGTGCTGGGACGCTATCTGGCTGTCGATGTGCAGCGATCGGTCCATGATCTCTCCCATTTTATCCGTGTTGATGATGGAGTGGTGCTTGGTCAGGTCTCGGTGCAGCTCCTGGACCTGGTCCTTCAGATTCTGAATCTCTGTCTGGAGAGTCTATAAGCACACAAGTACACAGCACATAGGACGTGACACTCGAGAGGCGCTTCAATGTCTTTGAAGCAGCAGAGATCTGATGGGTGTCCGGATGCCAGGTGAAGTGCATCTGAGCGTGAAAAGCGTGTTGTCCACGAGACAGGCTGAGCTCCCAGAGGAACTCATGCTGCTGCCTTTCCTTTGTTTCCCTTTGAGGATCAGAGATGGCTCCTTGTCCAGGAAGAGAAGTTGCTGCAGCAGTTTTAACCAATGTGGATCAAAATACGGGAGATTTTTAAACTCATAAAGCTAATAAAATATCTTAATAGCAAAAGTACTTCTTGTCAATTTATTGAAATAAATAGAGATATACTCTCTGTTCTATTAGCCATGTTTCCTTTCCATTATCAAGCAAATTTCAAATAAACCATCGCAAAATAAATAAATAAAAGTGAATAATGCACGTTTCCAGAAACTGGTTTGGAGTGAATGACCTCAGCTACATCGTAGTTTGTTTAGAAATTGGCCGTATACGATATGTATGTCTGCAATCCACCGATAAACAGAACAGAAAGAGTAAAGGTCGCAAACCAGAAACAATGTTCGATGCTGTTCAGAGACGGAGATAAGAATTTGCACGTTACGCAAATATCTGAGAAGACCCAGAAACAGCTGGTGAGTCGTGTGAGTCAAATGTTGCTGAATAAAACTGAATTTATTCAGCAAATCCCAAAACAACCTAGAATTTTGCTTCTCATTAAGTTTTTCTGATTCAATAATCCAAAACGATTATAAAATATGTGAATGGAAACACAGCTCTATCTGTTGATGAAAAATAAATTGGCTCTTCGATGATCAGCCCATAGTGACAGGGAAATAACAACAATGTGTTCTTCGCAATTCAAGTGTAATTCCCTTTCTACACTCGCCATGACATTTGGTACAAACATGAATTGTGATAACTTTTGATGATCTCTAAACTTTTCATCAAGCGCCATCATCTTGGTACATTTGTAATTAGTCCAATATTTTGATTCATGACCAAATACTTGACAAATTAACAATATTCCCATTAGTATCTGCTGCACTTCACTTTTTGTGTTTAGGGCTAATTAACTAATTTTAGCAACACGCTAAAACAACACCGTGAACGTGGTAAACAATATCGCCCACCTGCTAAACATGGTGATAGCAATTAGCTCAAAGTGCTGCGAGCATATAAATCCTCCTTTAAAGGGTCACGTCGGTATTTTTCAACCATGTTTTTGTGTCAAAGTGACTAATGGGGAACAACGTTTATTTTTAATTGATCCAGTGTTGAGGGAGAACGCTGCTAACGGCAGCCACTAAAGAGGCTGTAATGTAATCGCCCGGGGCAACTCCTCACCCTCAATGTACGTCCACTAAAAAGGCTTGTTTTTGCCACTGACAGGCGCTCAGATTGTAATTAGAACTGTCTGACAACATTATGGAAAGAACGTCTTTCTGTTATTGTGTCATGTGACTTATTGCCAGAAGACAACGGTGGAAACGAGAGTGGGAGTTGGAGAGAGGAGGACCGTTTGGTCACAGCACACTCACCCTGTAGGTGTTCTCATAGTTGCGGCAGTGCTCGGTGAAGGGTGTTTCCCTCCCCTCGGCCAGGAGGACCTTGGTGCAGATGTTGCGGTGACAGGTGGGCCTTCGACCGCACACCGAGCCCAGCGGCATCTCACTGAGAGACGGGGAGCGGCAAGACATAGAGAGAGGGGACTGGTGCCTGGGATGAGGGAACAATAATAATGAATGCCTTTTTTTTTATCTCTCGTTAATAACCGTGGATGAAACATTACATCCATCTCACCCCGGTCTCTCTGACCACAGCGGGAATAAAGCCTCATATTAAATGAACTCTATAATTGACCAGCTCTGTTTCAACTGTATAAATATTACATAAATATAGTACATGTACAGCTTGCACTATTCAAAACACTCAGAACCCAGTGCAATATTCTTAATATTCTGTTTCCCGGTCGCTGGCTCCCAGAGCTTCCTATCATTGCAATCAGTTGGGAATTGAGTGCATATTATATGCAAAACACCCTGCTTCAGAATGTCCATTATTTTAACCTACTTTCTATTTTTAAGATTTATGCACAACTTTGTATACTTTTTCTACGTACCATCTACTTTGTTTTGTACCACATAACTTCCTCAGCCACTATCTGATACACACTTTATTGTCTCTAAGACACTTCCTCGGCCTCGGAGCAGCTCCAGCTAAGTGCTTCACTCAACCACATCTTGATGTTGTTTCCATCTCTCCGTTAAAGGGTGACTAAGGAGCTTGAATGTTTGCACAAACTTTTCTTTTAAATACAATTCAATTAAATAACATTTCACTTATTGTTGGGTTGTTTGAAATGTATCTCTCAATTCTCACAGTCTTTGTTGAAAAATGTCAGACACTAACTCCTGGTACTGTGCTGACTTCATTTTCTAATGTATCCATGTTTTAAAGGAACCACACGGTGCTTTTGCAGGAGAAAATCAATCAATTCGGAGAAAATGGTAACGCTTCAATCCCTGTTCTTTAAATGCTCTATTGTTTGGTTATGTAATTGTCCTTTTGTTTTGTCTGGCTGTCTGTGTTTGTTTCTCCACCAGGAGGATCATGTGATCGGTCGTGTTTGCGTGTGGCCGTCCGTGAGTGAGTGAGTGAATGTGCAACGTAGTGTCTGTCCACAGCTAATCCCGCATTCTGCTGCAGCAAACTGCATAATATTTTGGGCGGCCAGTTATGGCTGCAGGCTGAAGGACCTCTCGAGGTTGTAGAGACTCACACTTTCTCAAAGCGCCTTTTATTGGCTGTTTTGTACTGCCATTGACTGCCTGCTGACTCCTCATACACCACTCTTAACCGGCCCCCGGCTAACGAAAACTAGCAGTGCACACACTGCTGTACCTCTCCGGAACTCAGGCAGCTTGGTGAGTTTAATCTAGTTTTTGGGAGAAATTGTATGACGTGTCTTATTCAACAACTTTGAGCAAATTGCCTGCAGTCATCGCCGCTTCTTTTTGAGTTTGAATGGAAGGTGCTTTACGACGCCTTAAAACCCTCTGGTGTCTAGACGTGGGGTGAGCCAATTGTGGGTTGTATTCGTTCTATCACACAAAACAGCTGTGGTGGTTGCAGACGCACCTGGCGGAGATCTGTACTCTACTGAGTGCAACCTTCGTTGTTTCTTTAGTCGGTTCAAAATAGATCTTGATCTCAGTGAGACTACCTGAATGAATACAGATTATATATCACGTGTCTGAAGCGCAGCAGCACACTTGCTGTAACTTAAAATACTCACATGTCTTCACCCTCACCAGTGTGAAAGTATGTATGTGCAGCCCATACCCAAACAACTGCATAAACATACATTCATCTGGGTTCCGGTAGGACCGTAGTCTTGGCTCCATGCCTTGCAGCCATTCTACAGTAACCTAGGTGTGAATACATCCTCTCACGTTGCCATACAAATGCTGTCCTCTGGGCATCCAGACTGCGTCCCAACACAACCAATTAAAGACGTTGCCAGTACTAAAGCATCAGTTGCATGAAAGAACATGGCTGCACAACTCCACTTCTGTTCTGGGAAACTACGATACAAATAGGGCCGGCCAGCTGGCCGACCACCAAATCCCTACCCGGTTTGCATCCTGCATTAGCGGCTCACAAGTGGAGGAAGGGAGTTTTCAGACAGCGATTGAAGTATCAGAAACAACAACACGTTCAGTCACATTCAGAGTAAAACGCTACGCCATGTGGGCGTCATTCTGAACTACCATACGGTGAGGAAAAGCTCATTTCCTCCCTCCGTCTGTTAACTGAAGTATGTAGTGGACTTGAAAAATTGTGGAGTCGAGCACCTTGTGTAACGACTGTTGTCTCACAGTGTCAATGGCATCAGCAGACGTTCACTACAGAAAGTAGAAAGCCAGAGACTCCTCTAAACCTACGCCGATAATTCAGTCCGTAAAGCACATTTAATTCAACCTACTATCACAATCAATATTCAAGACACTCCACTACAAAAGCTACATCTATTTGGGGATCACACTGCAAGTTAAGGCACACGTCACAAACTCTGGACACTCTATACAAGAGAATAAACAGCAAGGACTTGAAAATAATGAAATACATATAAATGTACCTGGGGTCTGGCAGGCTCTTCCTCCTTCCTTCTTGCCCAGTGTTGATGCAACAGGGGACCTATCTAAACCATGTACCCCCTCTCTCTCTCTCTCTCTCTCTCTCTCTCTCTCTCTCCGCACTACACATGTCATCCTCTGCACATCCAGCCTCTGACCTCCCATCACTGACGCCAATTAAAGACTCGCTAAAGCTGTGACATCAGCGGCCTGGAACAAAGTGGCCCGGCAGCTCCTGCATGCCAACTTCCAGACGAATCCTGGAGAGTTCTGTGAAATTACGATAAAAATAGTGCCAGCCGGCCGGCCACCAATCCCGGCCCACTTTGCATCTTGCACTGGCAGGGCGCTAAGCAAGTTGGAAAGTAGACTTGTCAGTATGTTGGCATTAGTGGGTGGGCTTAAGGACCAGTGAACAGTTGGGGGACTGATCAGTCAGTGGAGTGCGTGAAGGCCTGTGTAAAGGGACATGAAGGACAAAAGTCTTTGTTCTGAGTAGCAGGGATGGGTGTTTAAATAAAGGTTCTTTTCTGGTGATTTGATGTGATTCTCAAATAAATCTATTGTCAAAGCATTCTCAGAGTTTTGGGTTTTACGCCACGAAATTGACATTTATGTGAAACAAAAAAACAAACATCAAACATCTTCATTCAGGAACTCCGACAAACGTAGCGCCGTGTTCATTCATCCATCCGGTTTCCAGCTGCGTTTGTGTGCCGGCTGCAAACAAAACCAGAGCTTTCTAAAACAGGATCGCCTGCCTCTTTCCCAGAACCCCATGCAACAAGGTGAGTTACGTAAACATATCAGTGTACAGAGCTTACAGATAGACAGAATAACTTCCATACTGGGACTCAGCATGGCGCCTCCTTTCCTCTCGCTTCACTCATCGCTGTCTACCATCTGTACTTCCAAAACCATTTGGGGAATTTTGAGTTTGGATGCTTCACAAGCGTGAAATTTTCTGCCCAGACTTTTTGCTTTCTTGGAAGAATCCAAAAGATGCCACAGTCATATTACGGCAGCGAAAAGTGTAAAATAAAACCTGAGAGTAAGGGAATATTTAGTGATGCACATGACATTTGGCAGCAGGTAAGTGAGCTCACCTTGCTGCAATGTTTATAGATCCGACAACAGAAGGAGGGCAGCGCTGACAGAGCAGCAGTAAGGGCTCCAGACAGCGAGCAAACTCACTTCTGTAGTCTGTGTTGATCTAATGGAAGACAGAGAAAACGGTATTTAGTCTTATACAAATACTTGCACGTATTTCTGCCATACTATTATTTATTCTTTCTATGAAAAACAGAAAAAAAGCCGGGCCAAAATAAGTAAGAAATGAGAAGGAGGAAAGAAAAAAAGACATGAAATTACAGCAGGAGTGGACGATTAAGGCCCATTCTTATAGTCAACCCTACAATATATAGCTACAAACAATTGAATAGCAACATTTGAATTATAATAATTACAGCTATCATTATTATTCTCATCATCAGCATTCAAAAGCAAAATAAACAAATAAACAACTCAAAAGAAAAGAACAAAAACACGAACCTACACATTATACTATAGAGGAGCCAGCTGTTCCTATTAAGAACCATGCCTAAAAAAATATACTAATACTAAAATATTAATTTGGTTTGTTGATAATACTCCTACCCATGACCCTTCTACCAAAACAACTGCACTTGTTTCCAATGTAGGTGAAGTTATTTCTTAATACTAGTAGTATTATCTACTAGTAGAGTTATTCTGACTGCATCTGTGACATGTTGGTGCACAACTTGAGGAGTTACTGACTGTTTTAATGAGTATGAAAATGATAAGATGTATGTCATATATTCTGTGGCTTCCTTCACAGTTACCAGAGCTAATCTTTGGTTAAATGTGTCAACAGTCTGTATGTTTTTGCTTTCGTAGACATTTTTGAATTTCTTAAAGTTGTTGCCTGCCAGCAGCAGAAACAATGATTTGTTTGGAGAAAACGCTGAAGCAATGATTGCACCAGAAATAGTCACGCAGAACAAACATTTTTAACAAAACAATCATTACTCAAGGTCTACTACCAGGGCTCCACACTAACCTTTTTAAAGCTGTTGCCAAGCTGACAACCAGGCATCAACTTTTGGTGGTTGAAAATAAAAATATGGTTGCAATGTTTAGTCACCGCAGATGCCTGTTTGCATGCCAGTAAACGCTCCAGTGCACGGGAAGCATTGTTCGGTTCTGACTTTAACAGTAATAGTTAAATATCACTATCGAATCAAATATATATAAAAAATATATATTTATTTTAGGGTGCACGTTTGCTGCGTTTTGCTGTTTGCTGTTCCTATTTCAATTTTTTTTTCTGATCACATTTTAATTGATTATATAAAACATGTAACCGAAAGGAACAAACTTCACCAGACATATATGACAATCCCTATTTTTTTATGTATTTTATTATTATTAAGTTAAAAATAGGTTGGGCAAATAATTGGTTGTCGAAGGCAACCTGCCAACCATTAGTGTCTGAAAAATCGCCACACAAAACAACCATTTTTGACAAAATAATCTTTATTTAAGGTCGACTTGCTATTATCTTTTTGATGACGGTTTTCTGTATTTCTGCTTTCCTTTTATCAGTAAAGCTTATACTTTATAAGCTGCTTGTAAGACTTTAGTTGTGTAGTCATAGTAGATGTTAAGTCTTATTATTGTAAAATGTGCTTGTATGTGTATGTTCTCTAATAAGATTCACACGGTTTGCTCTTCTACCCTCCTATATGTGCTCTGTGGTTGTTTTGTCTGCAGATTAAAACTAGCGTTTTGTCTAAATCTGAAACATTTGTATCATCGTGATGTTAACTAATGTGTCTTGTTCAATGCAGGACTGAATGACTACAGCTCCCATTGGAAGGCACTGAACTCAACTTTCTTACGAGAAAAATTGGTTCCGGGCTTCAGGGCCACGGAGGAGAGAGAGGTGAAACTGCATTGGGAGCAAGTGAAACAACTAATCAGAAAACTGCAGTGGATCACATTCTGGATGAAACCTCTTCCAGCCCTGCAGGAAGGCGGCTCCTACTCACTTTGCTGCTCTGCACCGGTCTCAGTCGGTGAGGGAGCTTTACAATCCTCTTCAGCCTCTCCATGAGTTGCTGTGTAAGCAAACACACAAGTGATGCGCTTCATCTCGATGAGACATTATGGACAGCCTCCTTTTAAAGAATCAATTCTGTCCGGCTAATACTGGAAGTTTTCTCCTGCCAAGAAAACTCTCGGAGAATGAACCGAGGTCTTTGTGATGCATGCACAGGAGACACAGTTTCAGAATCATAATGTCCAATAGTTATCTACTTTACTTTGTGTTCACATTCCCCTCCCCCACTACTCTCTCTTAACCACATATGACTTGTATCGCAGCACTGCAACTCTAGATATGTGTATATTTGATCAAATTCTCATGAAAAGCAACAATAATAAAACATAGTTCATTGTTTACGTGGCTGCACTCACGTAGCCCATGTCCAAAAACTCAAACTTGTTGGCTGAGCTGAGGAAGGCCGAACAGGTGACAAGGTGCACCTGAAAACATCAGAGAGTCAATATTAGATTTCAAAACAAGCTGCATGGAATATGAGGCACCAACAGACTGACACTGAGATTAAATGGTAACAAATGAATCCCAAAACTAACTGCACAATCAATTTGAGCAGAATGATAATTTTCACAGCCCGTTCTGGAACTGAAGGTTTACTCTGATTGGCTTGCCATAAAAATATGGCGCACCTTTGCAAAGGTAGCTCTCGAGATGGGGAGGGGGGAGAATTTTCTCATGAGCCTGCATGTGACGTAGGGAGAGCACCCAACACTACAGCACAAGGGCTTGTTGTCACATGTTTTCTGATCTACTCCACTAAAAACTGACTGGGTTTTCTTATTTCACAGTTTGTGGGTTGGTAGGAACTCCGGATCCCAAAACGTATGTCAACAAGCACTGAAAAAGTTAGTTTTTACTGATATGTCCCCTTTAAAGCAACATTTGTCTTCTTCGAGCTCCTTGTTGTGTTTCAGTCTGTTAGCTGTCCCAGAGAGCAATTTCCAATATAAATTTCTCAAATGATTCACTTTAAATAACTGCTCAAGGCCCCAAACGGTAATGATTAAAGAAAAGTTCAAAAACTGAACCCAAATGTGTATCAGAACATAATATTTCCTTCTTTCCTAGTCCATTAATCATCCCACGACCCCTCAGACTTATCGTGTGATCTTTCTTACTCTACCTGGAGGGTTGGTAGGAGGGCAGTAAGGTGCGAGAGCTGCTCCTTTAGTGCTTTCTCCTTCTCCTCGTGTTGACTGCAAACACATACAAACAAACATGTAACGCTACACCTTCACATTAGTGGCTGCCGTAGAAACTCAAGAGGCTTCAGCTCAGGAGGCGCAAACCACAAACAACATACTCCATATTTCCCGAAACTAATCCATCTGTCTTCTCTGTCTACACACATGCACGCAGACGTGCAGCCGGACACACAAAGCCTGACATAAATAGCCTTTAACACTCTTCCGGGAGCCCAGACACTGGACGGCTTCCAGGCAACGGAGAGAGAGAGAGAGAGATGGAGGACACAAAAAATCTCATTAGAGATCCCCACAGAGTGCAACTCGAGACACTCACTCACTCACATGGACAAAATTGTTCTCATTCAATCACACGTTAGTGCAGATGGAGCACACGCCGAAAAGGAAAAATGCTCGGAAATCATTCCGATTTTCTTTTCATCTGGAATGTGGAAAAATGTGTGTTTGCAGATTCGCAGAGTGCAGAGAAAAATAAAACACACATCTTATGTCTGGTTCTGCTTTATTAACCATATATTTCATTGATTAATCATTCATCATAAAAAGGTGCAATATATGGTGTAAAAGTCAAATATGGTGGGGGAAATACATGTGTTATTCTGTGTGTACATTGGGTGGCGCTGTACTGATGTCCTGGGCTCAGGTATATAGTAAATTAGATCACTATCGGGGTCAGGTGTTTGACCCTGGAAGGGCAAAGGGTTTTGAGGAAGGGGTTTTCGCGGTAACAGTTGTTGTGCTTCTACAAACCGTGCGTTAATTGTTGGTAGAAACTAATGAAAAGGGACTCTAATACAACGCAACATGTCTGTGGAGATGACGCAACGCAAATTAAGTTTAACGCAAGGTAATGTAGGCGCACAAAGAGCGCGTCGACCAGGTCAATCCAGAGGGAAAAACACCTCAATATTAGACTGGGCTCCTTTAACATGTAGGATTCAGGTATTAATATAGCATCTATATTATCTTTGTAAAGATATAGTGGAGTAATGTCTAGCTGAACAGAGAATAAAAAGTCTCTCTCTCTCTCTCTCTCTCTCTCTCTCTCTCTCTCTCTCTCTCTCTCTCTCTCTCTCTCTCTCCATCAGAGCTTATAATAACAGAGTACTTTTAATGCATGTTCGTCTATGTTAGCGTGCCGCTCTGGCTAGCTGGCTAGCTCACGGCCGCCGTTCTGCACGGCTCTCATAGGGCAGTTACAGCTGATAATGGCAGCCTGTAAGAGTAACAACCACCCTGCAGCTCCCCCTCAGGTAAACACTATTAGCTCTGTCAGCACTTTTTCCGTAGTTTGCATTGTTAGCGCAGTTAGCACCGTTAGCGCCGTTAGCACCGTTAGCTGCGAGCCGCCGCCATGGTGACAGCCTGTTAAGAGGCACTCAAATGCTCCCAATTGTCTGATGTGCAATAATTTGATCTTAGAGACTAATTAGTTTCAAACCTTGGATGACATTAAATCAAACTTTAATTATCGCGGTGGGGATGTTGAGGGATTTTAATTATTTAAGTGCGAGTTAATGCTAAGTTAATGGACGGGAGGGTGTCATTATCCTGTTTTCGCAAAGTCGTTTCTCAATTTGTATCATTTTACAGTTTGTTTCTGCGCGAGCACACAGATGCAAAGGAAGTCACATGGTGGCCACAAATGATCCTTTTCTCAGAATCCATATAGACACATTAATGTGTCTATATGGATCCTGCAACACAATATTGTCCCTCCAATGATGTGTTGGACAGAGAACGGGCCCCGGCGAGTGACTGACATTGCCACCTTGAAAATATGCATACTCACATTAAAGTCAGGGTTATTAATCTTAAAAATACATTTTTTATATTTTTGTTGAAATTCTCATTACACCCTGACAGCAATGAATGAATGAAATGCTCTGACCAAAAAAAAAAGAGAAAATAATCGTGCGTCTGTGGCTGTTGTAGGACTGTAATGAGCCCGTCCAATCATTTCATTCAGCCCGAACATAACGATTGAATGGACTTCCTGCCTGGGCTTTTTCTATCGATGCACTCAGTCTTCCACAAGCTGCCAAAGCCGTGTTCGTTGTTTACGTTCATAATGATAATTTTGGGGGAGTGGCTTTGGAGGGAGGTCTCAAGTGTGTCAACTTGTCAACTTTCTTGCTAGATTCAGCAACTTTTGAGGCCAACACTGCTTGCTACTTAAGAGTTGGCAACACTGAGCTGAGTTTCTGTGTTGGATATTTTGACAAATGTAGCTGTAAAATACTACGTTCTCAAGTTACCAACCTGAGCTATGGAACAAAGCCATTTGTTATTCAGTAAATGTCCTCGAAAAGACAAACCCATCTCCTTTCTGGTTCTTTTTTTGGTGTAAAATAGTCAGTAGAAACCACAAAATGTTATTCTCCATAAACAATAAAAAATATTTCTTATTTAATTTTGCTCATTTTTCAGGCGCTAAAGGTGCTCTGTTTTTTATTTGAAGCGGAGAAAATCTCATTCAGGGTTTCCTGCAGCAGTTGTGGATTTTGGGGACTTGAGAACATCTATAATGTAGATAATGTGTATTTGTATGCCAATTCTATTAAGTTGGCTATATTTTCCATGAGTGGATCACGGCACAGGGCTGAGGGGCTTTTAATTCAGGATCATAAACAGAAAGTATGTTCGGTGAGATTATTCCAGAGCAAACAGGGTGCTGTTGTTCATCCTTGCACAATGCAGCATGACACAATGGAAAAACTATCAAGTGACCCGCTGACAGCTGGATAATAGCATTCAATTAGGTAAATATTGTGACACAACCTTCAAGGCAACAAAAGCATTTTTACATAACAGCTGTAAATCTTATATTTCAATTTTACCTCTGAGCTGCTTTCAGCAGAATCTTCTTCCTCTCTGCTAGTTTTTCCTGTCAGACAAGAACAGAGAAAACAGACCCTTTTATTCCCGACACTGCTGTGGAAATGGCCTTGAGCTCTCGAATATCTAATGAATTTTCAAGATTGTGGTTAAGAAAATAGGTTTAAAATCCACAGTGTGGTGTCTGCTCTATTTGTGTGTTCATAATGCAAAGAAAACACACTCTTTTCTCACAAATAGGTTAACAGTGACCTCCAGTGGCCGAGCCGTGTCAATACTCTCAGATAGAGAAACTTACTGCATGCTAATTTATGATTCAGTATTTGAATCTTATTTTTAGATTTAACTTCTGAAGTAATTTATAGTATGTGTTTCAGAAAGATAAGATATGTTTTTGAGCAAAGCTGACGTAGTGAATCTAATGACTTGATGTATAAATATCAAGGGGCAGTCAGATAAAAGTCCAAATGTATCAGCAGTTTGAAATGTTAACTCTTGGAGCGGTTAGGGGAAACGTTAAGACGAAGGGTGTGGTTAAGTGTATGCACATCACATTTAGATGCAAGGTTATTGGGAATAAGCATTTATGAAAAGAAGAACCGCTGCACGCTGACATTTTGATGCTTTGATAACCACGGCTTGCTTTTTGCTCTCATGTGCATCATATAGACAGGTGTGTGTGTGTGTGTGTGTGTGTGTGTGTGTGTGCTTTTCCAAATAATGTCCAATCAATTGAAACTGCCACAGGACTCCAATCAAGGTGTGGAAACATCTCAAAGAGGATCTGGGGAAATGGGAAACAACTGAGCTAAATTTCAAGTGCAAGAGCAAAAGGTTTGAATACTTATAAATGTGATATGAGTTTTTTTCTATCTAGTTTTGGGGCACATGTGACTTCTGTTTTTGCAAACTACTCCATGGTTGGTATTCAACTATTTAAGATATGCACACATGTGAAAAAAAAAGATCCATCAGTAACCAAATTTCAAGACTTTAAACCATCATAATAAATGTATCATATTAAATATAGTCTCTGGGCACAAACGGGTTAAACGTGTGGTTTCAAGGAGTTCCTCTTTTCACGGAGTGATGAGGGGAAATAAACAACAGTTGAGAGAATCCATCACACCAGGATCGTTATATAACCTGCAGGCTGTTGAACAGAGTACAGATTGCGCTCTCTTCTTCCTCCACATTCAGACACACTTCTCCAATCATCGCCCTCAGCAGAACGATCGCCTCTCTCGCCGAGGTCTGCAGCTCCTTCACCACCTACAGATGGAGGAGGAGGTTCGCTGTCAATGAAAAGCCACGTAAGCCGCTGCGCTGCCACACATTCGTCATCGGAGCCTTCATGACAACTTCAAGCTGAAACGTGCACGAGCGCCGTCGAGGCTATTTTGCTGTACAAATACACTCATTTTAGCTTATTTTAAATTGGAGATGTTCTTTTTTTTTCCTTAATACTGACAATTTTGAGGAAGAGCACCCAAAGTGGAACCCTATACTCATGTCATCTTATCATTTAAATAATCATATGCAGCGGCGCAACACTACCATGAGCAGTAAACCATATATAATTGTATTCGACCCAGATTAATTCAGCAATGCTCACAATATTGCCAGAAGATAACGCTCATTTATATGTTTATGTATTCAAATTGCATTGTAATGAGCTACACAAGTGCACCTGCACCACATTTCACAATACCATCAGCGCCGCTGCGCGCTTGAATTATTCATGATGCCAAAAGTGTAGATAAACAGACTCGGATCCTCTCACCAGCACAGCCTGGTCCAGCATGTCACACCCCTGCATGTAAGCCGTTTCGATATCAATGCAGTGAGTCCGACTCTCCCTGTGGTAAACAAACAACCCCGAAATTAAATGTGGGAAAGAGAAGAGAAAAACATCACCGCTACGACCTTGTTTCTTCAAATATCTTGAGGCCCCCACTTCAGACCCCGGAGCTTCTGAGGCTCTGGACTCCCCACTAAGCTCGGAAGAAGTATTACCATCAATCAAAGCTATGCAAAATAACAAAGCTCCAGGGCCACATGGATTTCTGGTAGAATCTTTCAAAAATAATTCAAAATAAAAATGACCCAATTGCTTCTTTCAGTGTTCCATGAATCTCTGGGACGGGGTTGGCCCTCCGCAGACATCACAGTGCATGTGAGGAGTGATAAGGAGCCCATTTCCTCCTACAGACCCGTGTCTCTCAACGTTGATGCCAAGATTTTGGCAAAAGTACGAGCTGGGTGTCTTGAGAAATTCCTCCCAAGTTTAATATCAGAGGAGCAAACTGGTTTCATTAAAGAACAGCAGCTTTTTTTTTTGTTTTTTTTTTGTTTTTTTTTTAATGGGTCACGCTGTTAGGATGCTCCGTTCCAAACATTCTTCAGAAACTCCAGAACTGGTCGTTTTGTTGGACGCAGAGAAGGCGTTTGATGGAGTGGAGTCCGGGGTACCTCTTTGCAGTATTCAAGAAATTTGAGTTTGGTGATACATTTTTTATCTTGGATGCATATATGCAGGCCAGCGTTCATACCAATAATACCTGATCGGACTATTTTTGCATTGACAAGAAGGACCAGACGGGTACCCTTCATCCCCCCTACTGTTCGCATTAGTGATAGAACCTTTGTTGATCTTTGCGTGATCTGGAGTGGGAAGGAATTTACATTGTCATTATTCGCAAATTACCTATTGTTATATGTATAAAACCCAATCAAAAGCATCCCTTTCATCCAACCGTTTTGGAAACCCACTACCTCTCCAGACAACTACTTTGAACTACAACTAAAGCTGAAATTACCGCTAAATGAACCATTGAAAAAAATCTAACTACGTGGTTATATCAAACTTTTTATGGAACAGAAAAGCTCCCAGAACATGTAAATTACTATTTGAAATGTTTTACTTAATGAGGGTCTCGCGCTACCTACATTTCAATTACATTATTGGTCAGCACAAATGTATAAGTTATCTTATTGGCCTAGATCTTCAGATACTTCACGCTGCAGCCTAGAGGGACAGTCTCATGCAATCGTTTCGTATTTTCTTCGTTTTAAAGCTGGTTTTCATCTCTTCACATCTCGAAGCACGACGGCGTTTCCTACTCCGGTGAAAATCAAATCAAACCCCATCCATCTCTCTATGGCTTGAGGATGTCATGTTATTTCTAAAACGGGAAAAGATCAGGTATAAACTGATAGGTAACTCTGAGAAATCGTTTTGGAAATGGCAACCCTTAATAAATATATTTCAATCCACTGAAGATCTTATCTCCAGACTGAGCCTCTATCTTCCTCTTATTACTTTTCCCCTCTCATCTTTTTCTTTTTCTTTGTTTCACTGTTGTTTGGATACGGCTGTGGGCAGTTTTCCATTTCTGGTGAAGATGGGTGAAGGGTCGGTGAGGGCTCGGGGGATTTGGAATAAAATAATGAGGGTGATTCTTCCAGTAATATGTTCAAACCCTTTTAAAATAGAATGTCTAAAACAGGGAAATGTGGTTACGCTTTTAAAATGTGAGCTTAGCCTGCACTCCTTATTCAAGAAACAAACACAAAAAAGACAGGATAAAAGAAGAGAAAAACTTCATAGATCTGGGTTGACTCACACTTGCATGTCTCTGAAGCACTTGATGCAAAGCATCGACTTGTTCTCCGTTGAGAACAGGATGTAGGGCTCCTCGTGGAGCGCTGTGGAAACAAAGACACCTTTTAACCTCCGCCCACAAGAGTGCAAGAGTTAAAGTATTCTGTTGTTCCAATGAGCAGGTTTGTGAAATACAAATACAAAAAGCTTTCACAATACAAACACAAACTGGCTGATAAAAAGTCGACCACTAAGTGTTGACATCCTGCTTTTTACGCCACGTCGGTAGTTTAAACAGTCGACACTTTCTGGTGGCTAACACGCTTCTCCGCCGGTGTGATGAAGCCTTGTTGGCCTGGTGTTCTTCTGGAGTAAATTACAGGTGGCACTCACAGCACTTCCTGTGTTTGGCTCTGGAGCGTTTGGTCAGGGACACAATCTCATGGTGGGAAAACATCCTGGCCTTGTGAGTCAACTCCCTGCAGGCGCTGCAGAGCGGCTGGCTGCAGGTGTTACAGTAGTACATCCCCCCTGCGTCCTACGTGGAGAAGAAGAAAGAAGAAAAATGTAAGTGAAAGTGGAGAGATGTTACTTTTTTTTTTTTTTTTTTGTATTGTTTAAAGCTACACAAGAACAAGACACACCCGTCTAACAGCTACTATGTGTACAATGTTTACAATTCTGACTTTGGCGCCCCACAGTGGTCGAATCAAGATTTGAACATTGAAATGAATGAAAAACTGCACTAATTGTCTCATTTCTGTGAGAAACAAAAACATCTTCAAATACAAAATCGAATTGTGAAAGTGAGGGTCTTTTGGTGTCAGCTACGTACGCTTCTCCGCCTTAAAAAGGGGGACCACCACTGAAATGAAGAATTCCAATATGTTATTTCCACGTTCGCAGAAAGTTCAATCAATACTTCTCAAACCCTGTTCAATGTCTATGGATCTATGGTTTCATATTTAATACTTGATGTTATTAACAAAATCGATTTGGCAGAGTTGTCCATGTTTACTTATCATTTTTAACCGTCACAAATAAGAAGTATGAATTTCTTTTTTTGCATGAATTTTGAAAATGAGTGGAGGTCGTCCCCTTTAAGTTAAAAAAAGATTAAAAGCCAAATACAAACTGTCCCCTCCAGTAATATGGGAGCATTCTGTCAACAAAAAGCTGGATTCATCCATGTTTACATTTTTGTTTCTCTTTTATATCCTCAGTCATAAATCACTACATGTGCTCTCTGCGGTATTACGTTGTGTTTAACAGGATTTCTGGGACTTAAAGTCCACAGTTTTTATTTTGTCTCTTTCTCTGTCTTATTGTGAGTCTTCACCTCCTGATGAAGACTTTTTATACAACATACACTGACATTCAATAGTTTAGAATCAGCTGTTATATTTATGTTTTTCTTCTTTCCTTCAATAATGTCTACTTTAACAGAGATTTAAAAAACTGTATAATTCCAAAACCAAATGTATTATTTACATTTAAAATAACTTAAATGTAAGTAAGTAAGAAGAGGTTTACACTGTGATTGGTCAGTCCATATTATGTTCAGCTGATATTGTATTAGTGCTAACGATAGACTTACTCTATTGTGACGTTTGACACGTTGCTTGTTAATTCCAGCTCGTTGCAGACTGCATTATTGTGCACTCGACACTGAAACAGGAACTTGTTCTTATTTAAATTTGCACACATTTCGATACAAAGCTTCCAGTATTTTACGAATGACCGGTGATTTCTTCCATTGTTATTCAACTGTTGATCAGAGGGATCTTTGTCTCTTTCTGCCCTTTTAATTCAGTCTGGTTGAACCGCTGAACACAGCGTTTTGTTGTTCATAGAACAAACCCTTCATGCAAAATAACATCTATAAAGAGGACTTTCTACAACCTAAGCGCATGATATCTGACTGTAACAAATCAGACTTTTGTGACAGGCGATTCCAACTTTTTGAACAGCAGTGAAAGTGTATTTTTTTTATTTCTCATGCCTGTATTTAGTATCTGTCTGTTATGTTTGATGCAGGTGACTTTCACCTCAATAAATGTGAATATTGACGTTGGTCTGTCGGTGAATTCTTACCTTTTTGTCGCTTTCCTGGTCACAGTTGGCACACTGCACCGTCTCCTCGGCGTCCGCATTGTTGTCGACCAGGAACTTGAGCAGACGGTCTTCTGGCGGGAGGGAGCTGTTCCCTCTTAATATGGATGGGTAACTGTGGCAACGACAGACATTTACACAGCCTGAGAAAATTATGACATTTATCACCAGTCAAGTTATACTGGCAAGTATGAGTGTTATTCTTCAAGTTGACTTATGCCAGGAATAACCAACACAGCTTGATCTGATGAAAACAAAGAATGAAAGTGAAGTAACAAGAAGAACAGTGATTAGTTGTTTTTTTTTTAAAGTCCCTATCTCAGAAATGTGTTTTTCTTTCTGTTACTTCAATAGAATGTTTGAGCAGAACGATGTAATGAGATGTGATGAGTTTGACGCTAAAAGTCTGTTTTCAAGTTCTTCTGCTGAAAGGAGAACGTTTATTTAGTATATGTAAATGATTATTAACATATTCATAGATTACATTTGTCGATGAGGAGAAATGAGATGTGTTCTTAAGAATGTTTAACAAGGTTGCTGAATGTTTTTGGTAGATTGTGATTTAAATCAAATTATTTGGAGTCTGTGTGTCTTAAAACATGTCTGGGGGAGCTTTACGTTTTCACTCTTTTATTTATAGACGGATTATATTTCGTCCTCCGTATGTCAAGAGAGTCCAAATCAAAACAGAGTGCAGCACCTGTACAAAACGTAAAGCATGCATTCCAATTTCATGGAAGCCCATTTCAGCCACTGTAATGAAATAATGAGATACTATCTCATAATTATGACTTAGCATCTCATAATGATGACTTACTATCTCATAATTATGAGATGCTTAGTCATAATTATGAGATAGTATCTCATTATAATGACTTACAGGATCTTTATTTTTTCATCACAGTTGGGTAATGGGCTTCCATACAGTTCACATCCCCTAAAACAAAAACTTAAAGTAAAAACATAAATAACAACAAGTACACACACACACACACACACACACACACACCGCATATCTCACAGTTGAGAACAAATAAGCCTAGTGCATACAATACAGCATCCCTTCCACAAATACATCAGACCTCACAACTGAAATGTTTCCAGATATGACAGAGAGGTCCAACAATGTATGCTGCTTTTTTTTAAAAAAAGGCAAGGAAAGTTTGAATAAATACAATAATTACACAAAGAACCGCCGACTGAATAAAGCAGAAAACATAAACTTAAGTTACAGTTCAACACCTGTTTGATCGCCCTATGAGCCCTGAGTATTACCCCGCAGTACCGCCTCACACCTGAGGGGGGCAGCAGTGCGCTTACGGACGCCTCCACCGCAGAAGAACAGAATGCGGAAGAAGCTACATGACACAGTGCGCACCACATCTCTCGACGTGTTCCAGCTAGAGACTCCCTCTGAACGAGTTTGCTGAAGAGCGCGTGTGAAGCACTTTGTTCGCCGAGGGGGAGACGTACTCGACGTCGGAAATGTCTGGTATTTCGGAGGAAAACGTGCGGGGTGAGAACCTCTTCAGGGATATTAACGCCGACGACGATGACTGGCAGCCCACCGAGCTCGAGAGCATGTGTATGAACTGCCACCTGGACGGCGTGACGCGTTTGCTTCTGACCAAAATACCTTTCTTCAAGGAAGTCATCGTCAGTTCGTTTAACTGCACCAACTGCAACTGGTCCAACACCGAGATCCAGTCCGCGGGCCGGATACAGGACCAGGGCGTCTGTTACACGCTCAAAGTCAAAACAAAACAAGACCTGAACCGGGAGGTTGTGAAGGCGGACAGCGCCACTACCAGGATCCCAGAGCTGGATTTTGAGATCCCTCCCTACACCCAGAAAGGGGCCCTTTCCACCGTCGAGGGCCTCCTGGACAGAGCGGCCACGGGGCTGGAGCAGGAGCAGCCCGCCCGGCGGGAGGCTGACCCCGAGGTGGCCGAGAAGATAGACGGGTTCATCCAGAAGCTGAGGAAGCTGAAGGAGGTCGAGGACGAGTTCACGCTGGTGATCGAGGATCCTTCCGGCAACAGCTTCGTGGAGAACCCCAGGGCCCCTCAGAGAGACGAGGCTCTCGTCGTGTCCCATTTCAAGAGGACGGTCCACCACGACGTGCAGCTGGGGTTGAGGGCGGACGGGGACGAGGACGAGGACGAGGACTTGGAAAAGGAGCCGGCTGGCAGCGACCTGGATACCATGAGAGGCGAGGTCCTGGCCTTCAACACCAACTGCCCCGAGTGCAACGCGTCGGCCTCCACCAACATGAAGCTGGTCCAGATCCCCCACTTCAAGGAGGTCATCATCATGGCCACCAACTGCGACACCTGCGGCCATCGGACCAACGAGGTGAAATCCGGCGGGGCCACGGAGGAGCTGGGCACCAAGATCACCCTGCGCGTCACCGACGCGTCCGACATGACGCGGGACGTGCTCAAGTCGGAGACGTGCGGCATCGCCATCCCGGAGCTGGAGTTTGAGCTGGGGATGGCGGCCGTGGCCGGGAAGTTCACCACCCTTGAGGGCCTGCTGACGGACATCAAGAACCTGGTCGTCTCCAAAAACCCCTTCATCTGCGGCGACAGTGGCATCTCCAACCGGGTGGAGAAGCTGCAAGCGTTTGGGGAGAAGATCGACAAGATTATAGCCGGAGAAATGAACGTCCACGTCGTCCTGGACGACCCGGCGGGGAACAGCTACATGCAGAACGTGTACGCCCCGGATCCAGATCCCGAGATTACGACCGAGAAGTACACCCGCACGTTTGAGCAGAACGAAGACCTGGGCCTGAATGACATGAAGACCGAGGGATATGAGGAGGCAAAATCCACTACCGGCACCTCAAAGGACTGAATGAGTTCATATTTGGTTAATGTCAAGTCCAAACACCCAGTGTAATTACACCGCTCCAGATTTTCTTTTACGTTTTCATAAATTTTAATTTAAGTTGGGTGAATGGTGGCTTACATCAGTACATGGGTCTGCAAAAGGAATTCTAAGTTGTCAAAATGTACAGTGAAAATAAAAGTCATTTTGTAAAAAGCATAGTTGCTGTTGTTATTAAAGATGCAACCTTTAGCTCAGTGTTTGGTGCATTTCTCGTGACATTCCAGCAGATGGCGCCCCGTTATCTCTGATTTAAAGGTGTTTTGTGTTTGTTTGCTCTCTCTCTCTCTCTCTCTCTCTCTCTCTCTCTCTCTCTCTCTCTCTCTCTCTCTCTCTCTCTCTCTCTCTCTCTCTCTCTCTCTCTCTCTCTCTCAGGGCGACGACACAGTGTGACAAACTCCTGTTTTTATACACCTGGAAGCATAACATCTAAATAAAGTGTGATCTAAAGTTTAGTTTAGCTCTTTTGAATGGGCAGATATTTATAATTCATCTGCATAATTAATCTGAGGAATATTCATGATTTACATCACAATGAACACAGACCTGTTGATTTAGATTAAAGTCTGGATGCGTTTTTTTTTTACAGATTTAACATGAGGATCATGTTAGTATAATTGTATGTGAGTGCTTAATTTCTATGGTGGCAAACATGATTATTTACTTAATTATTTAATTGATAATTTTGTTGTCAGAAAAAAACAATTTAGGTGTCATCCTTAAAATCCTTTTATCCATCAATTCAAATCCCAAAGATATTCAGTTTACTAACAAATCTTCACCTTTTTTTGTTGTTTTTTGTTTGGAAAACTTCTTTACTAAACAGTAAAAAAAACTAGTCACAAAATGACACCGTGCGCATCCACAACATCTGCAGCGGCCTGTCTGATATTACCCACAATGCCGTTTGCCTCATTCCGATTCAGCTGCGGTGACGCTGTTCCTCGGCCCCCCCCCTGTCTGCCGTGCATGTTTTATCTAGTTTTCATAGCAACGGGGATCTATTGTGTTCTACTAATAGCAGAGTGGAGAATTCCTAGATTACATGCTTCTTGAGTGAGCAGCTGTTGGCAGACCGATGGAAATAGTACCCGCCGGGCAGCGGGCCCCTGGAGCCTGGGCCCAGCCAGCAGGGCACGCCGGCTCTGTGCCCACAGGGTTATTTCCATAGACAACCAATGATTGCCTCTGTGTTTTTTTTCGGGGTTCTTTTTTTCTCTCTCAGCGCCTCGTGCTATGAATAAAAGCTGTTGGTTTTTTTTACTTTGATTGGTTCACATTATCTTACCTCAACACAGGTTCATATCAAATAGCTGCGAGGCAGTTAAAACGTGGCCGCCGCCTCAGGTTCAGCCACAGTTTGTCGAGGTAATTTAATAATTCTGTTTGATTCACAACGGTTGGCTCGCAGAACTCAGACATAAAGCCTCAGCAGGCAGACTATTTTAATAAGAGGAGGAGGATATGTTGTGACTGCAGAATCGGAGGAGGCTAATCAGGTGATTTCGATTTTTTTAAAGCAGTTCTCGGCGTGACAAACATCAGTTTTTTTGTACTTTAACAAACACTGATGTTGGTGCGGTGTGTGCACTGATTACAGGGGGTCTGATTGCCACCGTTGATTGTATGTTTTCCTTATTGTGCGCGTTAAATGCCGTGGAAACGTTCATCATCAATCAGTGAAACTGTATGTAGCAGTTGAGAACAACACAGTGATGTTGAAACGTATCACCGTTTGATTCTCTGCATCCGCACACACACACACACACACACACACACACACACACGAGAGGAATCCAAAAATCTGGGTCAAGTTGTATCTGGCGCAGTAGGAAAAGACTCCCGTTACAACCACGATGCAGCAGAGGAGCTTCTCTATACATCGCCGTGCGTTTTGAAGAAGGGAAAGTTAATACGCGGACCTGAAGGTGACTGGTAACCACGAGTTATTCCTTAATAGGGGATGAAATGGATTGGCGTCATGTGACTGCTTTTGATTGCCCTAAGCTGCTGGCACCGGTGCCAAATACCGGGATGCTTTGTTTGCTGTGTGACTGGTCTTAGAGGAACTTGCTCTCTGGGGCATCGGGTCCAAGGACTAAATCAGAGACCGGGATGACCCCCGCAGCTGCTCCGGCCACTCATGCCTGCTCTCCCCAGACCGGGCCTGCAACGGGTCACCGAGCAGTCACGCACCCTCAAACCCAAAACAGAGAGACCGGACGCGCTCTGAAACCAACGGGATCCTCCGCAAACCTCCTGCACGAAGCAAACCAATGGACTCATCGACTTTCGTGGAAGGAATCCCCTCTGAGCAACGCTGTCCCCAAGAAAAAACGAGGCCTGTGGGAAAAGTTGTGTCTTTTTCACACTGAACGTTTGAACCCTCCAGGGGATTCAAGGAGCAATATTGTATATTACACTAAATTAAACAGCTTATTATAGCAGTTTGAGATCTCATGACTCAGCATCACCATATCCTCAGTTTGTTGGCTTCGTACCACAGGTGTGATCTCCAGGCTCAGATATCCTACGCACAGACACCAAAACACATCGATGAATGTCACTATCTGGTTCAGAAACTTCATTTAAACCTGCTGATTTCTGAGGGTTGTCCTTTTCTACCTTATTGGGAACATATTAAGGAAAAATATTGGAAAAGCGTGGCCAAAAATGAACACATCTTGAAACACATTCTTTAGGTTCCCCTAGGTTGCCTGGCCTGAGTTGATCTTGACCCCCCCCCCCCCCTCCCTCTCACAGTGCTGTCTCTTACCCACAGAGGGGGCAGCTGAGACGGCTGTCGTTGGTGCGGCCTCGCAGGCAGCGGGCGCAGAAGATGTGGTAGCAGTCCAGCAGACACGGGGACTGGTACTGCTCGTGGCACAGGTGACACACCAGCGGGTGGACGTTAGTGCAATCCACATTACACAGGCTGTCCAAGTTGGTGAAGATTCCTCCGGCCATCTGCAACAAAAAAAGAGTGAAGGGTGACACTTGAATCACAAGTAAAAGCTGGAAGCTATATTCCAGTTGTTATAAGAGAGGCAAAGGCGACTTTGTTACGCAACACTTTGATCAAGTCAGATAATTGGAGTAAAAAAAGTTTTTCTTCATTTAGTCTCTTACCTTGCCAGATGTGTAGTGAGCGTGACGACTTCAGTGACGTCACACAGTCCAAAAAAAAACGTCAAATAAATACCATCAACGGCACCAACATCAGGCCAACAAAAGCTCCTGTACAGGCAGTGGGCAGTCGACAGAAAGCACAGAGACACTGTCTTACCTTTCAGCGGCGCTATCAGCTGCCCCCCCCCAAACCCCCTCACCACACACACACACACACACACACCCAACCCATGCAGGAATGACAGCAATGCAGAAACTCTTCAATAGTGGGCCGATGGGGTCCCTCCGCCAGGCAGCTGGCAGCACACAGCTCGGGCCCCCGAGGGTTGCCATAGTGAGAGAGGGACATTTAATATTGCTGCGACGTGGAGATTAAAAATACAGTTGTCCTATCTGTAAAGTCACGCTCGTGTCGTGTTGCGTCTTGGACTCCACGGCCGGGTGGCAGGAGGGAAAAGGAAATGACCGCATTGCAAGTATTTAACGTTGAACAAAGAATACTTTCCACTTTGTAAACTCTGTTTTAGAAAGCTGCATGAATGAAGCTTTGTATTGTTTGTTTTATGCTGCATGAAAGTAAATGCATCGTTATGAAAATAACTACTCACTTTAAACCTAAATTCAATATATATATATACATATATATTTTTTTTTTTAATGGGAATCTTTATTCTGAATTTAAGTTTTATGCTTACATGTAGACAAGTTTAATATTTTTCTTTCATTTTAAACCGACTTCCTGGAGGTCAAACTAAGAATTAATTGGAATTACTTGGAAGTGTCGACCACCATCTCTGTTTTACTCCTTAACAAGAAACAACAATTATCAGTAAATTAGAGACAGAAAATGAAAAGTTACCAAATAATCTCGACTCAAGGGCCACATACTTAGCTTCATCCAGGGCTTTCAACCACACCTCATGGTCTTCATCAGTGGATGGAGTTCCCTCTTTTGTCATGGAGATGTCTAAGCTGTTTGATATCAGTTGTATACTATACGTTTGTATCATCCCTACTTAATAAAGCAACTATCCATCTAAAAGTCATCGCTCAAAGAGAAGCTAAACTAGCTTAATCTTTGTGATTAAATGAATGATTTGGCAGCAATTGGCCGGTTAATGAGACAACGTCTGACCTCTTTCAACAGTTACTGGCCCAAGTTTGAGTTCCTGTAAGAGGTTATATTAAAAATATATTTATATATTTTTTTGTATACATTGTGCATTTTTATATTTTATTGCTTACCTGTACGTATAAATGCTGCTGAAGTGAAACATTTTCCCCTTGAGGAATTAATAAAGTAACTATCTATCGACTCTCTCTCTCTCTCTCTCTCTCTCTCTCTCTCTCTCTGTATATATATATATATATGTATATAGATAAATAGATCTATTTATAGATATAGAGATATAGATATAGTTACTTCATTACAAATATATCTATCTATACATATATAGATATATATATATATATATATATATATATACATATACATGTATACACATATTATCCCTGAGAAAGCTCGTGCAGTGACTGGCTTCAGCTCACCAGGAATCCACGTTTACTTAATCGAGTCCAGATAAATCGATGCGCTCGACTGTGCGGCCAGCTGTTATAGCCCCTGCGCTGCCCTCGCTCCTTCCTTTTCTGCTGTCCGCGTCAGCCATGGCCCCGATAGTGAGTAGCGAGGAACAAAAACACCGAATAAACTGTACACACGACGTATTTAACATTTTCTCCTGCACCCGTAGACGTGTATTAAATCGGTGCTCCACTATATGGGGGGACCGCGGATGTTTGAGGCTCCTTTTTACCGCTCTGTTTACTGTAGAGGCTAAAGCCACGTTTGGCTAACGTTACAAAGCTAACGCTAGCTAAGCTAGCATATAATAATCACGAGTAGAGTGTCATTTTAACGCATTTACTTTAACTTGTATCGCGTGCAGCCTTTTGGAAATACGACGTCGTACGATATTTTGTTGTAATCGCCAAGTTATTTGCATTCGTATGTTCTTTTTTTAGTTTTTTTTTGTGGTTAACCCTCTGGATTTGTGTGCTAGAAAAAGCAGGTGGTGAGGAAGCAAGGTGGGAAGAGGAAGAAGCAGATCCTGAAATTCACCCTGGACTGCACTCACCCCGTGGAGGATGGCATCATGGATGCAGCCAACTTTGTGAGTAGGCCAGTTCACAGACACCAGAGACATCTTTTCTGTTAGGCAGCAGCTAAAACACACAACCCCCCCCCATTGGTGATACTGCCATGTCAGTGGGATCAATCCCAAATCGGACTCCGAATCAGCTTTATTGGCCATCTATGTGTACACATACAAGGACTTTGGCTCCAGATTTCCCATTGCTCTCCATGCACATACACAGAAATAGACAAAATAAACCAAACAAGGACAACAAAGTAGAACTACTATGTACAAATACAAAAGTACATGTATACATGTGAACATAAAAAAAGCACAACCCTGACAGTGAAATGCAGGTAATAGTGCAGTAGGACTGATTCATTGTTCATCAGAGTGACGGCCGTCATTGGATATGATGGCTCTGGTCAGTTTGGACCAAAGAACGGACACGCGAGTATCCAGCTGAGGCTTTAATGGAAACTAACAAGATGTCGCTCTCAAACGTGTCGCCTGTCGGTCCTCGTTCGAGACTCACCGTCTGTGTCCTCTGCACCCAACAGGAGCAGTTCCTGCAGGAGCGCATCAAGGTGAACGGCAAAGCCGGAAGCCTTGGCGGCGGTGTTGTGTCCATCGAAAGGAGCAAGAGCAAGATTGCAGTGAACTCTGAAGTTCCCTTCTCAAAGAGGTAAAAAAAACAAAACAATGCTGCCTTTATCTGTCCTGTCATATCCAGTGACTGAAATGTGTGTTTGTTCTTTTTTATGTCACGTTCATGTTCTAATAAATCAATGCAGTGGCGCAAAGATGCTATTTGACATAAAGCAGATGTGTCCAATTCGATGTTCTCGGAGCATTTTAGGAATTAGAATTCCCACCATCTCGTCCCAAAAAAATAGAATTGATAGTTTTAAAAGTTATTTTCTCTATTATCAAATCCTATTATAGTGTTACTCCACCTGAAGTGTGTTCCGGGTCCTCGCCCTAGCAGATGATCAAATGGGGCTGTAAAAGGCTTTTGGTTTACCACTTAATGGAAGCTGTGGTCGGCTGGTTTCTCGACCCCACATGCACCAAACTGTGTCAGGAGTTAAGAACGGGAACTACAATGTTCTTTTTTTTATAATAAAAAAAAAAAAAGACTTGACATTGTCAACTGAGTATATAATTCAGTGTTTGCTTTCCCACAAATGTGAAGATGGTAGAACTTGACTTAAAGTGAGCTCAAACGGCTTTAAAGGTTCCTGTATAAACAAAATAAACTATTAACTATATATAACTACTATTCTGAACAAGCTTGTTTTTTTATCCGTAGAAGTATGTTGAGCTCTCGGCTTTTACAAATATTCAGCTTGTGGTGACCTAAACATTGACAAATGTTTTCATCAGGAACTACTCTACATTAACAGAACAATAGTAGAATAAAACACAAAGGTATTTTACACAGCAGTTGACTCTGTTGTTACTAATAACATTGATGATGGCTTTGTTGTCATGAAGTTTCCCAGGAAACCAGCAGGCACAATGCCAAGACCCAAAACTAAAGCAGATAAATTAATTGTATTTTCAGTGTAAAAAAAATAAATGCACAATGTCTCTTTTTAAAAAAAAAAAAAAAAAAAATAGTCTATTGTGGGTAAGGTCTATGGATTATCACAGTTACTGGGACATTGTTTTTTTTTTTTTTGGAAAGAGATGTTGCTGATGAGCGGTCCACAAACAAAGTCCATTTTACCGCTGCATGGGTAGATGCAGTATTTGGGTATAAAATGGCACTCGGGTTAAGTGAGGAAACTCAACTTAACTAACACGGTGCCTAAAAAATATCCCTTTGAAAGTCAACAATATACTGTCGGGTAGATTGAAAAATATACGAGTAGTCAAGGTGTCACTGAAATCAACATCCCCAAAAAGGTTTATATAGAAATATACCTGAATTTTTTTTTTTTTTGCACAATTTATTTTCTATTTTGGGTATGAACCGCTCCATAATGCTGCATTAAGACGTCAGCCCTTCTGTCTGAGCTCGTATCTCCACCACCAGAGGGTGACTCTGTCACTGTCGTTCTTAAATGGAGCACTCCACGTTGAGACTGGAAAAGTAACTGGGGAGATGTTGCTATTCATGTATCTGGTGGAATAGTTTGTAACCTCTGCTCTACGTATGATATTTATTTATACATATATTTATATATCTGACATCTTATCCTCAAGTCAATTTAAATAGGTTTACACTGCATCTCTGCATGTGGCGCACAACACTGCCTTAATCTCTCTGTATTCTTGTATCTCATCTTTGGCCACTTAATAATAAAATGCACTTGCTGTGCCGTATAATTGCATTACGGCTTTATTGGATTATAGCCAAATGCGTACTATTACTGGCTACTATCGGACTCGTCTCAAGTTGTGTTTGACATTATTTAGTCCACGCCCATTCGTTTGTCCAAGCGCATTTAAAGAATTCAGACCTGGAAGCAGTTTGGAGCAGATTCAAGGTGTTTTTAAGTTATAAATATGATCTACTTTTTTACTAAATTATGATGATTTCCCCCTTCCCCCCTCGTGTGCGGCAGGTACTTGAAGTATCTCACCAAGAAGTATCTGAAAAAGAACAACCTCAGGGACTGGCTGCGGGTCGTGGCCAACACCAAGGAGAGCTACGAGCTGCGCTACTTCCAGATCAACCAGGACGAGGAGGAAGAGGAGGATGAAGATTAAACTTCACAAAACTTTGAATAAACATTTCAAAAGAGAAAAAAAAAAAAAAACATACGTGTTGGCTTTTTATTTCTAATTTTTTCTGGGCGTCACACATGTACATGCCAGAGATATGAGCATAACACTGCATGCTTCTGTGTGTTGTGTTTTATTATTAAAACAATCCTAATTAACTAGCTATATTTAGAATACTGTAGTTCTTTTTTTTTTTTTATGTGGCTCCTTTTTTATTTATTTTTGTACTTTTTGATGAGAAAATTATGTTCTGCTTTGGTGTCCTATATATAGAAATCAGAGCCAGCAAAGGTAAATAAATTAACAAACATTTAAAAATGGACTAGTATATTATGTTAATAGAGGGGGGGGTGGTGGTGGTGGTGGGAATATATATTTCAACTGGTTATAATGAATAAATAGTCTATGAAATAAAATGGAAACAATTTAAATGTGAAGTCACTGCGGGGTGTTCAGGACACTTCCAGCTCTTGATTTGTCCGTTTCCGATGCATTAGGTGAAGTTGAAGCTCTCTGCGGGGCGTCCTGTGTTACAGCTGGGTAACCTTGACAACAGTTAGACCACTGGCCGACAGGACTCTGCTCAGCATGCAGTCATCAGGCCACACTTGTGTATTTATTTATTTTGGGGGGAGGTCTAGTGGGGGAAAAAAAAAAGTGGAAGTTTGCAAAACGAAAATACCGATTTTGAGGCAGATTATTTCGACATTAGGTTTCAGGCGATGATTAAAAGTGGGGAATTAAACCGACATATTTTAAATTAAGATAAACATGGCCCCCTTAAGAAGATATAATGGTGTTTTTTTTTTTTTTTTTTTTTTAAATAGTCCGATTAAAGGCGTTTGAGTGAAGCAGCAGAAGTTTTCTGTCTCTAATCTCCGGACTTCCGAAAGGAAGCGGGCGACATCGCGGGACTGCCTCCGCCTGTTCGCGGCGCACGGCGTTGCCTCACGCCGTCTCTCTCTCTCCTCTTTTTTTTTTTTTTTTTTTGTGTGCACACTACTAGTTAAAGTGGGTAACTAAAGAGAGCGTGACTAACTAGTTGTGGGTGAAATTATGGGATGCATCGTCATGGCAACAGACCAGACGTCACAATCTGGGCATGTGTGTTCCATTTTTGTCTTTCTTATTTTTCAGACTGGAAGACCTGGATAGAGATCAGTGGAAAATAATAAATGTTTTTTTTATTTTTATAATTATAATTTTTTTCTGTACGTGGAGAGCAAGCCCCAGATTCACTGCAAAAAAAAATAATAATTAATATATATCTTTTTCTAACTGAGCGACGATACATTTCTTTTTTTTTTTTTTTTGGGTGAAGAAAGAGACTGGGCTGCGGCGTCTGGAGGGTTAACTTTCAGTATTCTCAGCCTAAAAGGGGGTTTGGGGGCTATGAGATAAAGATGCCGGGGTCGCTGAGCAATGAAGACGAGGGACAAGACGACATGGATTTTGAAGACGATATGCCAGGTGAGGGGAAGCAGGGGGGGTGGAGGCGGGGTGTCCTTCACATTATTTTTGCGCCGCTACGCCTTGAATGCGGGGAAAAGGGCTTGTCCTGCGTTCCCGAGACCAGAGAGGAGGAGGAGGAGGAGGAGGAGGAGGGGTGGGGTGCAATAAGCAGAGTCATGCTATTATTATTGTTTTTTTTTTGTTTGTTTGTTTTTCTTCTGCACGACCTGGTGTCTTGAAAAGGTGGGAACGTTTTTTTTTTTGGGGGGTGAGGTGTGTGTGTGTGTGTGTGTGTGTGTGGGGGGGGAGTTCGCCTCCGGCTGTCCTCGCATCATTTGGAGGGCATGGTGAAAACCTCACTGCATGATTTCTGTAGGCTGTGTGTGTGTTTTTTTTTTCTTTTCTTTTTTTTGCATGCGTGCGTGCGTGCGTGCACAAACGAAAGGCCATTTATTTATTTATTTATTTATTTATTTATTTATTTATTATTTACCTCGAGTCCAAACGCGCACAAGTTTGGGTTCAGGGAGCTGCTTCAGAACCGTGACAACGTATTCCGTGTCAATCCGCGTGCGCGTCATGTGCTCCACCGGCAGACACGCTCGGTGACAACAACCGCGCTCGTTTTGTTGCACATGACGCGCCGCCGTTCGCACTCGCGATCGAGCCAAGCAGCCTGCTCACAACTTTAAATGTTTTTCTTGCACACTGCGTGGCCGCAGAGGTGTGGAAGCCACGTGTCGGCCTACAGTAAACAGCGCTGAACGCGCAGCGTGTTTGTCTCGTCCTCGATCCCGACATGTGCACCGTGGATGACCGCGGTCAGGTCATCCACGTCCCTCCCGGCTCCTGGGTCGTGCACTAACCGACAATTAACTGGAACCCACATCCTTGAGAGAGACACACACACGCACACACGCGCGCACACGCACACACAGCTCTTTCATGGGAGGCTTCACCCAAGACAACATTTTTGTGCAATATTTCTTGTGGCTGTAAAAAAAAAAAAAAAAAAATGGTATCTTATCAGCCTCCTCTGGCAACGGGCCAGCGGTGAGCCTGTTTGTGACATTTTCACTCATTAAAAATGTTAAAGCAGAAATGGAGGCACTGGGGATGTTAAGACTCCCTCATTAATGACCCGTCCACAAGAAGCCACTTGCCAAATTGTGGTCATTTAGTTTTCTCTTGGCTGTTAGGTTTGTCTCCATGGCAGGTGTCCACGCGGCTGGTCAGGGGGAAGTCATAGTGTGACAGTAAGTTGACTAAAAATATGTTTTCCTCATCGGGTAATATTTAGATTTTCTTGACCAATGGTTCATCACTGCCACCACCAATGGTTGGGGAGTAGCTCCAACAGTATAGCTGCCATGCCTCTGGACGTGCACTCACTGCTCACTGGGATGCCTTTAATGTGCAGCGAGGAGGCGGCCTCATCAAAACCTACATCTCAAGTCGAACCAGGTCCCAAAGTCCAGGCGATGAAGTGCGTTCCTCTGAGGGGGGGGGGCAGAGTGACCGGGCGTCTCGGGGCCACCTTGGCCCCGCGAGGCCGGCACTCGTGGTTTCTTACTTCTCTCGCAGCAGCGTCAGATGATTCGATGGTTTGATGTCAAGACTCTCAAGATGCCGCTTTGCCCTCCTCTTTCCTTCCGCACAGCGTGGAAAAAGTTGGAACAATATAGAGTACGAGCACGGAAGGGAAGTTGTGGGTGCGAGGAGCCGATGCCATGTCGTCTGCGGCCGTAGACCTGCCTCTATAGTTGCTGCTCGACGAAGATATGTGACACAAAACTACACAACAGCAGAGTTTTATGGTCTAGATGAACATATGTTCTGGCAGCGTCTCCCTTAAAAAAAAAAAAAAAATGGCACACGAAACATGTAGGAGATAAAAAATGATGAAAACGAATGAATAATTTTCACCAACATGGTTGCCATGGTGCATTTCTTGCTCATTATTCATGCTTTTTTTTTTTTTTTATAAAGGTCTTGAGCCTCAAATGCTGGTGTGTTCTGTACCACTGTCACAACAATAAGCGATACATTAATGACAGCAGAGCTTCGCTCATCGACACATCGTTATCATTATTATCTATTTCTAAAACATTGCGGGTTTTTTTGTTCTTCTTATATAGACCCAAACGTTTTTTTACGAGCCAGATCATTACCAACAGGCTCACATTGGATGGTGTGCAGAGCGGAGAGAAAAAGACAGAGAGAGAGAGAGAGAGAGAGAGAGAGGGAGAGAGAGAGAGAGAGAGAGGAGTGCTGAGCAGTTGAAGCATCATCTATGACTGCCATTTGTAGCCGGAGGGAGAATACAAGCACTGATGATGCGTGTCCCCAATAACCCTGGAGCTGGTTAAATATGTATAACAGAGCTAAGGTGCAATTGATTATGGCAGGTGAGTGAAGATATGTGAGCTGTATTCCAGTTTGAAAAGACAAAAAACATCTTCACGTGTCAGTCGAACTTGATTCACGTCAGCCTTGTTATCGCTCAGTGCGTTACGTTGTTGGCTTTAAACATATCAAAGGGGCTCTTTAACACTGTGATCCCTTATAATAACACTGTGCACCACGAGTTTTTATTTTGTTTTGTCGACGAATCAAGGTAATCACGCCATTTCTGATGGTATGATTGTTTTTTTTTTTTTTTTTTTTTTTTTCCTCTCTTTGGCAACAGTGGTAAATGTCTCTGAGAAAAACAGGAGACAGCAGAGACATTGCATATCGCTGACCGTGATGAAGCGTAGCAAACCGATCGTCATGCCGCTGATACAGTAAGCAGACAGTTTACGACCTCCATCAACAGGCATCAGAGTGACAGACAAGGTCAGGGGATCCAGGTCAGGTTTTTCCCCGGCATCGAGATGCTTCCACGCAATTAAAACGCAAGAATGTGGAAGCACGTCCTATGTGTGTGTGTGTGTGTGTGTGTGTGTGTGTGTGTGTGTGGGGGGGGGGCGGGCGGGCATCACACCCCTAAAAGCTATCCTATCACAGCCTTTATTTGTTGTGGCACACATAGTGTCCTAATTCCCTTTGTTTCACTCCGGGTGCTCACGCTGTCACAGATTGTTCCTTTGAGTTTTCTGTTTTAATTGTTTTGTTCTTCCCTAAAATTGAAAGATTATCATGGGCTTTTGTGTGCCTACAAATGTTATCCCCAATTGGAAAAGGGGTCTATTTTTGGATCCCTCACTGTGAAAGTTGACACCATTTTTTTCCTGCTGCGCGTGCACAAAGCCTGTGCATGAAAGATGCTTTTTTTTAAATTTTTTTTTTTTAAATGTGTATTTGCAGATGAGCGGTGCAGCATTCCAGCTTTATATCGCACACAGAAGGATCGTGTGCATGTATTGTCTATGATAGATATGTTTTTAATGGCGCTATTCAGTCTTTATCCTCCCATCACTTTGATGATTACACTTTCTAATAATATTCTATGGATGTCTTTGTCTGAAGGCGTTTGAGGCCTAAGCTATAAACACTTGATCAATGAAGAGAGGACGAGCTATGGCTCTCTCTTTTTTTTTTCTTTCCCGCTCCTCCTTAGCAAGCAATGCTGGGCAACATTACATGGATATTTCGACACAGGGGCCAACAGAGAAAGGGCTAATGTGCTCTCCAATGAACTCTAGCGTCCTCACTTGGGAGCCTCTCATGAATCTCCCCTCTAATGGGTCAGTCCGGTGGCCAAGCCCTTGCAGGAAGGTCAGAACAGTGTCTGTGCCATCCGTCCACCCTTTACAGACATCTCATTGGCCAAGTGGAGCTTTGGTCCTCTTTCTAACAGTCTGATGCCAGACCTCCCTGTGCCACATGACTGAGCGACCTCCCCCCTTCCTCCCTCCCTCCTCCCCACTCCTCCCTTTCCCCCTCCTCTTTCAACACCTGGCACAGCCTGGTCCTCTCACCAAGCAGAAAGATTATCATTCCCCTCATGGCCTTTCCTTTGGGGACTGCACAGGCCATTTACTGTAGGCAGGTTTCACATTACAAGGCAGCTCAGGTGTTAAACACAGACATCTTTTCTCTTTTTTTTTTCATCTTTTCAATCAATGCTGTCACGCCCTCTGACTATAAATGAGGTGTGTTACCGAGAGACCATTTATGTATGTGTCCAATATTTTTGTTCGACTTTTTTTTTTGCAAGTCCATCATAGCTTTGAGGCTGAATGCTGACATGCTGATATTAAACATCTGTTTACTACCTTAGTTTAGCGTGTTAGCATGCTAACATGCTAACAAGCACCAAACCTAATGTACAGCTGATTGCGGTTTTACGGGTATTTGGTCATAAACCAAAGTTTGGGGCAAATAAAAAAATATTAATTGCAGTTCATCTGATGGGGGACATGCAGTGTACGAAATACGGGGGTGTCTCGTGGGGGTCCGAGACCCCTAGATGGACTCTTGAGCCCCCCTGAAAGCCTCAATAGCAAAGTTTCGGGGCTTCTCCAGACAATTATTTGTCACTTGTTATTGTCACTAAAATGTCCTAAAGCTTGTTAATGTCCAGAGGTTTTCTGTATTCAAACTGAAAAATATTTGAAGTGAGTGTGAGAGACGATTTTCCACCGTAAATGACACCCAGTCAGACCCGCAACATGTTGCGCGAAGCGAGCCCGTCTTCACGTCTGTTTGCTGCGTTGTTGTGTAAGCGGCCATATTGTTCACGATATAAGCCCTAATGATGTGTATGCAAAGTGTGTGTGTGTGTGTGTGTGGGGGGGGGAGGGGGGGGGGTTGTTGGATGGCACCCTCCTGATTGCTACTGGGTATTATGCACACTGGGGACATGAATGCGTGTACCAAATTTCATGGCAATCCATCCAACTGTTGTTATGATATTTCTCTTCGGGAAAGCTAGAAGATCATTAGGATTTATCTTCTGGGAACTACAAATGTTTGTACAAAATGTTGAGCCAATCCATCCAGTAGATGTTGACATATTTCACAGGATTTGTGAATACTGTAACCAGGTTTTCGTGCTACAGGAAGAGCCAGCGGTATCACCAAAACCAGTGGTATTCATCCTGTGGGGACCGAGAATGTCCAATCCAGTAGTTTTTGACATATTTCAGTCTGGACCAAAGTCGTAGACAATCAACAGACCAACACTGACATCCTTAGCGGGCCGCTAGCACGGCGAAAAAAGGACATAGTCTGGTCCGCTGCACATGATTGAACTTTTAAAACCAGTAACACGGCATCGCCACTGTCAAGTTTGAGTGATTCATTGGACAGAAAACAGAGCAAAGGGGACCCGCAGTCCGGCATCATCTGGTGTATCTAATCAGCGACTTGTGGTCAACCTGTCAGTCATAGTTCACTCATTGAAAGAAAGAGCTGCAGAGTGACGGACTGTGTGCTTTCTGTAAATCCAGAGCCGTCTCCGTCTGCGCCATGTCATCATCTATACGTCAAAGTGAAGATGCAAGGATTGCCTGTCAGGCGATTTACGTACATCTGAGACATTAAAGAGCTGAATACTTAAACTCAAGGCTTGGATGGATGGATGGATGGATGGATTAATGGATGGATGTATAGATAGATAGATAGATAGATAGATAGATAGATAGATAGATAGATAGATAGATACTACATCAGAGATTATCCTGCCATAATCACCTAATTGCCATCAAATAATGTAATTTGTGCAGACATCTGCAGAGTTTTATTGCACAAGTTACCCCCAATTAGGACTAAAGAGCGGATGACACACTTCATCCGGTGGTCAAGCCTGACATTGCCACTGATTAAAGCTTTGAAATCACTCGTGTGCATGTAGTCTACTGCAGGGATTCCCAAAGTGGTGTCACTCTGTCAGGAGGTCCTTGAAAAGGGTTAATAGTTCAACGTATAATAACTACATTTTTTTATTCAACAGCCCAGTCGCCAGGGTAAAATGTTGGCATTGTACATTTCTGCAACATTTTTGCATTCAGTCAGAGCAAGTAATGTAGTATATTAAGTGACCGTTTGAAATTGACATTTACGTGGTGTAATAACAAGTACAAGAATCAAGACATCATCTACAAAGAGAGAGTCAGTGGAAGGGACGGTGGGGTTGTTAAAGAATCCAACAAACACAGGACTTTCACTCAGGAGGCCGCTGTTTGTCTCCCGCGGGAAGCAAAAAGTAGACGTTGACTTTACGCTTTTTAAATAATGTTGTTTTACATTACGTTGCTTTATATTACGTTGCTTTACATTGCGCTGCTTTACATTGCGCTGCTTTACGTTGCGTTGCTTGACACATTTATGTAACGTAACGTGAAAAAGTCTACTTACGGTGGTTGTTGTTGATTTAAGATAGTTACGTTATTACGTTATGATTTGAACACAAGCTATGATCTTTTTTTCTAACCTTAGCTGAGTAGTTTTGTAGCCTGGACCTAACCAATCGGTTCACATTGTTAACCACGTGGCATTGTACGTATCTGCGAGTCTGATATGAAACATATTCATGAGACGTATACGTTCGTTCACAAATGTCGACATTCAACATATGCTTGCAGAAACAAACAAAGCCAAATATTTTTTCCTCCCGAGTGGTTTGGCATAAAAGATCATAGATTACGAGGTAATCTGCGAACATGTCTAACACATATCGGATATCTTTTTAATACAATTCTTTCTCAGTAAAGAAGTCTGCAAAAAACAGGCCAGGTCAAATTATTCCAGGGGACGTATGTGAGGGGGTCCCCAGTTTTTTGGGCTGAAGAAAGATTTAGAACCTCTGGTGTACTGTGTGTGTGTGTGTGTGTGTGTGTGTGTGTGTGTGTGTGTTTGGGGTGCCTCCTGCTAGCTTTGCTAAATAGAGGATAAGTGCTATGGGAGGTTTGTGTGTCTACTACACAGGAATCCCTCCTCTCCAACTTCTCACTCCAGCTACCCAGGGGAGCGGTAGACTGCAGGGCTAGTGTTGGCTGATTGACTCTGATACATGTGCTGCATATTTCATGCCTTCCAGTCCGTCTGCATGAGAGACGCAGAGAGCCTGGGAGACGCGCAGACAGATAGACTGAAAGAAACAAGAAAGACAGTCGTAGGAAGAGGACGAGATCAGATCGACCTTTTATGGGGCGGTCGCATCCTGCGAGGATTTCTTTCTGTGTCTCTTTATCGTGATGTATTGTTTTGGGACTGTCTCTCTCCCTTCCTTACTCCTCTGTGACCGACTATGACATCACTGAAGTCTGCTGCGCTCAGCAGTCAGCGTGTTTGTACACAGCGGCTTTGAGACAGTACAGCTGACAACCAGCAGCAGGTCGCTTTAGTCCCAGCAAGCATTAAAGGCAGAAGATATGCTCAGTATACCTCAGTGGTCCTCCAGGGAGTTCCCATTTAGCGGCAGGGCAGGCACTCCATCTATTTGTGCTCTGACGGGTAAAGTTGATCCACACTCAATGGTGTGTGATTATGGGGTTTATTTTGCCAAGCGCTCCTGTTGGTCTGGCAACGATTCGTCATTTTTATTTTCAAAAACGTGACAATGGACTTTTCCCTTTGCTTTGTTTTCACAGTATGCTATCCCTGTAGCTAGCGATTATTTTCATTATTGATTTATCTTTTTTATCTTCTTTCTTTCTTTTTTATGACTGGCTTTGTCTAATAAATGTCCGAAAATGCTGAAAAATCCCTATCTCAATTTCCCAGAGGCCGAGGTAATGTCTTCACATCGCTTGTTTTGTCGAACCAACCGTCCACAACCCAAAGAGATACAATTTACAATGACATAAAACTAAGAAAATATGTCAATCCTCACATTTAAAATGCTGGAACCAGCAAATGTATGACATTATTCTTTGATACATTGCATAACCCTCTGAAGCCCAAGCAGTTTTGGGGCATTTTTGCTCCTGTCACATTTCACTCTCTGTGGCCTCGTTTTTCACCGCAATATAGAAGTCCTGCACCTCAATGCAAACAACACAATGGCTAGGAGCAGAGAGGACTCAAAAATATTGTTCCTGCAGTATAACAGAGTTACCATGCCATAAATCCTAAAACAGAAAAAAAAAAATGCAAGTTGAATTTCTAGTTTATTTTACAAAAATTGGAAAATAACGGAATCTATGTATCCAACCTTTTTCTAAGTGCCCACAAGTGTTCCCAATGTTGGAAAACAATGGAGGCTTTACGTGCCCTATGTACATTGAACTAGTTATTTATTTTACTAGTATTTGTACAACCTCTACTTGCAACCTCTCCTGTCCTCTCTGCACTCTCAGCAGTTTCTGTCTCGTTGGTCTCAGCCGAGTCAATAATTTCGCTGTGGAGGGCAGAATTTAATGTTTTTTACAGGATCTGGTTAAAGCAACATGTTTATTCGTGGCAAGATTTTAAATGAGACATGTTGAATAAAATGTTTTTGATGATATATCACAATTATAAGCTCCGTTGTGGTGGCTTTTGACGTTTGACGGTGGTGATGTTTTTTTACAGCTTTGGGCTAGGATAAACTGTGTAATTTTGACGATTGGTTAAAGAAAACATGCTTTTCAATCCCCTGGGCGAGTTTTGGGATTCAGAGGGTGTACAGGATTTAGTGGTATCGAGTGGGAAGGTTTCAGATTACAACCAATTGAATATCCCTCTGCTCACCTCTCCCTTTCCAAGAGTGCTGGAGAACTACGGCGGCCTTCAGCGCACATAAAAACTTTTTCTAAAGCCAGTGTTTGGTTTGTCTGTTCAGGGTTACTGTAGAAACATGGCGGTGCAATGGCATGGCAGACTCCTTGGAGAGGACTCGCTCTCTATGTAGATATGAAGGGCTCATTCTAAACACAATGGTTTTCAGTTTCAGGTGATTTTACACTCATGAAAACATAGTAATGAACAATGTATTCCATTTCTGTGAATAGATCCCCCAAAATTCTGCACACTCGACCTTTAAAGAATTAGTTACGTATCAAAATTGTTTTACTTCAATTTATCAAATCATTTAATCAACTTATCACCACAGTGTACAAACCAAACTGAGAGCAGAGACGACGAAGTCGGCAGCCAAATTTCCAAACGTTATCACCTTATGTACAGTAACCCCCATGTTGTCCCTAATCAGATAATGTCTTTTGTTTCTGTGTGTCCAGATGAGGATGACGAAGGTGAGCGCAACACTGTTCCCCTCACGCCCCTCGACAGCTTCTTCTCTGAGAACGACTCCCTCAAACAACAAAAGAAGAAGAAGCCCAAAAAGATGAAAGAGGGGAAAATGCCCAAAGTTAAGAAGAGGAAAAAGGAGGTAAGGTGTAATTTGCTACCAACGCCATCTGGCCTGACCTCGGACCCATTAGCTTTGTGGCTCAAACTATAGCTTTCTCAAACTCGTTTGATGCCTTGCAAGTTGGATCAAAGGTGTGTTTCTGCTGCTGGACCGCTTCTGTAATCTAAATGAGAGGCAGTGGACTGTCTCGGGCTTCGGGGAGGTTGGCAGCAGCGTCACCGTCGCTGCCAGTGTAAGCTGTGGTCACCAAGGGGCCAGTTTAGAGTGTAGATTTGTGCCTGTGGGGCTGCTGTTGATGGCAAGGACTGTAGGTCAGAAGTACAGTGATCATACCAAAAGCTAGCGGTGGGAGTCAGAGCGGTTTGACAGAGCGGTTTGACAGTCGAGTTTCTCCATCTTTTAGTCTCCAACATTTAGACAGCAGCTCAGAGGTTTGAGCTGCTCCCAGCTTCCACACGAGTGACTTAATTTAACCAGATTTGTCATGGTGAGATCCCCCATCACTAAGCTAAGCCAATCACAAAGCTTTTAAAGCTACCGATGTTACTTTTGTTCAACAATGACCATTTGGGTGAAATTGTTAATAACGGGTATACTGTAAGTGCTAAGATGTAGTGTAACAGTAGTGAATTGAGTGGCTTATGTCCTTTTATGGAAAATGTGCCAACATCAGGCTGACATTAGTCTGATCAGGCCACAAAATCCCCAAAGACATTTACATACCGGCGCGATACAAATTACACGAAAATGCAAAATACATCAAAACTATTCATAGTTTGTGGTGTGAATTTGCCACGGTTGCAGCACATTTTCAGTAAAAATGTTCAAATAGATTTGCGCATATTCCCATTCCTATTGACCCAGAGCAGAGTCTGGCAGTCTGTCTGGGGCAAACTGTTGTACAGCCGAAGCTACTGTGAGCTATTTCATGGAGTTTCCTTTTAGCTTAATAATGACCTGAACGAATTTGAGTTCCCTCTGATAAACAAACTTTTATTGTGAAAGGTAAGAGCAGAAGGCGCTGCCTTTGTCAAGGTTGAAAGGAGTAATAGTGTTTGTCGTCTTGGTTCACACTACAAAGCCTCTGTTGTTATACACTGCAGTGTACTTTTTTCAGATTTCCTTTCGGCACAACGTTATTGGTTGATGCCTTTATTCACGGGTGTGAAAGCTCATGAAAATCAACCTTGTTCCGTAAGAAATCAGGCCGCTTTTCCGCTGCATAATATTCTCATTCTCTGTGAAAGTACTGTTCGAAAAAAATACAAACAAGGCCTCTGTTGTGTAAAGGTCTTAATTGAATGAACTGAGCAAGGGTCTGTTACATTGCTTATGAATTCATCATTCAGTCAATCACAGTGAAACATCAAGTTACATAATGTTGCTTTAATCTGACATGTGTTGAATGTTGCAAACAACTATTTCCACACGCAGAGAACAGAAATCATCAGTATTTCATTGACGGCTGTGTTCCTGGCCACTCAACAAATCAAAGTCCTTTATTCACCTTTCTTTTAGCTCGGTTTTGGTCTCCACCCACTTCTAGAAGTTGAACTTGAGAGTTCAACTGAGGGAAGCATCTGGTTTGTTGCTAACTTTGTCTGTGTTCCATTTGGTGTTGGGCAAGAAGCATGCAGTGTGTTTATTTTAGCTTTTTTACAACAAAAAAAAACACAGCATCTCCCTGCTACAGCTGGAAATGAGGTCAATGATAGCAGAGATTATAGGCCGCTGCTGTACACCACATTCTGTGGCCGATTTCTTGTGTTGAACTCTATTTCCCATTGATTTGTGATTCCCCTTGTGTTCCCGGGAACCCAACAAATTTGGCTTTCCCCCCCCCAAACAGTCAACTCCTAACTAACTCAAATCCCAACCTCAGGGCGAAACTGACTTTATCGCAGGAATTCCTAATCAGGTCATAGATTTTGAGGAGTTTCAGAATTTGTTGTAACACCAGAAAGACAATGAGCTAAAAGAGAACTGCAGCTGGGATGAGTGGGTTCATCATTATGAGCAACACCCGGACGTTATGTTCGAACAAAGGCAGCATGAAGCTCTGACGTAGCAGGAAAAGTCCACATTTACAGTTACTTACAAACTCCGCATCCTACAGAAGAGTTTTTTTATTCAATGACAAAAGGAATTCACAGTATTCCCACTGCATTTCTTCGTGCCCGTGTTGCCGGTGGCTTGCACGGTGTCGGTGACATAGCCAGGATGTTCCCCTCTGCTGGCTGGAGATGCCAGCAGTGCTGTGAGGAGCTTTGGCTGGCCGGGCTGCCACCCGGCCCTTTGGCTGCTTGTGGTAAACACTGAGCTCTGGGTCTCACTGAGCTAATGAGGGGGGGACTCCCTCTGACACTCTCCTCCCTCCCTCCCTCTCTCTCTCGCTCCCTCAGACTCTGCTCTGTATTCTCCTCTTTCTTCCCTCTCCTCTCGCATGCATCACCTCACTTCGCCTTGATCGTGATGCCGCTGCTTTTCTTGCTGCCTTTGCGTCACAGGAACTGCAAATCTCTTTCTTTCTTTCTTTCTTTCTTTTTCCCTCCCCGTTATCCTTTCTTCCTCTCTCGCTTTCCCACCGAGGAGCCGCTGCTGCTGTAATTCACTTCCAATCACTCCCCAAAGGTTGGTGTCAGACAGGGGCCAAACGTCAATTGGGGTCAGAGACTGTCAGTGGCACATCCCAGTCTCAGGTCAGAGCCGCTGGTGGGAGCGATGGTAGCCAGGGAGACACGTACCTTTCCTCTTTCGCTCATCTGCAGTGAAACAAAGGAACTATGTGGACAAGAAGGGTTGTTGTTTCCCTTTAAAAAAAAAAGAAAAAAAGATGACTAAATCAAGGGAATAGAAGTTTATGGAAGGCAGTTAATTTTATAGGCAAAAGAAGAGGCTGCAGTTTGGCCACAATAAAACGTCCATGAAGCTGTGAAGGAGCTGCTCGCAGCTTTAATATTTTTTTGCTGAAATACAACCGGTTTTAAGATGAGGCTCTCTCTTGTTTTTATAAGTTGAGTATCCTCTCAAGGATTGTGGGTCAACGGAGGGCCGTTGCTGTAAAGAAGAGGCTGTTGTTTTGGAGCCGTAAAAATGTTTTTACAGCGGTGTTTTCTTTCTCGCTGAACTAGATTTTATTGAATATCCACATCTTCGCTCATTTTCCGCGCGCATCCATGGCAATCTCCCCGAGGCGGAGCCATTATGGGGGGGGGGGAAGCATCTAATTTGATTACGCTATCAGCACTCATCTGATTTTCTGCCCTCTAAAAGTAGAATCACCCTCTTTGTTGCTGCCAGTGCCTCTCTCCGGTCCTGTGATGTGTGTGCAACATTGAACTCTGGGCCACGGCGAGGCTGTTGCACAGCTCCAACTCGTCTTTGCAGTTGCTCTCAACGGTGGTTCTGCTTCTTCGCTTTTCCCTCCTCCATCTCCATCTCCACCCCCCACTCCCATCCCCCATCCTCTATCTTCAATTTACTTTCTCTCTCTCTCTCTCTCTCTCTCTCTCTCTCTCTCTCTCTCTCTCTCTCTCTCTCTCTTTCTCTCCTTCTTCTTATGCATAAATGAGATTTGTCTAGACGGGTGCCGGAGCTCCAGCGCTGCAACCACGGGCCTCTGCATAACAAGCTCGTTATGCAAACGTGTCTGATTGGATGGCGCCGTTCCATTGGCTGCCACTGTGATAGATTGGGGGGGGCAGGATAGAATGAAAGAGTGAGAGAGAGAGAGAGAGAGAAAGAAAGAAAGGGGGAGCTGTAAAGAGAGAGAGAGAGAGAGAGAGAGAGAGAGAGAGAGAGAGAGAGAGAGAGAAAATAATGGAGGGGGGGTGGTGGGGGGCATGCGAGATGTGAAAGAGAGAAAGTGAGAGAAAAGGAAGGCGTGCGGGGGGTATAGAGAGAGAGCCAGACACTGCTCAAATTTGGTCACCATGGCAACACAGCCAGGCTGCTGGTGGGGTTGGCGGGCGCTGCGGCAACGTGAGCCTTTCCACTGCGCTGCAGAGCAAAACGCCTGTAAGTCTCTCCATGGATCCACGCGGGCCTGCTGAGCAACAGGCAGCGAGCAGAGCACGAAGCTGCTGTGCACTAATTCACTCTGCGCACACACACACACACACACACACACACACACACACACACACACACACAGAAACACACACACACACACACAGAAACATACAGGTACACACTGTACATGTATGAACGTTTTCACACAAAAGGGAAAGAAAGACACAAAAAAAACTGATTTAAAAAAAAAGAAATGACTAAAACACAAAAACACTGACCCCACAAAAATTATTCTTTAGATTAAAAGAAGATACAGATATATGTGTATATGCACAAGCCTACCACACTCACTCACTCACTCACTCACTCACTCTCACACACACACACACACACACACACAAATGATTAATTATGGAGTGCACACTGAAGAGAAACACCAGATACTTCCCCCTCCCCTACTCACTCAATCATGAGCACGCACCAGTGAATTTGCTCATATGCAACACTCTCCATCACACAAACAACACCTGTTAACTGTTAAATCCATACAGCCTTCCAGATGTCTCATATTAAAAAGGCAGCTCAGTCCACAAATGGGCTCTGAGCGGTGATTGGCTGCATCGCCGGAGGTGTTCTGTTTGTTGGTTTACTTTGTTGCTCGATGGCGTGTGGAAAAGCGAACCTGCTTCTGTCTCGACTCCTCATCGACTCGCCGCTAACTGTTGACTCGTAATGCAGCAATTTATACATTTCATCGCAGGCAGGAGAATTATAATATTAGTAAAGCAGTGACACTTTGGAGCGATGTAATTTAATTTATGCAAATGCCGTCAAGAAGAAGCTTTTATCCAAAGTGCTTTATAGTAGTCTGACAGCGTATGTTTTTAGCGTGGGTGGCCTCTGTGGGAGCTTTAATCCCTCACCCTTGGCAGATTTAATGCCATGCTCATGTGCCCTCATCAATGAGTTTCATATTTTAATTATCCACATTTTTATCACGAGATAAAATTCCGTCTCAGAGGATACCTATTAACTGGAGATAGATTTCCTTTTGTGGTGTCAATGGTAAAATAGAGATATTGAATTCAGTTTGGAGCCAGGAATCTGGCTTTGATGCTCGCTTCAGTCAGTCACCGTCACGTCTTCAGATGGAGAGCTCAAGCGAGATTCAAAGTCAGATTCTATCTGTTTACATTTATAAAAATAGCTGTTTTGGCAGGAGCTTCTTGACTATATCAAAGACGTGAAGATTGTCCGGGTGAAATTTCATTCAGCGCAAATGTAGTTTTGCAGCTGCACACATTTCTATCTGCCGGAAAATGAGAGAGATCAGTGAAAGCCGTGTGAAGCTTCACATACGCTCGCGTCCTGCTGCTGACGACCAAACAACCAACACTGGGCCTCATGCAGCAACATTCTCTTAATTGAGAAAATTGAGATGCACCAAACGTTCGTTACCATCCAAACCTGCTCTCACTCTGATGTGCTGAATGATGAAACCCACTTGATAATAAATTGGAGGCTTGTGGCAGATTGTTTGTTATTAAGGGAGGTGACGCCTCCTAAACACTATGTACATAAGGGCGGGTGAAAAGATGGCACAGGCCCAGGAATCGGAGAGATGCCACCAATAACAAAAGCTATGAGAAGAAGAACTTTAGTGGAAGTGAAATTGAGGTTCTGATAAATAAACGAAAACTTTCCAGAGCTTCAGTATTGTTGTTACAGGAAAATCAAAAAGCATCTAAGAGCCACTCAGAAGGGTCTCTGTAGTCCTAATAGGGGTCAATGGACCAATAGCATTTTTTTTAATAATCCAGTCATTGTGATTAATGTAAAACATATGATAATCCAAATATGATTTTATGATATTTATACGTATGTTTTATGTGTTTCCTTGTGTTGATCAAACAAGTTTTTTTTTTTCTTATTTTGGAGCGAATGCTCTTCACCTCCTTTTAAAGTTTTCTCTTACCTAAGAGAAAAGTTAAGAAAACAATGGACGCTAAACAAATAAAATGAGGCCCGTTGTGTGCACTTATACATGCGTGTACATGATGCTCATGTGTCCGTGTGAAACGCCTCAGGGAGGAATCCAGCCGAGGGTCGACAGCGACCTGGAGGAGACCTCCGAGGTGGAGGTGGAGGAGGAGCGGGAGCGTCCGGAGGTCGGCTCTGAGAGCGAGAGCAGCACGTACGGCCCGACCAAAAAGAAGAAGAAGAAACCGAAGGAGAAGAAGGAGAAGAAGCCCAGGAAGAAAAAGAGAGATGAGGAAGATGAAGACGAGGACGATGATGATGGGAGCATGAAAGTGAGTCTTGAGTCTATAGGTCCGTGAGGCTGAAGCGGGTCTTTCCTGGTCTTCTACTGAGGGCCTTCATTTTAGAGTCATATTGAATTTCTATTGATATTATAATCTCATATAATTGCGATGATGATAATAATAAAGTTAACAATAATAACAACAATAATAATAACGACAACAAAGAATATAGATGTAAAAACAAAAACGGTTGATTCAATTAATTTGTATCCAGTTAACTTTTTGCTGTGATACGCTAGCACTATATTGATAATTTATTGACTCCTACTACGATGAAAAGTTACGTAAATATGAACATGGCAGAAGGTACAAATGAAACCTAAAAGATCCCTCAAGACATAATAGTAGTAAGAATCAGTGAGCAAAGAAAGAGGGAGACCACACGAGATTTAAAGGAACAGTTTGTAGGATTTAGTGAAATTAATTGGTATGAATGGAATATATTTAACTCATAACTATGTTTTCATTAGTGTATAATCACCTGAAACTGAGAATTGTGTTTTCGTGAACTTGGAATAAGACGTTTATATCTGCATACGGAGCGGGTCCTCTTCACGGAGTTGTCATGTTTCTACAGAAGCCCAGAACGGACAAACCAAACGCTGGTTCTGGAGAGAGCCTTTCATGTTTTTGTGTTACCTGAAGGCCACTCTGACAAGCTTGGAAAGGGAAGGCTATTCAGTAGGATGCAATCTGCAACCTCGCCACTAGATGGCACTAAATCCTACACACTGCTCCTTTAAAGTAACTTAAACTATATTTCTTTTGGGACTAAGACAAAAACAACATAATAAATGAATCTCTAGGTCAGTGCTGGTTGCAATGCTGAATGTACGTGTGGTGTTGTGAAGGCAAAACAAAGAGGACACCCAAACCAAAAGAGTAGGGCACTTTGAAAAGGCGACTTAAATATGGCGTCTCCTTTCCTTCCACGTGGTCTTGCGGTCCAAAAATGTAAAAGATATTATTGCGAACTTTGTCCAAATTCTTTGCAACGATCACAAATAGGGTGAGCATTCAAAGGGGTTTGGGCGATAAATAATTAACATTTATGAAGCATTATTTGATATATGAACTTTGATGCCTCCCGTCTGTTTTTCCCGAGGAACCCAAATCATCCGGCCAGTTGATGCAGGAGTGGGGCCTGGAAGACGTTCAGTACGGCTTCACCGAGGAAGACTACAAAACCATCACCAACTACAAGGCTTTCAGCCAGTTCCTCAGGCAAGCGTCTAATTTTGTGTCTGTATTTTCTTCCTTTTTTTTAAATGTTAAATGCTCTGCTTCTGTCAAAAAAAACAAAAAAAAAAAAACAACTCACTGACGCTTCCAAACAAAAAGCCCTCGGTGAGACCGGAGAGCGGTGTTCTCGCTGCTCTCTTTTCTGTTTGCTCTCGAAAAAAGCTCGGCTGTTGGTATAAAGAGTCCGTCTCACCTGGGGCTGTCTGGCCTCGGCTAAGCCTCTGCTCCGACAAAGTGGAGCATGAGCTCCTGCGGTGCCCCCTGTGAGTAGTCAGCTGCTTACTGGATGCCTGTGACAGCCGGGAGGCTCTGGGACTCGGCGCTCTGACCCACTATCTTTCACAGGCCAGCGTGCCAAACCTCAAGCTGTTGCCTGACAAATCGCAAACACGACGTACGCACAGCAAAGCAGGGAGAACAAAACTTAAGGGGCAGTGGGACGTCGGCAAATCAAGACCCAGTTCCCCTCCGGTGCCGGGGAGGGGGGGGGGGGTAGTAGAAATTACATCAACGGGAATGAAGTGTGACATAATAAAGCTGCCGTTGTTGTCTCCTCTCCCCCTGGTTTTCCTCAGGCCTCTCATTGCCAAGAAGAACCCCAAGATCCCCATGTCAAAGATGATGACAGTGTTAGGGGCCAAGTGGCGGGAGTTCAGCGCCAACAACCCGTTCAAAGGCGCATCTGCCACCGCTGTGGCTGCCGCTGTGGCTGCCGCCGTGGAAACGGTTACCGTGGCACAGCCGACGCCTGTGAGCAGCAGCCAGCCGTGCGCTCAGCTGGGGCCAATCAAAAAAGCCAAAACCAAAGAGGGAAAGGGTAAGTGCCCGGTGAACCGTGACTGAGACGCATATTGTTTTTCGGGAATAATAGCGAGAACTCGGCTCGGTTACAACGCGCCGCCTGTGTGTCTCAGGACCAGGAGTCAGAAAGAGAAGCAAGACAGCGAAGGACGGGAAGAAGAAACCCAAGCCGAAGAAGACCAAATCAAAGTCGGGCCAGAGTGGGAAGAAGAAGAAAGCCTCCTCGGTATGTCTCGCTGTTTTTTTTCCACAATCATCTTCCTTTGCTAATTCATCCTCTGAGCTTCTCCGCTACTCTCTATACTCTCAGTGGCATCAAAGTGACCAGAGACTGTTTACTGCGCTTACTTTGAAAGTTTATTTTAATTCTTCGTGCAGCTCTGAGCTCTTTAGTGTGTGTGTGTGTGTGTGTGTGTGTGTGTGTGTGTGTGTGTGTGTGTGTGTGTGTGTGTGTGTGCTTTTCCAGAGTGAGGAGGACTTCCTGGAGGAGTCAGACTTTGATGACATCAGTATCCACAGTGCCTCTGTGCTTTCTGATACCTCGGGGGCCGCCACCAAGAAAAAGGCCCGACGTGGGCGTAAAAAAAGGAAAAGTATGTTTACTGTCTACACACGCCATGCTCTGTGGTGTGTGTGTGTGTGTGTGTGTGTGTGTGTGTGTGTGTGTGTGTGTGTGTGTGTGTGTGTGTGTGTGCGTGTGTGTGTGTGTGTGTTTTCCCACATCCCTCCAAAAATCCCATTTAAATCCCTCAGAACCAGACTGTTTGATTATGGGTAACGAGGAAATTAAAATGTATTTTTTTAAGCTTTATTTGTTTTGTGAATGTTTTCTGAAGGCAGATGCTCTTTCTCAGCAGCTGTTGCCCTCACACTCGTAGCAAATCAATCAACATTGATTTAGATATCACCTTTCACAGACACCAAAGTGCTTTGCAGTTTAAAAAAAATAAGTGGATTGAATAGAATAATACAATAATTAAATGTAATGAATAAAATAAAATCGAATAAAAAAAAAAAACAGATATAAAAAAAAATATATGAAAGGGGAACACACATTAAAAAGTAAAATAAAATTAAATACCGCATGCCTGTACAAACAGATGGGTTTTTACCTGCTTTTTAAAAGAGTCCTCAAGCTTATTGGGAGACGATTCCAAAGATTAGGGGCCAACGACTGGAAGGCACAATTACACTTATAAACTCTGGGTAGAAGACCTAAGAGCTTGGCTCTGGTTTTGGGGTGCAGAAGGTCCATGATTTACTGTGGCGTTTGGCCCTTTATGGCTCTATAAGTGAGCACCAACATTTGAAAATGAATTCTAAAATGAACAGGAAGCCAGTGGAGAGAGGTTATAAGAGTCCTCTTCACACAATTTGCTGCCGATAACGGTGTCATTCAAGTGCATTTCTGCGCGTGGGAATTGTCCACATTTGCCTTTTTTCCTTTTCCCGCTCCAGAGGAAGACGGCGATGGTTATGAGACGGACCACCAGGACTACTGTGAGGTTTGCCAGCAGGGTGGAGAGATCATCCTGTGTGACACCTGTCCCAGAGCGTACCACCTGGTCTGTCTGGACCCTGAGCTGGAGAAGGCCCCCGAGGGCAAATGGAGCTGTCCACACTGTGTGAGTGCATAATTTTTTATGTAAAAATATACTCATGAAGTAATTTGTTATGCAAACGGTTTTGACAAGCCTGGCTCCAGACTACATTCACACAGCAAGCCAAAGTGGCCCACATCTGTTTGTTCTTTTGCACACATGTGACTCGGACCACTTTCACGTTTGGTCCTAAATCCGATAGGGTTATATAGGGTCGTATCAGAATTTCATTCATTCACTTATACGTCACTCTACACCAGGGGTCGGCAACCTTTGATATTAAGCGCAATCTAAAAAATGAGTTGTTCAAGGTTTACATTCATTTTAATTGACAACACATCCACATTTCAATTTTCTATTGATCATCAGTTTTATTCCAACCATAAGTAGACGTAACATTAAAAAAAAAGAAAATTCTCCGAAAATCAGGACATTGAAATTATTTATGAGAGACCCATTTAAGGCTGCCATCGTTATGAAAACATTCACACTTCAGTTGAAATCACTAAATCTACACTGTAAAAGAAAATCTGTGTAATATACGGTAAATTACCGGCAGCTGTTGTTGCCAGAACTTCACCATAAAAAAATTAAGTGAGAATGTATAAGACATTACGGTATGAATTTCTTTTGCAACCATAAGATTCACAGTTGAGAACTGTTTTTTGTTTTACGGTAAATTACTATTAAAAAACAGGACTTTCCACCAATCTGGTTCACCAGCAATAAAAGCAACAGATAGTTGTATTTCTTAACCATCTGTGATGATATGCATATGGTTCCCATTCTCAAAGGCCGAGCAACTGCCAGTAGCTGTGAAAGTGGTAATTTGGCATGCGGATGAGAGGGCACTTCAACATTGCCCAAAAACTCTCTTGCACACTTAGTGCTAGCTTCCCACATTAAGGTCGCTGACCTCCAGATCGACATACGTCACAACCCTGCGCTGGTGGAGTCTCTCTGTGAACACAAACATGAAAGACAGCTGCGATGGAGGTAATCAGAGGAGGAACAGTGAGGTGTCAGACCTGATACGTATTTGAGGCGACACTTCCACTGCACATCAACGTATACATAACATACCTCCATGTTTACCTCTGTATGACAGTGGGCCGCGTCGGACATCTTTCTTATTGTTCACTGGCGCGCGTGGGTCAGTTCCTAACCGTGACCGGATCACACAGGTATTTAAAATTACCCACATTTAAAAAAATATTATGAAAGCCAAAACAAAAAAAATAAATCTGATCTGAGCAATAAATCAGAATTGAGCCTTGCGGTGTGAACGTGGCCAAAGACATTCCACCAAAATACTGTGTGTCAGTTCCTTCTGATCTGTTTGAATTTCATGCTAAGACTCTGAATGTTGTGCAGTGGGATATTTGAGAGTGACATATAAACTGAATGAGAACTGAGAAGATCAGTTTGACCCCTGAAACAGAACCAACGTCTACCCACAGACCCACTGGTTGATTCAAAATCGACTGGTTGGGATTAATTCAGCCAAGAGTGATTTTACTTTTCTCACATTCTCTCATTTGAGTCCTTTTTAAAAGAGGTAAACTTTGTATCTTATATATATATTTTAATGTTGTCGTCTCCATTAAAGACAAACACAATAAAAAACAATCTGTTAATATCATATAACTTAATACGTCCTTGTAGCAACTATGAGGTTTATTCTAAAAAAAACAACAAGGTGGGTGAATTAAACCGAGCCGTATTTAACCTTCTGCGTCGACCTGTCGTCCCTCAGGAGAAAGAGGGGATCCAGTGGGAGGCCAAAGACGAGGAGGAGGAAGAAGAGGAGCCGGTAGGCGAGGAAGAGGATGACCACATGGAGTTTTGCAGAGTGTGTAAAGATGGAGGGGAGCTGCTGTGTTGTGACACCTGCCCATCTTCCTACCACATCCACTGCCTCAACCCACCTCTCCCCGAGATCCCCAACGGGGAGTGGTTGTGTCCGCGCTGCATGGTGAGCTCACGATTCAGTCCCGGTGCTCTTTATTGTTATTTATGCGAGAGAAAAAATGTCCGCCATCACTGTGCATGAGTTTGAATATGTGTGTGTGCAACCCTAACCCGCATTCTGTGATTGTAAAATATATGAAACTCTCTTTTATTTTTCTCCAAAGTAATACTTTTCTAACATTTAGAGTAAATGTTTTTGCAAAGTACACACATATATTTGAACCGCGTATATTTGATGAATTAACTGGTGTACAAATGAGCACAAATGGGATGGATGTTTAATTTTGACATGTTGAAGTGACGACTTTGTCTCAAAGAAGGCTTGTCTAATTTATAGGATATAATATTACTTAAAACAGAGCTGTTGACAGTATTTTCTGATTTATGGAGTGATAAAAAAGAGATATCCAAAATTCCCTCTATAAAAACCTGCGACTCAAATATATCAACAAATTTATACAAGCATTGTGAACCTGGCTTTATCCAATGCTCAGATTTCTGTTCTGGAAATATATGCAAAGGAGCACATAGTTGATAAGATAATTGTCGTAATGTAACTAAGACTCTGAGGGTGGAGTTTTAGGGAGATGGAGGCTTAATCCACTGGCGAGCCTTCTGGACCCGTCTGAGGGACCCTTGTGTTGACCCCAACGATGACCCCCAGCTCTGAAACCTCCCTTATCTTCACCAAGATATTTCTGGAGCATTATTGCATTGATGTAAGCTATAGAAACCTGCATGTATCACAGCACCTCTCTTTTTCTTTCTCAGTGCCCTCCCCTCAAAGGTAAGGTCCAAAAGATTCTGCACTGGACATGGGGAGAACCCCCGTTGCCAGCCGAACCGCCCGACGGCCCCGACGGCACGCCGGGCGATCCGCTGACCAATCCTCCGCTCAAGGGCCACCCGGAGAGGGAGTTCTTCGTGAAGTGGGCTGGCCTTTCGTACTGGCACTGCTCCTGGGTCAGCGAGCTGCAGGTGAGATACCCGAAGTAGGTCCAATCTCAAATTAACATTTCTGCTCTCTTTGGCCACACGGGAGCTGCGGCACGCGTCCTCTTAATACACACAAGGAGCCAAGAGAGTTCTCACTGGGTCATCTTTTTAATATCAAACGATAATGCATGCTCCTTCAGCCGTTCGTCTGTCAGTCTTTAAGTGCACATTGTTTCACACCTCAAACTGCAATCACAATTACTAAGCCATCCAGAGCACTCGAACCGAGCTGACATTTAATTTAGTGACGTCTGAACAATTGCCTGTGTTTAGACTTGGCCCTGGAGAAGTCGGTCTTCCTTTTCTAATTTATTTCGCCTTCATCAAATTCATTTTGGAACTTGAAGTAGTTAATCAAAACAGTCTCAACGCCGTGAATCGGGGATGTGATGCAGTCTTTAAAAAAAAAAAAAAACCTTTGCCAGAGGTGCTGCTGAGCCGAGTTGATTGTGTCGTTCTGTCTGTGGTTGCACAGCTGGAGCTGTACCACACGGTCATGTATCGGAACTACCAGCGCAAGAACGACATGGACGAACCGCCGCCGTTCGACTACGGCTCCGGGGAGGAGGAGCTCAACAACGAGAAGAGGAAGAGCAAAGACCGCCAGTATGCTGTGATGGAGGAGCGCTTCTACCGCTACGGCATTAAACCAGAGTGGATGGTCATGCACCGGATAATCAACCACAGGTGGCTGCTCACAGTTACACACACGCGTACATCTTACGCCATGTAACGTAGTTTCACAGCCTTCTCAGTTTGGTTCATGCTTGGTGTCATCTTGATTTTATGTGTAATAACACATTAAAGATGGAGATTATTCCTCACAGCACAGCATATTTCAGAATATGGGAGATGCTGGGGGTTTAAAATGTCATACAAAGAGCAGTGAGGGACAAAAGTACATTTTTTACTTTATGTTTTCCAGATTTCTATGTCACTCACATGTACGTATTTCAGGCAAATTCAGTTTATAGTACGATCACAACTATATGAGACATACTCCGGAATTGAATCATGCATGGAAAAAGTTGCTTTCTAAGTTTCATCCCTTTGCAAATACAACTGCAGGAAGGACAATAAGTTACTTTTTTTTGGTATGTAATATTTGTCATAAAAACGTCCTTATAAAAAGCCTGAAGGGAAAATTCGCCACCTTTTTATGCGGATATCTGCGTCCTCCAGATGCCGCTCAAAAACAGAACTTCCTTGTTCTTCTTCGCGTACATTTCAAACCGTAAAAATGGCATCTCAAAATATGCGTGCAGAAGATGTTGTGGACGAGGAACACACTTTACAGTGTTGCTCCGAGTATAAGGGCCAAAGAAATGCAGTGGAGGGAGTCCGAGGCTGGATTTGATATAGCCGGCGGGAACCCATCCGGATTTCAGAAACTAGCCCCCAATGCATCTTGGTACATGTAGGCACGGCTCCGGGAGCAGAATAACTCTGCTTTCTCAGTCAATATACCACCCACTGAGGTTTTTATTGCTTCAGTTGTCTACATTCACCATAAAAATTGGATATCCACATAAGAAAGTGGCAAATTTTCCCTTTCATTTTTAACTTTTTTACATCCAACCGTCTAAAAGCGCCCGTTTTTTTTGTTCATATTTGTTCTTCCCCCGCAGTTTTGATAAGGACGGCGATGTGCATTACCTGATCAAGTGGAGGGACCTGCCCTACGACCAGTGCACCTGGGAGGTGGATGACTTTGACGTCCCCGATTGTGACAGTCACAAAGCCTCTTACTGGGACCACAGGTTGGTTAACAGCGTGGATAAGTTATTTGAACCCCAGCTGCTCTTACATCTCCTTTAATAGAGTGGGTATGAGGGTGAGGACGAGCAGAATGAGTCCTCGGCACTCACAAATAAAAAAGGCATATGCTGCTGTCTCCCCTCTGCCCTGCCCTCTATCTGTGATGCCCCCCCTTTTGATCTGCTTGGCTCATCATCTTGTTGCAATTATTTGCCAGGGAGCAAATACTAGGGGAGGACCAACGCCCCCTGGTGGTGAGGAAAGGAAAGAAACTCAAAGAGGACCACCCAAAGAGGGAGGTCCCTCCTGATGCTCCCATCATAGATGTAAGTTGGGATGTTCAGACGCACTTAAAGCCACTAGTTCTCATGATTTAGCGCAACAAAGGTGCTGTATCTTTAATCTGATACTGTATATATAATTCTTATTTAAATCGGGCGAAATGTTACTCCTGTATTCACCAGCCAACCATCAAGTTTGAGCACCAGCCGTGGTACATCAACGCCACGGGGGGAACGCTGCACCCATACCAGCTGGAAGGCCTGAACTGGTTGAGGTTCTCCTGGGCTCAGGGCACGGACACCATCCTGGCCGATGAGATGGGCCTCGGGAAGACGGTGCAGACCATCGTGTTTCTCTACTCGCTCTATAAGGAGGTGAGGGCGAAAGAACGTCATCTTTTTATGCCCATGTTACAAAGCATATATCACATTTTGGCTGTCTGAGTGCAAGATTCTTACATAGATTGATACATGTGGTATTGTAGACCTAGCATACAAGAAGTTCAGAGAAGTAAATTATAAAACCTATAGTTTATCTTCTTCCTGTGATGAGTCATGTTTTTCCTCCCCCTTCTCTCTTAGGGTCACTCTAAGGGGCCCTTCTTGGTGAGCGCGCCCCTCTCCACAATCATCAATTGGGAGAGGGAATTTGAGTTGTGGGCTCCGGATTTCTACGTGGTGACGTATACCGGAGACAAAGACAGCCGGGCAATCATCAGGGAGAACGAGTTCACCTTCGAAGACAGCACAGTGAAATCAGGACGCAAGGTGTTTCGCATGAAGGTACCTCATGCCCATGCAGATATGTCACACCGCTGTTTCAATACTGTTTTCAAATACCTTGCTTTAGTTCTTTTGAACCTGGAAGGGTTGAGTACTCCTCCTCCCACCTGATGCTCTGTAGGCGATTTGAGGGGGTGAGACCAAGTCGTGACCAAAACCAGAGTTTATCAAAACCGAGACAAGACCAAGACTTTGAGAGGTCTAGACCAAGACCAAGGCAGGGCGAGTGCCACAATGCATGACGCACTTACGATAAAATGTGGAGCATGCATTGCAAACCATAGGCATTCCTCAAATTGATCCCATCAAAAATGGGACAAGAAAATCAAGAAAATCAAATCATTCGCCTCTGCAGAGGTGAATTTCATGTGTGGGTATTTTCCTTTCTTCTCTAATGAGGTTGACTCCGAGACACGAGAACGAGACCTTTGAAAAGTGGTCTTGAGTACTACAACACTGCCCCTTGTTGACCCGCCACACCCCCCCTCTTCACATCCCCTAGCAGAGAGAGCACACGGACAGACGGCGTGTTTAGTTGAATCTATTGGTCTGGTCTGCCCGACTCATTGATCCACTATCGGACTGAGGTTTGTGCAAGTTAGAATATATGGCCCTGACCATGGCTCTGAAATATCAGTCGTGCTGCGTATTGATAAATCTATGGCGCTGTCCGTGGTGCTGAAGTCGCAGGCGACGAGCGAGCTGTTCATCGTGTTGTTTGCTAGTCGAGGGTGAACAAAAAGGAATGCGTGCACCTGTTTAAAATTAACAAATCACACCGACATCTGAATTTTTTAGCATTTGTTTTCTGCCTCATGCAGCTTAATATGAGCACGAAGCATCATTAGCAATCACTTAATTTTCAAGGAATGCCAGAGCAAACATTGCAGTAGACGTAGTTCCCTCCGCCACATGACCCCACATCTAAATTAGTCATAATCAGATGCATTTTGTTGCTGTTCTTCCTTTGCAGAAAGACACGACCATCAAGTTCCACGTGCTGCTGACGTCCTACGAGCTCATCACGATAGATCAAGCCGCTCTGGGCTCCATCACATGGGCCTGCCTGGTGGTGGACGAGGCCCACAGACTGAAGAACAACCAGTCAAAGGTAAAACAGCGTTTCTGGCACAGATAGCGGCCTGTTCCAGAAACAGCCTGGACGCTGTACCAAGGACACAAAGAAAGAAAAAAACTAAACAGGAAATGAGCAGGAACACAGACAGATATGAGGAGGAAATGTTTGTGCATAAACTTATCCATGAAATAAAAAGACGTTTAAAAAAAAAAAAAGGAGGTAAAATTGGAGTTTCACACGCAGGAAGTTTCACATGCGTCATTGCATTCTTATATTTGAGGGCGTGTGTGTCATATCTCGTACAACGTGTCCTGTCCAGTTTTTCAGAATCCTCAATGGGTACAAGATCTACTACAAGCTGCTGCTCACGGGGACTCCTCTTCAGAACAACTTGGAGGAGCTGTTCCACCTGCTTAACTTCCTCACCCCAGAGCGCTTCAAGTAAGCCCTCCCTCTCTTATCATTCCCCCGTCTCTCTCTCTCTCTCTCTCTCTCTCTCTCTCTCTCTCTCTCTCTCTCTCTCTCTCTCTCCTTCTCCCTCTTACCAGTGTCTGCAAGCTGGTGCATCAAATAGATCCCTCCTTGAATTTATGGTTTGAATATGAATATGAATTCAAATGTAATTGTCAAAGCTTAAGTATTAAAAACTACCGCGTCTACTTTTAATTCTTCTTCGTGCAGTAACCTGGAAGGCTTCCTGGAGGAGTTTGCCGACATCTCGAAGGAGGACCAGATCAAGAAGCTCCACGACCTGCTCGGCCCTCACATGCTCAGAAGGCTCAAAGTGGATGTCTTTAAGAACATGCCTTCGAAGACAGAGCTGATTGTCAGAGTGGAGCTCAGCCCCATGCAGAAGTAAGCACTGGGAAAGAAAGAAAAGAAAGAAGTGTACTGCTGCTTTCCGTTCCATCTGATAAATCTCAAAATGTCCCATTTTCTCCGATACACAGTAGTTTCTATAAATGCCCAAACAATCATGTAACTTATTTAACGCTTTTTAAATATGAATTAGAAAAAAAAGAAAACCATTAAAAATGCTGTTACTGTTTAGGTTTTACCTGTCAGTAATAGCAATAGCCAAAAGCAATAGCCAAAAGCACTTTAATATACTTATAACAGTAGATTTTCCAGACTCTGCTGCCATTTTGGCAAATAACATATTTTCACTTTGCATGTTGTGAAAGCTTAAATGTAATCGCCACTTCACATCAGAATATTACACACACTGCCAGGCTTTCAAAGTTTCAAAGAGGTATTTTTTTCAAAAATAATTATTTTTCTTCTCCTGATTCAATCTGATTTCTGACCTGCAGGAAATATTACAAGTTTATTTTGACGCGGAATTTTGAGGCTCTGAACTCCAAAGGTGGAGGGAACCAAGTGTCCCTGCTCAACATTATGATGGACCTGAAGAAGTGCTGCAACCACCCCTACCTGTTCCCAGTGGCTGCTGTGGTAAGGCAGCGATGTTAAGCACAGTTTAATATTTAATCTCAATAAATCTTGCCTAATGAAGTCGAAAGACAACGACCTGTATGTAAGCCTTTGTCTCTTGGCCTAAAGACCCTATTTATATTTATTTATTCATATAAGTATTCATATATTTCTCCAGTTGATGCTTGGATTTATTTGATTATTTTTTGCAGGAAGCTCCCGTGTTACCCAACGGCTCGTATGATGGTAACCAACTGGTGAAGTCCTCAGGAAAACTGACGCTGCTTCAGAAAATGCTGAAGAAGCTCAAGGATGAAGGACACAGAGTTCTCATTTTCTCTCAGGTAGCAGCCGGATAAATGTTGTGTTTGGGCCGGAAGCCGCAGCTTTCATTGATAGGCGGCCGTGAAAACCCAGCCATCCATGTTTTATCCATTCCAATGCCAAGTAGTTAGGTGGTGAATCAGCTGATACACCAGACATCTAATCAAATGTCATTTTGAGTGAAAGTTAGTTAGAGAGTCATTTTAACATTTTATTCTAATCCCAGCTAAATAAACTTGTAATAGTATTTTTTTTTTTTTTTTTTTTTTTAATCTTTTTAACAGATGACAAAGATGTTGGATCTTCTTGAAGATTTTATGGAGTTCGAGGGTTATAAATATGAACGTATTGATGGAGGGATTACTGGAGGACTCAGGCAGGAGGCCATTGACCGCTACAATGGTGAGTTTGTTAGTTCAGGATCCGCCTGTGTGGATGCCTGTTCTTCTTCTTCTACACGGCTTTCACTCACTCTCACGCGCAAATACTTGTATTTTTTTTTTTTTGCCACAGCACCGGGCGCTCAGCAGTTCTGCTTCTTGCTTTCAACGCGAGCCGGAGGTCTCGGCATCAACCTGGCGAGCGCCGACACCGTCGTCATCTACGACTCGGACTGGAATCCTCACAACGACATCCAAGTACGGATTTCTTCCGAGACTTTTCAAACGGACACTTGCATGCGTCTGTTGTCGCTTTTGACCTGCAGATCGCACAACTGACGCTGCGTCCAAGCCGACTCGGATGTCGGAATTTTCCCAGTTGAACTTTCCAACTTTCGACATCCACGCGTTTCCGGGGGGCACGACGCCAAACGTAAACAAAAAAAAACACACTATTTTGGCAATTTTTTATGTTTTTCCCGGATAACTGTCGCACAGAGAAGATACATTTCAGAGACTGTTTACTCTTACCAGCTAAATAATAAAATCAATTTACATGCAGAACAGGTTTACTATATGGTAGTATGTATTATTTTAATTAAATACAGGCAAATATACTTAATCTTGCCTTTTAAGTTGATGGTTTACTATTACAATATGCGCTTCCATTGCTGTGTGACGGCAGACAACTGCGTCTTCCTGCAGTCGGGGTCGATGGATTTGCGTTGCGTTGATTGAGTTCACGAGTAGGAACGTTCCACTGTACTTTTTTCTGACAGGAGGTCAGAAACTTTTCGAGTTCCGAGTCGTCTTGATCGCAGCATAATAGTTGTGCGGATGCTTTCGTTCATTTTTCCGCTGTTCACTCCTACGTCCTCCGCTGTAACTGTCGCCGTCCCGTTTCCCGTTGGCCCCTCTTCCCCTTCCCCTTCCCCCAGGCTTTTAGCAGGGCCCATCGTATCGGCCAAAACAGGAAGGTGATGATTTACCGCTTTGTGACGCGGGGCTCGGTGGAGGAGCGAATCACTCAGGTGGCCAAGAGGAAGATGATGCTCACCCACCTGGTGGTGCGCCCCGGCCTCGGCTCCAAAACTGGCTCCATGTCCAAACAAGAACTGGACGATATCCTCAAGTTTGGCACCGAGGAGCTTTTCAAAGACGAGATAGAAGCAGCGCGAGCCATGGGTATGTGTCTACACACCACATTTTGTCACAAACAAAGCAACATAATTACGAAACATGACATCGCGCCAGCCACAACATTATCCCTGCATATGAAATGAAATGTGCAGTTTCAAAGCTTTAGACGTGGACAAACAGATTTTTTTTGTGTGTGTGAGTCATCCGCTAAGAGCTTCTCGTCAACAGGTGACAACAAAGAGTGCGAGGAGGGCAACGTGATTCACTATGACGATGACGCCATCTCCAATCTGCTGGACCGCAACCGGGACGCCACCGAAGACACGGAGATTCAGAACATGAACGAGTACCTGAGCTCCTTCAAGGTGGCTCAGTATGTCGTGAAAGAAGAGGAAGGAGAGGTGAGAACGAAGCAATGTTCGTACAGCAGACTAGAGATCTCAGGAGATGGTTATGAGATAACAGCATTTAAAATCAGCTTCACTTTTGTAAAGCTGATTTTAAAGAGGTGCACATCTTTGCTGACTTTATAGGGCCGGGACATTGTAAGAGGTATCATTGGACAAATAAAAAATAAATATTTTGCTCGATGTTTATTGGTGTAGGAAATGTTTTTACGGCCTGGAGGACACACAAATAGCGCGTGAAGCTGAATGTAACGAAATAACTATGTTTGTCTTCAGTGGAAGAACTCACAAGCTGCTTCTTCATTTCACAATTGGTCCACCGGGAACCCGAGCCTCGTAACTTGGTGCCTTGTTACTTGGTGTCGGCACATTAAAACATAATTACACAATGAAATATTGACACATAAGGTGCAATATGTAGCACAAAGGCGTTTAGAAAAAGCCGAGAAATTGTTTCATGAACAGATATGCACAGTAAAACTAGTTGATATATATATATATATATATATATATATATATATATATATATAAAAAAAAACAAAAAAAACTGATCTCCATGTATTCGTATAAAATACTTTCCAACACCATATTATTTTGTTCATGACGCCTCTTTCCCCCTGATTTCATCTTCAGGGTCAACTGTTCACAAATAAGTTTAAGATTTAAAAAAGCAGATTTTCTTTATTTGCCACAGACATACAGCGATATATTTAGTAGCTTCTCTCCGATACATCGGACTAAATCTCAACATTTGCCTCGTGTGTGTCCGTGTGCAGGAGGAGGTGGAGCGGGAGATCATCAAGCAGGAGGAGAACGTGGACCCAGACTACTGGGAGAAGCTCCTTCGCCACCACTACGAGCAGCAGCAGGAGGACCTGGCCCGCAACCTCGGCAAAGGCAAACGCATCCGAAAGCAGGTCAACTACAACGACACGACCCAGGAGGACCAAGGTAGGCGCCTGTCGACAGACACGTGGTCTCTCAGGACTCACGTGACTTTACCGGCACTCATTTTAAACGCGTTATCCTTTCAGAGGTTGCATTTAGAGGGACCCGTTGTCAGAAATGGAATTTATTACCAATAAGTATGTTCTCTTTAGTGTCTAATCTCCTGACAATAAGAATCGTTGTGTGTGTTCGTCACCTTAGAATGAGCCGTTTAGAAATCGGAGCAGGCCCTCCTCACAGAGCCGGCCGCCATGTTTCTACAGTAGCCGTCGGCGGACAAACCGAACACTGGCACTAGATAGGGACATTCGTGTTTTCGCGTCAGCCACCGTAGGAGACGTTCCAAATCTGCAACCTCGCCGCTAGATGACGCCGAATCCTACACACTGGCCCTTTAATATTATCATACCAAATAGTTTCTTGGCTGGGTTTTGGAAGCAACAGCCCTGTTCTGGTCTTCCCACTTTTTGTACATCTTGGTGCCATAGACTGTCTATGAGAAGTGGACGTAGTCACCGTGACGTTACCCATTGGTTTTGAAACCTCGAGTTTGGAATTTTGGGCGTCGCCATCTTGTTTTCTTGCAAATTGATGCCACACAAGGGGGTGAAGTAAGATAGAACGCTGAATAACTTTTTAGGCGACCAAAATGTGACAATTAACCCCCATGAACTGAAAACACATTATGAAAGGGTTAAAGTTCTAAGACTAAAACACAGACAACTCCAAGACCGGACAACGCCTTGGTAGCGGCCTGTCAATCACAAGGTAGCCCCGCCCTGAAGCATCCCCTGCTTTATGGTCTATTTGACTCTAAATGGACCATAATTTACTAAATAAACATCATGATGTATTGAGGAAGACTTGAAACTAGCTTGAGACCATAAACTCATGTTTACAATGTTTACTGAGGGAATAAATCAAGTGAGAAGTAGGATTCATTTTCTCATAGACTTCTTTATGCAACCAGAGGAGTCGCCCCCTGGTGGTTATCAGAAGAAATGCACGTTTAAGACACTAGTTCATGAATTTTAAAGTGGGACATTTGTATTGACGCTTTGAAGACTCCCATCTGTCTGTTGCCATAACGAAGGCACATTCGCTTGGTTCAAATAACACTGGAGCTGAATAAGTAAAGAATGGGATCTTTTGTCTTTGTGAACTTCTGAGTCACATTATGAGAAAAGTGCTGGTGTATTAAACGTGTTTCTGTATTTGGTTTATGATAATATTGCACAGACCAGCGTGATACTCTCTCTGCTGGCTTCGGTGCAGGTCAACAGCTCTCGTTGTGGCATATGATCGACTCTGATATCTAACCAAAGAACTCAACCAGCCAATTCAATAACCTCACAGTGCCACTCACACCTCACAGGCCTGGCTCCATTATTGAGTTAATTTAATAATTTGGGTGTATCAGTTCAGGCGAGAACAGCACAGAAATGAATCTCTGTGTTAATTAAATCGTCTTAGGTTGTAAGTCTCAACAAGAGCTGTTGACCTCCATTAAATCTGCCACAGAGTGTGTTATACCGGCCTAAAGCTCCCGTGTATCTCAAGCATGTTATGTAGTTTTTAGTGGGTTTCGAAGCACTTCTTTGTCATAGTTCAACTCATCCATTGCAGCGACATACATCCGGTAGTTGTACTTTTAAGAGTCCTGATTTCCACAGTTCAACAGCAGTTGACTGCGAGAGTGTAACGATTTCAAAGCCCATCACAGCTCAGAGTACCCTTTAAGTTGAAAGTGACTGTCTGGCAGAGGAGGCAACTCTCACCTCACATCCAGAGGACACAAGTGGTGCGGTATGTGCATGCCAAGCTGTAGTGGTCTGTAGTAATCTGCAGTGCCATGGCGCCCCCAGGTGGCCACCAACGGAAGCGATCGCAATGTACTGTTTCTCTCTGATGTGTTGCTCAGAGTGGCAGGATGATCTTTCAGACAATCAGTCGGAGTACTCTGTGGGGTCCGAGGACGAGGACGAAGATTTCGAGGAGAGGCCTGAAGGTAGGCAGCATAAAATAAAATAAAAAATGCTCTTAAGATGTGACACCACAGCACAAGACAACTCAGTATAGATCCCTCGTCACACAAGTTCATTTTAATCAAACTGTGCCTGTGGTAAGACACTGGAGAGAGGTCCTTATACCAATACGTTTTATTTTGTATTTTTTTGTAGGTGGACGCAGACAGTCTCGTCGGCAGATGAAGAATGAGAAAGACAAACCTCTGCCACCCTTACTGGCGCGGGTTGGGGGCAGTATTGAGGTATGAATTCACAGGATATCCTTATGCATCTGAAAGCTATGAACAGTATGAACCCCTGGTGTTTGGCAGCGTGACATGCGAGGCAAGGGGACCATTCTTCATTCTGTAAATTGTGCTTAATGGAGGATAATCTGTGGATAAGTGGCCACAATTTGGCTCCGTAACCGACTCAGAGAGTGTATATTGAAGCGTGTTAAGGATGACTGTCCTGCAGCTGATCCTGTGCCCTTGCCCATCACTCTGTGTAACGGGGCAAGCAAGGACAGAATTATCACTTTTACAATATAAAACTGACAGCAAGCGGCATCATTAACTGCACCGTATTACGCCATGTAGTTCAATGACACTCCCTCTTTCAGATATGTTAACGCCATTGGCTGTCTAAAGCTGTTTCTTCTAATCAAAAGGTCCTGGGGTTCAACGCCCGCCAGAGGAAAGCCTTCCTCAATGCCATCATGCGCTGGGGAATGCCTCCTCAGGATGCTTTCAACTCCCATTGGCTGGTTCGAGACCTGAGAGGGAAGAGTGAGCGTGAGTTCAGGTGAGGCCTCGCATAAACTCCAATTCGTGTTATTTATTCAAACTAAAATTATATTTCTCACACAGCGCCTTTTTTTTAAGTCAAGGCCTCAACGCCATCCAGTGAAGAGGTAGCTCTGGGCTATTTAATTTGCTCGTCACATTTAATTGGTTAGCCTAGGGCAAAGCTCCAGAACGCTCATATCAAGTTTGCAAAGGTTGGACTTTCCAGTTTCATGGTTACTTCACTTTAGAAAGCACCAGAGCCAAACATTACATACATAGATATTCAAGGAAAAACAAGTATCCCTGAGTTGTGTTTGGTGCACCTGTACTTAAACACTACTATCACTATACTACTGCTATTGCTCCTATGAGGGGCGACTGTGGCTCAGTGGTAGAGCAGGGTCGTCCTTCAATCAGAGGCTCGGCGGTTCGATCCCCTGCTCCGCTAGTCCATGTCGACGTGTCCTTGGGCAAGACACTTAACCCCAAATTGCTCCTGTAAATTGCTACGGTGTGTGAATGTTAGTTAGTCCTGATGGACTGGTGGCTTCTTGCATGGTAGCCCCTGTCATCAGGGTGTGAATGGGGGAATGATGTGTTAAAGCACTTTGAGTGCTCGGAAGACTAGAAAAGCGTTGTACAAGTACAGTCCATTACCATACTGCAAATACAAGTACCGGTATTAGTGTTGCTGCCTTTACTAATAAAGCTAGATTTATTATCGTTCAACTGCTATCCCCAGTGCTTCACTAATATGTGCGTAGAAATGCTCTTATATTGCGCACAAAATAAGTGTGCACGCAAAATGACCTTTGGATTCATGGCACGTGCACACAGGCCTATTTTATTCTTATCACTGTGCATACGTTATTGAATCAAAATCATTCTAAATAGACATGATTTGCCGGCTATTTGCACTCAGCATACTACCACGTCCCCATTTCTCTAGAAGAGCAAAAGATTTGAACAACTCAACAATGGCTACATATGTGCAATTTTTATGGCACTAGATTGTGGTGTACGGTCGGACTGGGACACTCTGTTATCGTTGAATATTTTAATTATGACACTATTTGATGAGGATTTACGACATGTGGCCAAGACATTAGTAAGTTAACGGTTTCAAATATTTTTTAATGAATGAGTTTTTAATATGCTAGTTAAAGGATTAGTGTTTTCATTCTCTAAGACAGTCAGTGTTCACATGGTCTCAGGCAGTTCTTGATTTGGTTACAATATAAGAACAAATTCAATTCAGAAAATATCGCTGAATCACGGATTTGTGCGTATGAACTGTTTGTGAATGTTATTATGACTATTAGAACTACGTCTCCTACTGTAATTTTTCCATATTACTTACTACTTGTCATGGCACCACATTACAGTTCTAATTACAGCTAAATACTGTAGTACAATTACTGATAGTCCTCATTCTAAAAATACTACTGCCTCTGCTACTTGTGTGTTAGTGTGACACCATTGTACATCAAACATTTAAAAAAAAAAAACTGCAACACATATACAAAATGAAAAAGAACCACTTGAAAAGCATTCATACATTATATGTATTTTTATGTACTTTAAAAAAAAATCTGCGAGTACAAGTGCTTCTCCTACTAGTGCCTTTTTAAAATGTGGTGTTAGTCCTGGTAACCACAGAGGAATCCCTCTTGTTTTGTTTGTTTTTCCCCATCAGGGCCTACGTGTCTCTGTTCATGAGACATCTGTGTGAGCCGGGGGCAGACGGAGCCGAGACCTTTGCCGATGGAGTCCCACGTGAGGGGCTGTCTCGTCAGCATGTTCTCACCAGGATCGGCGTCATGTCCCTCGTCAGGAAAAAGGTAAACCGGTTATGCAAGACATCTTCAACACAGAACACCAAGCCGTCTTCAGGAGCACTGTGGGATTAGAGAAAGTAGGTCAAACTGTTCAGGCAGCGGCAAATGCAGGCAAGAGGAAAATATATTTTCTTGGGGGGGGTACACTCGATGTTACTTATCATACAAACTACATATTTTGAGCTATGTGGTTTATACGGTTGGGTTAAGAAAAGTCAAATTGTTTCTGGCGTTTGAGCTTCAGCTTTACAAGTTTGTGTGTAAAGTCAAAGAAATGTTTTTAGTAATTTGTAAACTAGGGATTTACCAAATCTGGTTGCACCGTTAAAACTTCAGAAAAGTCTTAGCTAGTAAAGACTTAAGTACATTTTTTGGTGGAAATTGGTTGCTAGGAAACGTTTGTAGCGCTGTCCAATCAAAAGCAGTCAACTGTGTAAACAGGAAGTCACTGTAGCATCACAAACTGTGTGGCATTGTTTCTAAAAAGTAGCTTACGCAACCGTTTTGGTAGTTGGTGCAACCGGATTCGGACAAATGAAAACCAGAATGCCACATGCACTTTACAACGGACTTCTTCCTAACCCCTTAGTTGAGGAAAGTAAGCAATCATATCTAAGAGTAGGATTCTTATTTTATCACAGTTGAACCGATCCCTTTTTTTTTTTTTTTTTTTGTAGGTGCAAGAGTTTGAGCATGTTAATGGCAAGCTGAGTTCCCCAGATCTGATTCCCATCGGCATGGAGCTGAAGAAACTGACTGAGAGTTTATCTTCTGACCCCTGCACCCCCGTGCCAGCCAGCCCCGTCGCCACACAGCCGGGCACGCCCGTCCCACCAGGTCAGGACAAAGTGTCGGTGCTGATCGTGTTTTCTTTTTATCTGACTGTAAGGTAATGAACTTCAGGTTTTTGCTGAAGAAAATAAATAAAGTTTGAGTTGCTGTTGTTTTCTGGACTGTAGAGAAGACTGAGTCTCTCTTGGGTACCACTGAAGACAAGGAGACCACAGAGCAAGAGAGCAGGAAACCGTCAGAGCAGGATGTGAGTGTGTTTCTGACGTGACTGTCATTCTGTTGCCCTGTATTGTCTTATCCATCCCCTCACAGTTCATCACACTTTAACGACACTCATCTTATCATCCTCAGAAGTCGCTTCTGTCAAACTCAGACCCCTTTTAACTCGTCTCTCTGCCCTCTACCCAACTTTCCTCCTTCTCCTCCTGTTGCCCTGTCGTTTTTTTTTTTTTTTTACCTCGGCAGTCCTCCAGTGCGGAGCCAGCGTCCGTACCCGAGAAGGTGTCTGACAGTGAAGAGAGCAAGGCCAGCTCAGAGGAGAAAACGGCAGATGAGAGGGACCGAACCGAGTCACCCTCTGCAAAGGGTGACTCGGAGTCGTCTGCCAACTCCAAGGAGTCCGCTTCGAAACAGACGGATCTATCATCCAGTCAAACCTCTCCTAAAAGTCAGTGGTGCATGATGATGTGCTGCAATTTTTTTTATTTTTCTGCAAGGTTGTACTTTCTTTAATTGAGTCTTTTTTTTTTTGTTATCCTCAGCGGAGCCCTGCAAAGAAACACAGAAGTCCTCAGAAAAAGGAGATACTGAATTACCTCTGGCAAAAACTGAAGACAAGGAAAATAAGCCAGGTACACACAGCCAAATTGTGGCCACTTATCCACAGATTATCCTCCATTAAGCACAATTTACAGAATGAATCATCAATAAATGGGCTTTTTTTTTTCTTCTTTGTAACGCAAAGGAATCTTTAGTGGTAGTCCATTATGTAGATATGTCTTTTAAGAGAGTTCTCTGTCATTTATGGAGCCGTTGCAGATGATTTGAAGAATGAAGATGCATTAGAGGGTCGATTGAATGGAGACAAAGACACTTTGGACGAGATGGATGAGAGCAGGAAGGAGGACAAAAATGGATACAAAACCAAGTTCATGTTTAATATCGCGGATGGAGGTTTTACAGGTAAGGATGAGTCTGACTTTGTTTCTCATCCTTCACCCAAAAAAGTGTCGCCTGCGGCAACAGATTGTGTATGAAGGGCAGCGGCGAAACGGAGCCGTTGAGACGATTATCTGAAGTAACAGCGGAGAGACAAAACGGTTGTGATGCTACTTAGAGAGACAAATGACTACACCGTGAATAATGGAACAACCTCCGGGAGAAGTATGACGGCACTCGCGCTGATTTCACTGGGAAATAAATGGGTATAAAACCTCCATTTAAATCAAACTGTTTTGAATGTCAAAGGCTCACAAAGTCTCTCCCTGAACATTAGTTAGAGAAGGACGCTGTGGAACTCACTCACTCACGTCTGCATGTTGCGTTTGGGTCTTTACTTCAACACAACCTTGTGCTCCGGTGTCTCGCTACAGGTTGTTTATCTCAGGTGCCGCGGTGAAACAGCTGTGTTTTGTCATGAATCTTGTTTGTGTTGTTAATGTGCTCTTGCTTCTCCTAATGTGCTGGAAACATCTTGAATGTAACTCTTTTTTTTTTTTTTTGGTGTCGTTGTAAATGACTCTTTGTCTTCGTCCGTTTTTTTGTTTTTTTTTTGCCGGCAGAGTTGCACACCCTCTGGCAAACTGAGGAGCGAGCGGCGCTGTCTTCTGGAAAGATGCACGACATCTGGCACCGTCGCCACGATTACTGGCTCTTAGCTGGCATCGTAACGTATCCTTCAACAGATGTAGGAGCGAGAAGCTCAGCATCTGGCAAAGTAATGTAATTACTCATGATCGGGGGGGGAGCTGCAGGCAAAAAATGATATATAAACTGCGAGGAGCGACACAAAAAAATCTTCCTTTTTTTTTTTATTTGAGTGTTTTTTTTTTTTTTTTACGAGGCTCTGCACTGCCATTCGTTTCCCTTGACCTTGAATCTGTCTCAGACACGGCTACGCTCGTTGGCAAGACATTCAGAATGACCCACGTTATGCTATTCTGAATGAGCCCTTCAAGACTGAGATACATAAGGGCAACTACCTGGAGATGAAGAACAAGTTCCTGGCTCGGCGCTTCAAGGCAATCCTGAGTCTTCATAATTAAAAATGACTACTGAAGGCTGAAATAATTCAAGGATTAAAGGATTTGTTCTATCTGAATGCAAATTGAAACACTTTCTCTCTCAAACTGTATCGCCCTCTCTCTCTCCCTGCGTAGTTGTTGGAGCAGGCGCTGGTGATTGAGGAGCAGTTGAGGCGGGCGGCGTACCTGAATATGACCCAGGATCCCAGCCACCCGGCCATGGCTCTCAACACTCGCTTCGCTGAGGTGGAATGTCTGGCAGAGTCCCACCAGCACTTGTCCAAAGAGTCCCTGGCCGGGAACAAACCTGCCAATGCCGTGCTGCACAAAGGTCTGTGGTCCGGATTCAAAAATAGCAACAGCCATAATTATCAGAATTTATGCCTCACCTGCCAACGGCTGGTACACTGGGGGAAGTAATCCTGCACCAATGACATTTACAGGGCAAAAATACTGATAGAAATGTTTTACAAGAGCTCTGTCATTGCTGGCAGATGCATGAAACATTCATTAAAGAGGCAAGGGCACATTTTTAAAAGTTACTGCATCCCCGAAAACTTTCTTTTTCTTTTTTTCTGTTGGTGTCTTTTCATATTTTGACCTCCGGAAAAAAAAACAATGCAGTACAGTAATTGCTGTAGAACACTGCAAAAAGGTCATGTATCGAGTCTTCTTTTGTAACTGAATCATTAAAGTCGTGTTTATTAAAACAAGTGGAAAAAGCTGCCTGTGCACGAAGACTATTTGAATCAGTTTCTAATGCAAATCAACCTGAGTAGAGAATTTTTTTAATATCATGTTTAATTTATTTCTTTGTTTCAGCCTCAAGGCCTTTACACACCGGGGGCACGTCAATGTATATTTTTTCAAACTGTTATTTTTGTCTCGTACTTTCACACAGAGCGTGAATATATTACGCAAAACAAAAAAGCGATTTATTTCGGGAACAAAGTTGAGTTGCGCCTCTATATTTACGAAACAACAACACAGAGGCTCCGTAGTCCGCCTCAAGACGGCAAACATTATTACTTCTTTTAAACATTAACCAGATCCACACCTTCTTACCTTTCACAATAATAGCCATAGACATCTAATATCTCAAGGCGAGTATTTCGCATTTTCGTGTTGTGAATTCGTCACGCCCCCTTGTTTCAAGATACAGCGAAACTAAAGCAAGATGATTTCAATGGACAACAGTTTTCTCTATCCAGACAGTAAACGGTTTCCACAGCACTGATATGTGTCGAGCGCCTGACAGGCAGCCAGTAAAGATCCTGTTTGACACAGTGGCTTCATTTTGTGTTAATTCGACTCACCGTCAAAACATGTTGACAGCGATTAGTGGGATGAAAGTTTGGGAAGAGGCCAGGGCCAAAGACTGTGTGAAACGGAGGCGTTAAAGTGTTTGAAAATGTTGTTGTCTGTGACCCTCATTGATTCATCTGCTAGTGAAAAATGTTATGGCTTTTAGTTCCTGGCAGTTGTTAATTTCAGGCTCTGGGTCACACATTTAATTTGAAGTTATTTACACTTTTTTAAATTGAATAAAAAAAAATAGAAATAAGTTTTTCATGCAGTTGCCGTGTAAGTTCTCTCATTGAGCTTTCCCTCACTAAGTAATACCATATGTGCAGGCTTTAAACGAGTGTTGACAAGTAAAAAACACTTTTTTTCTGATATGGTGTCTGCGTGTGTGTGTGCGTGTGTTTGTGTGTGTGTGTGTGTGTGTGTGTATACGTGTGTGTGTTTGTGTGTGTGTTTGTGCTCTCGCAGTGCTGAACCAGCTGGAGGAACTTCTGAGTGACATGAAAGCTGACGTGACACGACTGCCCAACATGCTGTCCCGGATCCCGCCGGTGTCGGCCCGTCTGCAGATGTCCGAGAGGAGCATCCTGAGCCGCCTCACCAGCCGGGGGAGCGAGCCTCCGCCACAGCAGGTGAGGCGGGACGCGGTGGCCAAGAGGGTCAGGGCGGCTTCAGACATCAAAAAGCATACATACGCATACAAGCCCCTCCTTTGTTTGTCGCTATCTGAACTCGTTTGCTTGAAGAGTGACAATTCAGGACGAGGAGTTTAATGTTGTCTTGCTGAGAATTACAAGCCGCTTTCCCCCAAATAGTTTGGACTTGGCGGGACATTACTGTGCGGTGGAAGCTGGCGAGGAAACAAGGCTCACTATAAAAATGTGAGGCAGGGCTGAGTAAATTCTAGAAATAAAAGGCTACGGCCCAAAAACCTTGGAAGTGTTCTGTAGTTACGACTCAGCAACCACATTGTTCCTTAAAAAAAAAAACCCCGTGGAGACTCCGACTCCCGATCCCCCCCCATGGAAGAGTTTCCCCCGGTGTAACGATGAAAACAGAAGCGTCTCCCTTCACCTGTTTACGTTCAGCGCTCCGCTCCCACAGGACTGGACCGTCTCATTACTTTCATCTCTCCTGTCTTTTATTCTCGGTTCATACGAGCGATCATCTGAGCGTAGCGCTGCGTTTGGTCATACACTCACATGACTGTGGCCTTTTTTTTATCGGTTGCTGTGCCAACTCTTGCCGTAACCAGGGAAACGGTCTGCAATCTCACTCGCTCTTTCTTTTTCTTTTTTTCTTTGCTTACTTCACTACCGTAGGAAGGAAACTCTCTAAATGTTGCGTGGAAATGACTTAAAACCTGCTCTGTCACTGTAATCATAGATATTTCTCTTGTTACTATTATTATTATTATTATTATTTAAAGGATTGATGTGAAGTTGTAACATGCAGCAGGATAACTAATGTTCGATTCCCAGCCTTTTAGCCAGGGGGGCTTTGGCTGCTCCCAGATGTACAGCAGCAGCTTCGCTGGAGGCTTCAGGGGCCCGGGTGGTCAGCCCATGGTCAACTACAGTCAGATGCCTCTGGGACCCTACGTCAGCGGTAAGCACCAACATTTACAGTAGGATGATGTAAAACAGGTGCGACTTGAGGATGTTGTGCAACTTAAATTGATGCTACTCGCTAACTGAAATGAAGCTGTCAGCTGATCTGAATAAATGGTTTTGACAGACTAGAAGACGTTAGACGTTTTTTCCCCCCCCTAACGTTAAGAACACATTTCCAGAAGTTGCACACAATTGATAGATAAGAATGTGGATGGTTTGCTAAATTGAGTTAATGTGAGGTGCAAAGAAATTAAAGGATCATTCTGGCTTATTACGACCCAGCTTCAGCTTATCGGCATGTTTTGATCATTTCTGTTTGCAATGAATCTGGAACCATCTGAAACACAGTTATCATATCAGTGCACCCACAAAGAAGCCAGACAGGTCCAGAAACACCAGCATTCAGACATGTTTTGAACAAACCCCCCTGGTGAGCCAAACTTATTTGAGTAATAATTCCAATTCCTTTGTTTTCTCTTCCAAACTGTCCTATCTATCACAGCTAACAGACCGACGTCCTTATTCAACTTTGACCTATCTTACTTACCTTAGTTGCATACACAATGAGGGTTTGCAGACGTTTTGGGTATGCTCACTTTCAGTTTTGCTTTCTAATAAGATTCTGAAGTTAATGTGCTTGTTCTGTTTGAAAACCACTGAATGAAAACATTTTATATGCCATAATTCTCACTGCAAATATGTTAAGAAACAGTAAATATTTGTTGAGTTGAAGTGGACCACTCAGATATAACATCTCTCTCCTCTTCAGTGTCCTCCAATGGCCCTCCACCCCCCACAAGCCATCTGGACAAGAAGTCACTTGACTCCTTGAGAGACGTGGCTACGCCTGACCTCAAATCAGGCAAACCTAGTGATGTCATCTGTATCGAGGACTAGGCCACTCTGTAAAACTGACCTGAGGTTAGAAACTCCCAGGGATGGAACCTGTGTGGATGACAGCCGCCCATCTCTTCCGCCACATCCTCTTCTTTCCTCTGCTCCCTCCTGACTTCAGATCTAACCTTTTTTTTGATTAATGCAGATGTATCTATCTTAACAATTGCACTTTTATCTTTCGAAGGATCCCCATAGAAGTATTTCAGTAGATGTTTGCTTTTTGTTAACCTGTGCTGGAGATCTTGGGGATTAGGATGGGGGCGGGTGGGGGTGGGGTTTGAGGGGGACACGGAAACAAAGCAGCTTTTACCTGAAAGAGGATTTTTATTTTCAGCCTCGAGTTGGCATAGCGATGAGTTTCTAATGCTCTTGATTGGGGCTCATTCTAATCTTGGAATGTGTGTTTTGTTGGCGCCAGCCTCGACTTTTTCATCCTGCGTGCGCCCCCGTTGCTTTTGTCATTCTGCCTATTCACTGTACACTGTGACTGTGCCCCACTGGAGCTTGTTCCCTGTGAGGAGGAGGAGGAGGAGGAGGAGGAGGAGGAGGAGGAGGAGGAGTGGAGTTAAGGACGCCTTCAGTCATAGTTTGATGGGATGATTGTTTTTTTTCCGAGGGCCAATATTGTTACTTTAAATGAATATTTGTTTTTGTCATTCATGTAGTAACCAGTGGATAAAAATATTGATTTGAAAGCATCAAAAACTAGTATCATGTATGCAGTAGCTGGACACAGTCTGTCTGAATCCTCTAAAGACTGCCACCCGCTGGTCATTTGGAGAAAGTGATCTCCAGAAAAACCTGCAGCTCCAGTGACCTGCGAGGTGTTGGCTTCTTGTACTGTATATACTCAGAGACTGCTGTTTATTTTACCTCACATAGGTCTAATCATAGTGAAAATACGTAAAACACACACACACACACACACACACACACACACACACGGAGGAAATCAGAAGCCTGGCTTGGCGTCGCACGGGAAGATCGAGCGGAGACGAGAGAGCTTTGGGAGTCGCAAAAATGATTATTAAACGCATTTCAGAGAAGTATTTCTGTGTATGGTACAATATTTGTGATTCTTATTATATTTGAATGTTAGTAGTGGCTGTAGAGCTTAACCCTGGGGCCGCGACCAGTGGGACTGCACTATAAACAGGAGCTCACCCGGTCTACATCCACATGCAGGGCTTTAATGTTCAGGCCTCAGAGCCCTGAGTGGAGAGTGGCTGTTTTCCTACTCTTACTTACATCCCGGGGACTTTCCCTGTTCCCTTTCATTGTTAGAACTGAATAAGAAACGTATGTGCTTATGGCGCGATGTCACTTTAAGTCTAGTATCTGTCGCAAAATGAGCTTTTTTCCTTTTTGGGTTTTGCTTCTCTTTACGTTAAGGTGAAAAATAAAATGTACTTGGTCACTTGGTGCCATTAGAGAAGATTAGAGGAGACGATCCAGTATGATTTGTTCGTTGATGCAGTGTATTTTACTCCACACATGCGGGAATGTTCTCTGCGTATCTGCGTCAGAGGACCAATGTTGCACAGCATTAACTCTTTAGATGACTTCTCCACGTCCAGTCTCCTCACGTTATGTTCGGGCTCTTTTGAGAGTGTGTGTTGCTGCCTACTGCTTTACCTGGTGTGAAGACGCGTTAGCATGGTACATAGCCACATACCTTGTCCATTCCATCTACTACTATTATGTGCTACAGTGGCGGTCCACCACGTAAAAAAAAAAAAAACGATATTTTATAAATTGAAGATTACTATATTTACTTTTTTTTATGAAGGCATTGATCGAATGTTTGGACAAGTGCAAATTTCTTATTGACCATAATCTTTCTTTTTTTTTTCTTTTTTTTTTTCAAAGACGAGTGGCATTTCCTGTTTGTATCGTTAAAGCCATTGACAGCACTTATTTGACTTTGTTGGGATGACGATTGTGATTGGACTAATCTAAACTGAAGAGGTAGTGTTGTACAGAGTTGGTGAGCGTATTTTCTTACTCTCCTTTTGCAAACTTCAAATGGTTGTCCCGAGGTGCTCTCTTCCGCAAAACACCCTCTCCCCCCTCGCTCACGTCATTTCTCAAGACGACGCGCTTTAACTTGAAACATCATCGGACTGATTTTTAAAAGCAGCCATTGAAATGAACCTTGAAGTGCATCCAATGAGTTTTTTTTTCCGCGCTCTTCTCTGTTAGTGTTTATCAGTGCTGTTTTGTTCACCGTGTTTCTGTTCATGCCATCGATTACTTGACCATGACATGTATTAGGTTGCGTGACAGATAGAACCTCAGAAACATGTAAATACTTGAAAGATTTTCTTTTTTTTTTCAGAGATAAGTCCATCTCGTACAGATTTATGTATCAAACTGAAAAAAAAAAAGAAGAAGATGAATGTCTGCTGGATGGTGTTGCCGTAGAAACTGCAGCGTGCACCGTACGTGCTCATTAATCCAAAATCATGTCCCTTTTTCCCTCTGGAGCGACGACCACGAGACGACGTCGAAAAACACAATACTCCAATGAAATGCAATCAAACTGAAGTCGGTATGAATGTAATGTCTGTTAGAAAAAAAAGGCTTCAGTCTAATATTATAAATATGTTAACAATGTATGTACATGCTTATTAACATGGCTTCAAAAGCTACCAAAAGACCCTGAGAAAAGGCACCTTTGTTGCAGCGAATGCACAGCATGTGAAGCGTTTGACGTGACGGTTCACTTCGGGGGAGGCGGTAGTGTATCTAGCATTTACAGACAATGAGCTCAAAAGCAGTGTTAATGGTTCTGATATTTGTGCTGTATAGCATTTGAATGAAAAAAAAAAAGAAAAGTGAATTGTCATCTTTTTATTTGTATTCTGTGTATTTGTTCAATGTGTTTTAATAAATCTTCTGGACAACAGTGACACTGTGTGATTGTCTCCGCACGCGGAGGACGAAGAGGCGTGCATGTGAATAATCGAAGATTCACCTTGTTACCACGTAACCTTGTCACAAAACTGCATGAGCCAGCAGTGTTGTAAATGTGATTAGAGGCAGAAATAGAGCCACGGGTGTAATCAGGGGCAAAGAAATAGCGAACAGAGGCCATTTAGAGAGTAGCCACAAACTACAGAGAAGACAAAAGAAAGACAAAAGTTTGAGGAACTCAATCTCAAACCTGATTATGTCGCCACAACACAAACTCATATTTTGTTCCAGATACGTGACGTCGGCCTGCACAACCTGTGCTTCTGGTTTTATCTTCCATTGTCCCTGATGTACATTGTTTTTTATATGAGCGCGATGTTTTTGTTCATGACTTTATTATGTTTTACTTTCAAGTCTTTGTTTTGGTGTTTTGTCTCCGAGACATAATTTCCCTCTTGGCACAGTAAAGTAAAAACACAAATTGATGATCTGAAGTAGCCGCTGTGTAACTAAATAATTGACGCAATGAGAAATGAACAGGCAGCAATCAAATGATGAAATACAAGTACTTTGGCTAACGTCTGACCCAAAATAATAAACCAAAGCCAAACTAAAAGGGTTGTTTTTTTCAAACCCGAGCATCTTTTAGGGATCGGGGGATTATTTCTCTACTTTAATTACTAGTTTTGCATCAGTAAAACTTTTAAGATCTTGTTTTGATATTTATTTTCAAGTTGGATACCAGAGTGTTTGTCTCATGTTTTTCAGTGTAGGCTCATTTACAGGCTGATAAAGCTCCACATCAACACAACCGGTTTACACAGTTAACAAACAGATGATGGCATGAAGTTTGTGCTGCTTTCGCATTTATTCATTCCACATTCTGAGGTTTCATTCATTAAACTCAGAGTTATATTCCCAGTTCTCAAGAGTTCTCATGAATTATTTTCAGGATATGTTACATGACACGATATATATAATATAATACTTTATGTAGCATAATGTGTGTATGTGTTGAATGAATGAACAAATGAACACAGGCACTCACTTCTCTTTCATCTTATCATATTATGCTATGTGTTTTACGGTTTTGTGCTTTTATGACTTGTGGGGACATAAATCTGTTCACACAGTTACATTGTGGGGACTCACCTTCCTTATGGGGACCACATGCATGTCCCCACAATATAAATCATTACAGGTTAGGATATGGTTAGGTTTAGGTTAAGGTTAGGATTAGGATTATGTTGGTAGTGGTTATGGTTCGGGTAAATCTCCAAGAAATGAATGTAGGTCAATGTAATGTATCCCAAAGTCATGAAAACATAACAGTGTGTGACAAAATGTACGCCCCCATAATGTAAATCATTAAACTTTAGGGTGAAGACTTGGTTTAAGGTTAGGGTGAGGATTAGGTTTAGGGTGGTAGCGGTTATTGTTATAGGGTAAAGCTCTAGCTAATGAATGTAAGTCAATGTAATACCTCCCAAAGTTATGAAAACACGACTGTGTTGTTTTTGTTTACCTCACGAGACTTCCTGTTTGAGTAAAATTAGATAAAAAATTAAACTCATACGCTGAAAACAAACATGTTCTTTAAAACTACAGTTTACATTTTTGATACAAAATATTTGTCTTACGTGAATTATTATTTTTCCACTGAGCCAAAGTATCATTTTGTCTTTAAGTTTGACCAAATGTATCACATGTATTGCTCCAAATTATTTGGTTTACCACCTTCTCTTTTTAAATCTCTGCCATGAATGAGAAATTCATACAGCTGACTCCAGTACAGTGGGAACAGTCAACTTCAGTCCCACCCGGAAGTGCTGCGAGACAGCCTTGCCCCTAATTCCTTTTGTCCAGCCCACTTGTTCTGAATGACTCCCCTGATTGGTACAAACACGGCCCCCTAGGCTTTTTATTGGCCGCATGCTTGACTTTGTCACTCTCCCATTGGCCAGCTGCGTTTGTTAGCCCTCACCCTGCTTTGTGCTGCTGTCTGGACAGCAGCAGGGGTCTGGAGAGTGGGAGGAGGGAGAAAACCAAAGAAAGGATAGCATGAGACTGGAGGGGCTGAGTGGGGGGAAAGGACCCATCTAAAAAAGAGAGGGACAGAGAGGGGAGATAGGGGGAGGAACACAAGCAGAGAGGCGAGGGAGACAGAGAGAGAGAGAGAGAGAGAGGGAGGGAGCAGAGAGGGTTACCTCATCTAGAGCTGCTAGTGCACACGGTGCAGGGGAGAAGTTGTGGGAAAGTAAACAGCACAGGAGAATTCCAATCTGTTTTCAGCCACTTGCAGCCCTCGAAGGAGACCATAAAGATGACTGTACCGGACCCGGCGGTGTGGTGAAAACTGTGGTTTATGGGAGGCTACCAGGATTAAAGGGTCACCAGGGAGTGCCTGAAGCTTCCCGAAGGACATACTGCTGAAGCCGAGGAGGTGAGAGGCGTGTATATTTGTTGTCCCTCTAAAACACTTTCCCCTCTTTACTCCCTTCATTCTGTCCCTCCTCTTTCTCCCTCCTCACTCTCAGCTCTGCTAGCATGTTGCAAAGACAGCAGCTTTGTCTACTGATGGAGTGCAGTTTGGGGGGTGGGTGTGCTGGTCTGTGCCTCTCTGTCTCAGTCCGACCGCTATAGGAGCAGCTGAGAGGACGAGAGGAGGAGGAAGACGAGGAGGAGAGGATGGGAATGGCTGATACCCGTGTGGCCCTTTTTTTTTTTTTTTTTGGCAGAGCACACACCATCATGGACGATTAAACCTGAGCCTGCCTCATGAGAGCCGGCGTGGCTACAGAGCGCGAGGCCTTGTTATGATAGCAGCAGTGAGACAGACACCAGGAAGGATGAGTGAGAGATTGCCGGCTCATCCCAGGACCCACACACCTCCGGCCGGCTGTTTTTTCAGCAGCACTGCACAACTCCCACAGCCTCGGGCTATAAAAAGAGATTCCCTGGCCCGCGCCGGGCCTTAACCATTCCAGTTTGACGGTTGCTTCCCGGAGTACAATAGCCCCTCCCAGGATGGATTTCATGCTGCCTCTATACTCTGAGCAGAATAGAGAGGGGCGACAGGGAGAAGAGGGGTGAGGGGGAAGCTAAGGGACCTCTGACCAAGTCATTTGCATTTTAAGCTAGGGCACTGTTTCTGCCTCACCGGATGTCCAAGTGCCCTTTTTTTTTTTGTTATAAAGGAACTCCATGGACTCACTGTATCAGATTTCTCCATACTCACAGTCCAGCACTTCCAACAGACATTAACAATCAATGCATGCATGGCCTTCCCACAAAGGCTTCCCTATCAATGGGAACCCTTTCCCATTTGACACACATTCACCCATAAAAACTTGCACTCACTCAGTCAAAATATACACATGCAAGGCCGTGGTGCACAATCAGCCACTTGATAGTGGTGACACGCCGGCCACATGTCTAGAAGGTGTCCTGTGTTACACACTGACTACATCCCTTTGGGATTGTTGAATAATTAACTAACTAAGGGATGTTTGTAAATGGAGGCTTAGCTGCAGTATTTTGTCGTTCAACGTGGCCTTATAGAGCGGTTCATACGATAACCGTAGAAATAGTTACTCCTCAGTTTTTGTGTGTTTTCCTGCTGTAGTCCAGCAACACGTGAATTTCCACTCGTTACATGCATGATGCGGCCTTTTCAAAATAAACTTCCGTCTTCGCAGGAAAACAACTTCATAGGTTTAGGAAACAAAACTAGATGATGAGGGTTAGGAATAGATCATGGTTTGGGTTAAAATAACTATGGAAGTAGTGTTACTTAAGTACATAAATTAGTTGACAGAATTATTGTTTCACATGGGGCACAAACTCTGTGTCAAAGTCTTCTGAGTGAAGAACCTTTTTTTTTTGTTTGACCCCATCAGCTTCAACTCATTTACCATCTTGTGAGGGTTTTCGCGGCCTTTATACTTCCTGGTTCATGAGTAAGTGGATTACAAACTAATTGATATCGTGGGGTATCTAGGAATTGCAGCGCGTTGATTTCTGTTGGTGTCGCTCCGAACGCTGTCTGACAACAGCTTGTGTCGTCACACTCGCGTCACGTCAACCAAATGTGACCTTTTATTTCAAGGCCAAAGCAACTCAACTGCACTGGTTTGAAGAATAATCATGACCTTTTATCTTGAGCCTGAGCTTACACTGAATTGCAGGTAGTTGGCCAATATTGAAAAACTATTAAATGCCACTTCCTGAATAATGACTGAGCGCTTTCATTCAGGAGTATATTTCCATAGGTGACATCTGATTTGAATGGCACATCAAAGGAGCAGCCATCCCTCTTTTGCTCTGATGAAAGTGAAAGCAGGCCTCGCTACCTGAGGCTGTACATCAGACACACACAACGACTGATGCCAAAGGCAACAACTGGCTGTGGGAACACAAGCGTTTAGTCACTGCACCCGTCAAACACTGATTTATCAGAGACTGTTTTCATCAGATATTTTAGATCTGCGTAAGTGTAGTTCAAATAACGATTGTTGTTCTGAGTCTCCGTTGTTGTACTTAGTAGTGATGCTGCTGTAGCAACATCGGGCTGAATCTGGGAGAGGAGGAAGCTCATGTCTTCTCAGCACTCAAAGGAAACTTCATACTGGAGCTTTTGGTTTTAATTATTATTATTAAAAGTATATTTAAAGTTGGACAGTTTTTGTCTTAGTGGTAACTATTTCTAATATGCTAATAGGATCATCACACAAATTGAGATCAATACTTCGAAAGAGACTGACTTGTGGTGAAATATTAAAGTTATTGAGCTATGAACAAACACTGGACGTTGCCTTTCTTAATAAAAAGCCTTTACTTTGAGATTGTTAATAAATTGATTTGTCACTCAGATTATTTATATAGAGAAACACTTAGCAGGAGAAAAGCATCCTCTGTGCACTTCAATATATGAAAGTGGAATTCCACAGACACACATAAAGGTGACTGCGGTTGCCTTGGGGATAACGAAGCCTGGTAAACAGTTTTATTATAGTTCTTCTGTTTCTGGAGAAGCTGTGTCAAGTCAGAGATTCTCTCGAAATAACCGTGATTACATCTCGGCTTTGGGTTGGAACCTGGAAATGTGGTGTCTGAAAGGCATGGGCATGTACCAGACAGGGAGTGTTTAACCTTGTGTTGCATCAGGGCAGCTGCCACGTCATACTGTTGGATTACAACTTTCAGCCTGTATTCAGTTCACATTTGGGCAAACTTGCTCCATTAAAAGTAAGCTACATTAGCAATTAGCAGTTCCTATTTGCAATGTGTCCTTGAATATACATCTACAACTCATAATGGATTACCTTGATACTGAACAGAACTGAAAAAGACTTGATGATTTTCAGGCAAGTTCTGTGGTTCTAATAAGCATCTTTTTTCGATGATTTCTAAAAGATGCACATCTGAGAGAATATCCTCTTTAAGTCTAAAAATGTATTATTTCTGTTAGATTGGGTAATGACCCCGAGAAGGAGTGAGATTTGTGATGCTAATTGCAGCAATCAGTGTTTTACCGCATTGATAAGTGGGCCAAACTACAATAACTAACTTCACCATTTATTCAGACAGGATGCACCTGACCCTTTCACCTTTCTTTGCTCTCCCTCTGCGTCACCCTTGACGTTTGAAAACCTCTGTATTAGGGGGATCCATTGCTTTTGGAACTTGACCCACATTAGGAACTAAACGTTGGCCTCTGTTGCATTAATCTTGAACCTTCCTTTTTTTCATTTAGTCTCTAGTGAGTCCCCAAATTTGATGAAAGTTTAATTGCCGGAGTACAACTTTTAAATTTGCAGAATGTGCTTATAGATATCTACCTGAGATGAACGAGAGGAGTTTGGTGGTTGCACTTTTCTAACATTGGAAAAGTGAGGTAACTAACAAGACACCAATAAAAAAGTCCCTGCAGTCCTTTGAGTAACTCATGACTTTCATTCATTTCTGCTGGCTGTCAGGAGAGACGGCAGCAGCTATTAAACTTATCCTCCCCTACATAAGTTCCTGTCACAGCCTTCAGCCAGTGATGGATTAGCTAATCATAGCAATAATGCAACAAGATGAGGTACCCTAATGAAAAGTAAAATACTGTATATTATAACGGTTTTGCACAGTGTTGGAGTTGAAATTAAAGTGGTGGAGACTGAGTGAGATTGGTATGGAAAATCCAGAAAATATTAAAAAGAAAGATGGTTGTTGAGTCGTTGGCATTGATCAACAACCCAGTCAAGACTCTAAAGATAACTAATAAATCCTGAAACACAAAGTGACTGCAGTAGCTGCAAAGAGTAAAAAGGGTGATACAGGTCTGAGCCACCCACTGCATATTTCTATTAATGCAAAAAAGTGGGGCTGAGAGGGCCTGAGAGATGAAACCATGGCAACTTCCGTATGACGAAAGCCCTGATGCAGCATTGACAAATATATATGATGTCTACAGTAGCTTGGAAAATAGCGATATGATATGGGGCACAATCAAGACAAGAATTACACCCAGCATTCCCTCCGCCTCACTCCCGGCCGCTGGGAGACTACTTTTCCATAACCAGTGTAATGTTAGCATGAAACATGATGGAATTAGCAAGCAAATGTTAGCTAGCTAACTAGCCATCCGCTAAACCTCTTTTCACAGCGCAGGAAAGGACATTGCTATCGCCGGATAATCATAATCATTAACACTTATTTACCAGATGTTGTAATGTACTGATAGCTGGATTTCCAGTACACAGAAGGAAGAGAACAGACTTGTGTTGTGCTGTAGAGGCCATGAGCGAGGTCTGATTAGAGGCTGTTAACATTCATTTATTTCATGACGTAGATTAGTCACAAACGGTCGCCTTTATCTCAGAATTGGCTTCGCAAGATTAGGGCTGATTTAGAACAGTAGATTGTGTTTTGAGCCCTTTTCAACCATGAAATGCAGATTTGTTTGAATACATTTGGTAAGAAATGTCAATATTAACACCAGCATTGATGTTTTATCAGTCATGTTGTTTAGTTTATAGCTTTAAAGACATGTTTCAGTGTGCAGTTACTCTTTAACTTGTCATATGCTGGATATATAGTCATTTTTTCTTGACGGATTGTCAGGTTAACACATTCTCATCTGCCCAGTGTTTGTACATTGTACGCTGTGAGCACAAATGCCAGATGGGAGGTGGAGGTTACTCCCACTGTGTCCTTGACTAACGTGACACTATCAGCACATCACTGCTGTTGTGGACTGAAACTACTGGAGCTGCTCTCTACAGCAGAGGGCATATGAAGGCCAGATAGGGCTCCCGAGTGAATGTCTCTGAATGTCTTAACAGTGGCAACATGACGGCAAACCTGCGGGAAAGTATCTCAAATATGCCCAGACAACCTTCTGATCATGTTGTGTTTACAGTGTGACATGACAGTCCACGTGGCCTTTGGCACACACAGTTTTCAGAAATTCATTTAAAGTGAAATTTAAAATATTCATAACATTCATAATATATAATGCAATAGGCTTCGCTTCTTCTGTGTTCGAAAAATCTTTGGAGAGGCAACGATATGTTTAAGCGAAGCCATGAAATCCACAAATGTCTGTGAACAGCCTCCCACTCAGATTGCCTTTTGACAGCCAAAGAAAGATATATTCCGTCAGTTCTCAAGGAGCGGTTTGCGGTTCATAAAGTGGCCGAGTCACATTCGTATATATCTCTTGATAGGATGTCCTCAGGGAAGCTGAAGAACGAAGGAGCGCCTGGAGCAGAAACGTCTCCGCCTGGCACTGTTTGTTGTTGTCAATGGTCGGCTGGTCTCTCATTGTCTGCTGAGTATATGTGTGCCATTCGTCGTTAAGGAAAAAGGCCTTAAGTAGCGGTGCTCTCAGTGACTTTCTGTTAGATTTTCCAATGCTGTTTATTCAGTCATCACCAGCTGCTGCTCTCTGCCATTGTCTATTGATCTACCCGACTGCCACTGACCAATGCAGTTGGTCAAACAGGACTCTGTAAATGAGTGGCTAGAACTAGATATGCGGATCTCCAAAATACAAAGTCTTCTTTTAGTCACTTCATTTCTTTTCTTTTTTTAAGCAGATTACACATCCTTGCTGCTTTGTGAAATGATGCCATATGCAGATCCAAGAACCAGGACATTTAAAACAAGACTTGATAGAATGTTTGGGGTTTTCAATCAGAGCGTATGTGACCTTGTGTCCCACGGATCACCCATGAAATTACACATACCTCACTTTTCCTCTATTCCCATAAAACAGCCCTCCACTCATTAGCACATTTGGTACACAGCGGGAGAGTTTTCAGAGCTCTATGTAGGTCAGGTACAGGGTGTGTAGGAGTTGGTTTCATCTCTTTTCTGTGATGTATCTTATTTTCCCCTCAAGAATAGCTTTCACGCAGATCCACCCTCGGGGCTCTTTATTTCTTTAAGCTGGAGTGCGTTTGATGGCTTGTCCAAATGCCTCCCCTCAAAGAAAGTTGCTCAGAGTACCTGTCGTTTTGATTCTGGGGAGGGTTATTGTAAGAGAACAAACTTTTGGGTTCCAGTTTTGTATTAGTGTGATAAAGCCTGCACTTGTATTCAAGGCACCAGCTGTCTGTTGTTGATTGTAATAATGTGAAAACATCTATTATATAAAGTTGACCAAACTTTTTTTTTTGGGTAACCCTTTGTAAAAACAATAAACCATGGCAACGCAATTCACAACAGGCCTTATCTCTAGATCACGAGAGCAGCGAATTTGTGTGTGAATAAACATTCCTGACCATTTTTACTGCCATTTCCATTTCTCATATTATCTTGAATATATAAACCAGTTTCAAAGAGATATATACATTTGATAAATCACAACTTCTTTTCATGCATGTGTTATTAAAAACATATACACATGTTCAATACTTTATAAGTGCATTCAGGGAGAGTTAATACGCTATCTCATACTTTTCATTTCCTCTCATCATTACAGAATGTAAGCTACCCTTTCATATTAGAATCACGTAATCTACAATTATCAGAATATTCAGGCTCCCTCATGCGGATCTAAGGTTTACTATGGATAAAAAATGTTGAATAAAAGACGATGAATAAATTAATTTGGCGACCCTAATAAAATCTCCTGCGACCCAGTGTTTGGTAATGACTGATATAAAGAAGGTCTTTCATCTGTGGAAGTACAGTGGCAATAACTTTCAATAGAAATCTCCCACTGATGGTTTATATATTGTTCATTAAAAGATGGTGCTGCTTTCTTCTGACAAAAATCCTCCTTTTTTTTCTCTCCACCAAAGCTTCATGAGCCATACCATAGACAGCACAGCCATGACCCAAATGACCTGTGAGCTAATCAGCACTGCAGTGAAGAATGTAGAAACAATGCTTTCTGAAGCTGAGCAGAAGTTTTTCCCTCCACAAAAGAGTCATTGTTGATTCGACCAATGTGTGGGCCGACTGGAGAAAAACTGTGTTTGTGGTACAGAGAAGGTGGCTGGGTCCAAAGGCTGCAGTGGCAGATCATACTATTTAACACGCACAGAGACGATTTCTAAAGAGACCACACGTGCTTCGCATAACTCTCATTTCCCCGGTTATTTAACATTCTGAACATTAACATAGCATTAAACAACTATTTGCCACGTTAAGTTACAGTGGAGGAACGTCTACCTGAGCAGAGAATAAAGTCTTTCTCCTTCTGTGTGTGTTATTATCAGAGCTTCTCTGTCCTTTCTTGACGTGGCCGGGCCAGCAAAGAGTGCTTTTAGTGCATGTTAGTTCATGTTAGGGTGCCTAATTGGCTCGTTCAAGGCTAGCTCACAAAGTTGTGTTAGCGTATGGAACCACCCTCTTCAGGTTAAAGCTGTTAGCTCTGTCAGCACTTTCGCCATTGTTTGAACTGTTGGCGCTGTTAGCACCATTGGCTGTGGGCCTCCGGCTGTCCTTCGCCATGTTGAGAGCTGCTGAGAAGCAATCGAAATGCTCCCACTTTAGTATCTTGCACCTTAAAAGGACTTAAAAGAAATTGAAAGCCATCGCTATTCCTGAACAACAGAGCTAGCAAACATGCCCGAATTCAGCTGTCTGCAAGCAGTATGCAATGTCGTGAGAGCTTTAACTGACATCATGCCTCTGTATCCAGGCGAAACAACAAATGCTGACAATGAATTTACAGCCGCCTCCGCTCCATGCTGTCATTTTCCCCAAAGGAGCCCAACAAACTGTCCCATCAGGCCCAAGAATGGTCCAGCATTGGAAGCAGTTCGTTGCTGATCAAAATGCAAAGCAGATGCTGGGTTCACTGAGCGGTACACTAGCAACTGCACAAACATCACAGAAAGTTGTGTAATAATGAAACAATTACTATGTGCAGCAATTTGATGCCTTGAGGTCATGTGTGTCTTGGAAAATGTCCGTTTTATTTTGAAAATACGCAAACAACAAATCTAATTTCCATGATTACAGCTGACAAAATCACAGCAAAACATGTTGTGTTTGCAAATACTTGACAGTGTGGATTTTTCATTAACTTTTCACTCCTTAAATGTGTTGTCTGCTGTCTTACCTGTTTTCTTCGATAAGACCAGATGAAATTAGCCTCTTGGATAATTGAGGTCTGTAATGTTAGGGCACATGTTTTCATCAGCGGGTGTGTGGATATCTTAATTAATCTGCCACTAAGCCTCGTCGGACTCTTTAATTTAACTAACAGTCTGTCTAACTGCCATAGGTCATGTTTGTTGTGATAGGACTGTTTCTCTCTCTCTCTCTCGGTGTATATCAGAAACTGGGAGTAGTCGTCAGTGCACATTACTTCACTTTTATTTAGTCAAACAGTTTAAAAAACGTTGCTAAATCTTTGATGTTTTTGCACATGTAAGAAAACAGTTGTGAGCACACTGTTGGGTTAATTTCACTTCAGCGGTATTTAGCACAACACTGATTTTTTTAACTTAAAGGTCTATAACATGCAGATATTTTTGTTATTTTTTTTTTAATTGCTGATACACTTTGGATTATTGTGTTAACACTTTACGCACCAGCCAAATAAGACACAACACTTGGATATTAACATGTCATTGTTTCTGCAATTAAATCCTAACAATCCTTTTTCAAAATGATGTACCATTTGAATTACTTTTTCAAAACAGCACACTGCAGTATATCTATTTAATGTTCTCATAAACTCTTTTGTGAAAAATTGTTCCAGTACATTAAAAATAGATGGAAAGGCTTCAGAAAAAAATACATAGCTTAGGTTTGTACAACAACAAAACAAACACAAAGAAAAGTAGAACTACAGTACAGTAATCAATACATTGTCAGTGTTACCGATTTCAGCTTTTGTTTAGCATTTACTCATTTTTCTCCAAATGATTGGAAGAAATGTCATTCTTGAATATACGTGTTTAATGTGAGAAATGGTGTATAGTGTAGTGTTTTGCAGAGTTGCAACCAAAGTGCAAAGCAGAAACTGTGTTTGCACTTTTGGTGCCTTTGTCTAAGGCATTTTTACAACAGTCAAAGTTTGATGCTTTTGTCTTAAGGAACAAAAACAAACTGTAAGCAGCTTATGTTTATAAAGACCAGAGAACATTCCAATCCTTCAGTCTATTTATCTTTATGTCTTCATCCAAATAATTCATATTATACGAAGGTCAGTATTATGGAAATAGCACATTAAGGCTCAAGCATTAACTCCTGAGTTCATAATAAGTGCAGCTTATTATCAGATCACTGGTTACAAAATGATTGCAATGTTTTTTTCTTTGCAATATATTTAATCTTTTTTTATTGCTGACACTAAAAGTGAATGCTTAGACAAAAGCATCAAACCTTAACTTAACCGTAACAAAATAATTATTGAGCCTATAGCCCACTGATTGTAATATTTGCACTGTGTCTGTGGAGACATTCCTGGAAAAAGAACATGCTGTATTCCAGTTTTTCTCCATGGATACAGATGAAAAATTCAACTATTCACACATTTCTGAAAACTTGAAAGTCACGTATCAACAAAAAGAGCACAATTTTCACTAGAAATTTAAATCAACCCGGAATTTTTCAACCAGTGTCACTTTTAACTCAAAAAGTGGACAAATCTCATCTTGGAACAAGCTATTTACGAGTGACCTTTGTCTCTTTTTCAGGGATCATGTCTACTGAGATGGGTCAACAGCAACCGCCAAAGGAGGAGGAAGAGGAGGAAGATGAGGAGCAAGGGGAAGAGTTCACGTTTGAGGACAGTGCGGACGAGGAGAAACTTCAGGAGGACAGGAAAGGGATCACCTCTGACTCCGCTAGTTCTGTCCAGTTGTCAAAGAAGGAGGACAGCGAGCCATCGGGCCCTGTGTCACAAACAGGTGCAGACTGCACACAACTTCTCAGAACTTCGCCTCCTGCTGGACAGGAGGGCATCCTCACCAAGGATGTAGCTCCAATTTCCACTGAAGGTAACAAATTCTCTGGATGATAACGTTATTTTTAAGCTGGTGTAGAATGTTGGTTGTTCACGTCTATACTATAGAGCTGTCCAGACCGATATTAAAGTGATTTGGTGGAAGATGTACACCATTTACTCAAATTTATGTGCCAATACTAAATGGTGCAGGCTAATGCAGAACTTACTTTAAGTCACTTCCTAAAACTGATTGAAAATAAATATTTATATTAATTAAAAAGTAAATTAATTCCTCCAAAACAGTAGAATTAATCACTCACTTCCTCTAATGTGTGCATTGGCTGTTGAGTGAATATTTGTACGAAACAAATATCATTCAAATTGGGGTCCTAGTTTTGTTATACTAAGATAAGAAGGAATATGTTTCAGTTTATTTATATTTCTGAGTCAAGGGGAGGGTCCAAAGTCAATATAAATGAAGGTGGGAGGGACTGTTTGTTTTTTATTTAAGTAAAAAAGGTTAATTCCCCCTCCAGACTCTTTCATATATTCTGTATTTAGCTAACGCTAACAGGTGCAGTAGAGACAACTAACGTTAGCAGTCAGCCTACGGTTTGGCGGTAACGTTATTTAAGCTATTAACGGTTAGCTTAGCCCCGGAGACTAACCCCGGGCTGTTAGCCACACACCCTACCCCGAACAAAACCAAAGTAATAGGCTATCTGAATCTAGACAGGGACTTGCTAGCCAGCTGATATGACACAGCAACGAGTATCAGTGTAACGTTACAGTCTTTGGATACCGTGTAGACACAGCGACCTACCGGAAGGCGCCATTGTTGTTCCTCCATTATTTTTGGCGTAGCCTAGCCGCCTCCCCGACGTCCAATCTAAGCTAGCAGCTGTGAGTTACAGCCAGAAGCTGGACAAAAGTAATTTTATGCTAAATAATATCAACATTTATCCACCTCACGGTGAGACAACAAACAAGCCACCCAAAAAAGTAAAAATATTAGTAACTGTAAAGCAATGAGCTATGAATTATTCATTTTCACACGACACTCAGTCAACGTTAGCTAGCTAACTTAATTACATTACCGTCGTAATTTAACTTTATTACGACCCAATATTAGTGTCAACAGTAACTAAACCATAACGTTATTCACTATTTAAGTTATGGCTTTAGTATTAATGTTCCATTATTGTACATAAAATATTTTGTCTAATATTGGATCATAATTACTGATGCATTGACACATTGGAGTAGGAGTATTTTAATGTTGTAGATTAAGGTAGGCTGGTACACTAGACGTGAGGTTATAGTTACTTTATGTGACTATACTGCTGTTCTAGCTGTCAAATGACTCATATTAGAAATTAATAATATTTCACAAAGGTGATATTTTCCATTCAAATATTTATATAATAGGTAAGTACCGCATAACTATAGCTGCTAAATAAATGTAAATGTGAAGAAACGTAAACAAGTACAATAAATATCTTTGAAATGTAGTGGAATAGAAGTATGAGGTAACTTAAAATGACAAAACGGATGTAAAGTATGAATAGAATAGAATATATCAATTGTCCACATATGTCAAACATTTTATTTGGCCTCTCTAGCCCATTGGGAAATACAGGGGAAATTAGTTTAACTACAGTACATTAGTAAATTATCTCAGTTACTTTCCACCACTGCTAATGGATGTGGACTTTGACAGTTTGACACCATCTGGCTTAAGTTAACGTAACCCCAAACTTTTTTTTACAAGAGACAGAGGATAGTGGTTAAGTTGCTGGGGTGTAACCAAAACCCACACGCTCTATTCTCTCAACATGTTCTCTGTCGTCAAACTGCTGCCTGCTGGGCAAATCACTGAACCACTGCCTAGTTCACTGTACAATAATCTGTCTTTCACAAGCTGCCTCTAAGGTTTTATGTTTCTTCTTTAGTTAACGTATCCGATCAGTTTCCCATAGCCACATGCTCTGTGAGTGACCGTAGCTGATGTGTAGTTTTAATATCTCCATTACAGGATTTAATTTGTGCCTCGGGTGGACAGAGCAGAGTTAACGTTCCTCTTAATTGGATGAAGTTCCGTAGATATAAGTATGATATATTTACTACCTGGCTATTGCTGCCAAACCGGCCCTGGTAATTACATGCCCAGATAAAGAGATCTAGGTCTTGGAGAGGTTCTGTTGGACAAAGTGAAGCGATTAATGCTTAATTAAAAAGCTTTTTTTACCAAGTCTATATGTGTGGTAATCCATTAAGTGGGCTGTGGTGATGCGTTGGGGAATTCTGGGCGTTGAAAATAATGTGTAGTACTTGTCTGTCACTGTTATGTAAGCGATGACGGAGAGCAGCTGTGATTCAGATCCCTCCCTCACCAGATGACGCACATTTACATGGTGCAATCTAAAGGAAATCATTTTGTTTAGTGGCAATTTCTTTGAAAATACAATACAACCGCGCTAAATCATCACTGTGGCTGCCTTATGCCATCTGCTTAAGTATCTCAGACTCGGTGTCCTACGTGTAAGCAGGTGTGATTTTCTGTTTTGACAGTAATGTTTTAGTTTTTGGGGGTTTTGAGAAGCTCTACTGCATACAAGAAGTAAGAGGGAATAAGTAATTACAACACAAAGTCACAGTCTTTCAAGCTGTCTTTCTTAAGTTCTGACACTGAATTCCGGTTGCATTTGTCATTTTTGAAACATGCATTTCATTTGCTTTGGAATAGTTTGTCTCATGGTGGCTGTTTTTTTTTTGTTTTTTTTTTTCATTTTGACAGATGTTCCAGTTAAGGAGTCACCCAGCGGGTAAGTTGCCTTCGATTTCTATTACAGTATCGGAAAAAAAGACTAAAGGGCGGTGGAGAAACTCAACATCACATCACATCAGTGTTATGTCATTATGTCTGAGATAATGTCATGCTCACACTCCATCCACACACGCCACAGTGGGTATGAGATACTCGGATGTTGCGCCGCATCTATTTGCACAACATTTAGATGCCAGATGGCATGTCACACCCACGGTGACAAGTGGTAGTGTCAAGTATAGTGATCTTGTGGATACAATCCTTGGGGGGAAATCGCAGGATTGCAAAATTTACGATGATGCATACAGTATAAAGTGATGAGCCGTGCTTATACTCTGTAATGAAGTGTCAAGATGAATTTGTTTTAAAAAGTCAGTCACCCAATGGAATTTTCTTTTTTTCATGTAACCATAGTGATATGTACGCAAACAGTTTTTTTTGTCTGCTTAAGTTTTAAGTTAGCCGTCTCTAAGATTTCTTCTGCTCAGTGGAGGTTAACTAGAAAGTCATTTTTGATGCTCAAAGCACTGAATAAGGACATTCTCCTTCCAGAAATCTTTCTCACTGCAAACATGTTGGCTTTTAATTGCTTATATATACCGGTATAACTAATAACATTGATGGCTGAGCTCAATTATGTCTCCCTATAAGCCTTTCCAGTGAGCTAGTGTTAACAATACGGGGGAATATCAACTGAGGCACCTAAATGAAATGCAGTCTTAATTAATGTTATTAATTGCACCTGTGCGTTTGCTGCTGTGATGCGCGAAAATGTCTTCCTTAAAAAAAAAAAAAAATCCATGGGAACTATTTTCCAGTGTGTGTATTATCAATTGGGGTGTAATGTTTCTGTAAAGACATGTTTGTGTTGAGTCTTTCAAATATATTTTGAAAGTGCTTTAAATTGCACAAATTAAGTTCTGTTCATCTTCATTGTGTTTGGTGGTGGCACAACCTGAAAGCCCTGCACACCTATGGTACACCCACACAGGGGATTTTTATTATTTTGGCTGATTAGGCTCAGGACAGTGTGAGCGTGTACGACTGTGTGAGTGGCAGCTCCCTCATCTCTGGTTATCATTCTTATACCTCACGAAACTCCCAGCACAGGTCCACCTACCTTCAACCTGAGCAGAGGTCTAATCAGCCAGAATAACTGGAAACACGTTAGTGGGTGTGCAGAGCATAGACTGTATATAAGAAGTGACGTGGAGACACCACATATGGCTCTGGTAGGGTAGCGACCTGTAAATCACCCTTTACTTTAAATGGGACCATCATTTATTAAATTAACTTCACGCTGTTTTGAAGAAGACTTGAAACTAGAGATTGAGACCATAAAACTCATTTTTACAATGTTTACTGAGGGAATAAATCAAGAGAGAAGTAGGATTCATTTTCTCATAGACTTCTACACAATCAGTCTTTCAGGAGTCGCCCCCTGCTGGCCAGTTGAAATAATTCAAGTTTAAGACACTTCTGCATTGGCTACACTCTTCAGAACCGGAGGTTGCCGCCTGGTGCAAAGCTGAAGGAGAATACCTTAAAATGATAACCTTTTCACATAAAACTTAAACAAACTTCAAGAGGACATTTCATTATTTATGGGTGAAATGACCAAAACTTGTGGAATTCAGGAATGAGAGTCCTACGTCAACATTTGGAAACATTAAACATTAAAACTAAAAGCTCTATTATTATTCAGCCAGGGGATTTTGTATTCGACCGCGTGTGTGTCAGAATAAAGCTGCGTCTGTAATGACAGTAACTCTATACTGAAGGCCTTTCCTGAAGGCACTGGAGACTCTTTTTAAAGCCGTCTGACGGCAGCAGGTGTCCATCCATCTGCAGTCTCTAACTGGAGTGATGTTGCACACTGTTAAGTCACAATTACGCAGAGCAGATCCTCTGGTTAAATGTTGTGCAACCAGCATTCGACTGTTAGCAGAATAACCACAGAGCCCCTCCGTGCTTATACGTCGACATCAAACGTGTCGTTTTGATTAATTATCCTAAACAGTTTCTTGCACATCAACAGCTTTCCAAGCTGTCGGTGCGTCCAGACGGGGAGAGCTCCTGTAATGTTCTAATAATGATAATAATATTTCTGATCCCACCCTGTGCCCAAGTACGACAAGGGAGCCTCCCCATGGAATTACCAAAAGTCCGTTTGGCACGCTCCCCACACACTTGACAGCGATCTGGCCGCGCGGCCGGGTTCACGAGGCCGCGGAGTCCTCTTGTGCACGCAGAGCAGCAGAAGCCACTGACCTGTGGAAGTAAGGAGATAAAAAACAGAGAACGTACTGACAGACCGGATGCACATCTGAAACAGGAAGCACCATGAATATCATTATGAATATCGGCGCAATGGCGTGTAAAAAGTGTCAATTGCGTGAGTCTCGAGGTCGACGCGTGACACTTGGCAGCCCTGATAATACAGCTAACAATTAATGGAACTAAAACACACAGCAGGCAGATCAGATCAGCCTCAAACAGTCAAATTGCAGCGTTATGCAGTGAACTGCAGTTAAGCTGCGCGGCGCTGGTAAAGACAGCTGCTTAGATTACGAGGCCCGTCTCAATCTCACCGGCCGTGACGCCAAAATCGGCCTCGAGGCGTAACGTGTTTTCTTCATACCCATGCACTTAACCCACCGTTGAACTTTCCGTTCAGTCTGATCTCCTGCGGTCTAGAGAAGAGACATTTGACCCTTCGCTAAGTCCCGCCCCTGGAATGCGGACTGGCCAATCAATGCGTATTTAGAGCTAGTCATGGTTAAACATTATGTAATAATATTACATAATGTTTTACACTATTACAGTAATAGTGATACTCATTACCCAGAGAGGTTGGAAGAATATATCTATATAGATATATATATATATAAAAATGATATATATATACGTTTCTAAAACCTGTGGCGCTAACATTAGCAGAGTAAGATAGTGTATCATTAACTACAGAAGGTAAACTGAATGCATACACACGCTGCGTTAGCTTTTTAGTGAACAGTGAATAAAGATCTATACCCGGCTTTACAGGAACAGTGTTGTTCCTGAATTCCAAGAAGACAGTTTGCTTCAAGGCCTCCGCACAGTAAATGATAATGTGATAGTTTATTGATTAGTTGACAGCAACTTTTCTTTTTGCCTCCACCTGTCCATGGGGAGGTCCGCAGCCAAAGTCACCTACAGAGCAGCAGCCCTGGAGCTGATAGACAGACGCACTTCTTCCAAAGGCAACTTTAGTTCGCTTGAACCGAGGCTCTGCATTCCAAAGATTCCATTTAATGCCTTAAGAAGTATAAAACAAATGTATTAACACTGAGATAAAGTTTATATCTGTAAAGCTTATACCACCCTCATACAGGGGAAGCACATTAACATCCGAACAGCTTGAACCACCAGATAGCGAAAACCATAGTGAAATTATAAAGCACTGTTCACATTTCCCTTATACTCTCTTTGCTTATGTTCCAAGCTAAAACGAACCATAAAGAAATCATATTTTTCTAATCAGAATCATCCCTCTGTGGCCTTCGTGATGAAGCCATGCAGGGGCCCCCACCACCTGCTGCAGGACGTGTGCTCAGAAACCTTCACTGATGTGTTCAGGTGGAGGTTTCAGTAGAAGTGTCCTTCAGGGTTTGGATTCCTGTGGGCTTTCCTGTGCTGAAAAGAAGGGCCTATATTCGTGTGTATGTGTGTGTGTGTGTGTGTGTGTGTGTGTGTGTGTGTGTGTGTGTGTAGTAGAGTCACAGTGAGGTCTTGACAATTTCTCATGCAGGGAGATTTCTGCTGAGTGGACATTTCTACTTCGGTTTCGTCAATAGTCTGCCTTTTAAAGAAGAGCTATCAATTGCACTTTCCACCATCAAGGTGTTAAGACTGTCAGCACATCCACCAGATCTGTCAGCAGTTTTAGAATAATATTGCCAAAATTACTTTGCGATTGTTATTGCAGAAAATATAGGTTTTTCTTAACACTGCAATGACAGCACATCAGCTCGTTACAGCTATTAAGCTCAAGGCAGCATTTCTCTCCTGTGAGTTTTATGTGCACTGCCGGTGTTTGATGCCAGCGTTGACTTCTCACTTTTTACCCCGTGACAGATAGTTTTCATTAAACGCATTGCACGGAACCTCGGCGAAGGGAAAAGATGAACACAAAGGATACCATGACAACGTGGCATGTGAGCTTCTGTTTTATGTGCACAGAGGGAACTTAACTTCAACTGCTTTTTATTTTCCCCGCCACAGTTACTTTCTTGTCTGTTTGTTTTGGTTCACCTTTTGCAGCTTTGCAGAACTTTAGACTTTTGCCCTCCTGGAAAAAAAAAAAAAAAAAAACTCATCCAATGCTTCCAGAACACATTTATTTTTCACAGACCCCCCCTCACCTCGGTGTACTCGCCTCAGCTGGACAAAATATAAGGGTGGTGCTGTAAAAGCGTTAAAGACAAAACAAATATAACGAGAAGTCGTGAACCAAACGCTTCAAGAGCCATCTAATTAAGAGTGTCGTGTGCAGAACAACTTTGGGCGGTGACAACGGGCGCATCGTGGGAATGGTTCACCGCGAGGAGTGTAATAGAGCTCCATCAGTATGGTCAGCTGGTGCAGTTATAAAGAACAGCTATTCTACAAGAGGGACCTGGGGGTGTGGAGGGTGGAGGGTGGGAGGGGTGGAGGAGGGGGGGGGGGGGGCAGGTGGAGCTGTTGCAGGTAGCGCTGCCCCGACGCACCGTGGCTGAAGGGAATGGAAACAGATGGAAGTGTGAGATTTGCATTCAGGGAGCTTCTCCTTTAAGCTGCGCTCTGCCCCAGGCTCTGTCATTTGCATTGAAAAATGATTCCTGCTTCTCTCGTTGAGCTATATGACTCACTGGGGCTTATGGGCGCAGATATGCTGCGAGGGGGTGCGCAAAGATATGCCTGGATCGATAGCAACACTGCTCAAATCACTCACGCCCGACACGAACGCATACACCCGGGCAGACAAGCTGTATATATATATATATATATATATATATATATATATATATATATATATATATAACGCTATTGTTCCGGCTGCGGTCTTTTTCCACACAAGCAATTTTAATGACAAGAGATCAGTTTATCGTAAGAAATGTGCTGACAAATCACTCTTTACTTTGTTTTCTTGTGGGTGGAGATCATTTTTGTTCTATAGATTGAGACGAATGATCCGGCGTCATGGGGAATGCGGCCGAGTAATACTTTACAGTCTTTTGCAGCTTGACACCGCCGCAAAACCAAATGCCTACTATCAGTAGCTCTAATATGACATGTTGACAGGGCATTACATCTACTTCCAGATATGTGACGCACACCAGGGAGAGCGTGGCACAAACTCAACCAGACATCGGACTGTATTTATATAAAGTTGACAATGTTCAGGGCTGCAACCAACGACTATTTGCGTTGTCGATTAATCGGATGATTTTTGTTATCAATTAATTGATGATTGGTTTGGTCGATAAAATGTCAGAAAATGGAAGAAAAAAAAAAAGACGACTCCCTGAAATGTTTTGCTTTGTGCACAACTCAAAGATATTCAGTTTACTGTCGTATATGAGCAAAGACACCCCAAAAATATTGAAGAATTTTGACTTTCGTTCTCAAACCACCGATCAAAATAGTTTGCGAGTTAGTTATTGATAAATTGTTGCAGCTCTGACAATGTTCAGAATGCTATACCTGCATTTATTGACATGCGTCATTATATTTACATATACCTTTTTAATTCTCCTTCGTTGTGGACTAGATTGGAGTTGTTGGGGTTTGCTGATACCACTTCTAACCTCACCATTTTCTGCGATTGACACGATCCAAATCATTCTCACGTCGTGAATCTTACCTCTCAGTGTTCTGTGTTCGGGAACACGGATTCTACAAACTACCTACTGTTATTTTGTTCATCGTTGTCTGCTATGGGCATGCTTTCCTTTCCTTCTGACTCATAATGCACCGTTCACCTGCTGCTGCACCCAACAAGAAAAGATGATGGTTTGCAAGATGGTTGAATACAGATAGTCTTTCTTCCACTGCGTCTGCAAGGCCTCACCGGCTCCAAATTTATTTATTTATTCTTTTCTTCTCGCACGTCTTGTTCGTCTCTAAGCTGCCCGTCACTCTCGAGGAGCTGCTGCTGGCGTTTGCAAGCGTTGCGGAGGTGTTTAGCAGAGGCACAGATTTAATTAGTGTAGATGGGACTCTCCTACACGCTGGATCCTGTCATATTATCAGTCATGTGGGGGAGGACATCCCTCACTGGCAGCATCAAGACAGGCCACGTGATCGCTGTATCAACAAGACTTCTCCCCGTGATGTCAGAGTCTGCTTCTAATAGCTGGTTCGGGCCACGTTTTTTTTTTTTATTCAAAAAGCCAGCGGTGATTATGGTAAGCCACAGGCATGACAGGTAATGATTTGACAGCGCTCAGGGGCAAGTGAAGTAACTCAAGCAACAAGCGGTAGCTGTGATTATATTTCTTCTTTACACATGCGGCAACTACAGAAGTTCTTCTGAATAAGTAGATCAGCAACTCATCCCACGGCTGAAGCTGTCGCTATTAACGCAGCTTATGAAGAAAAAGTGGCAGAAAGTGTTGTTCATGGAAGCCTCTCATATTCTACAATTCTCCGTTCCCACTAAAGGTCCTGTCTGGGTGGAGCAGTTACATGACCACAAGCCCACTGACGCCTATATGAAGAATAAAATAGAAAAAGAAAGAAAGCACTCAGAGAGCCCATATGCCAGACAGTCATATAAATGTGTTATTTGGAGACAAAGTGTTAAATCTGTCTCTGACTCCACAGCTGCATTAAATATACATGAGGGAAGGCAATAATGGACTTCATGTGCCGGATCATTTTCAATCAGTTGAGCAGTACATTACAATACTTAGCAATTCTGTGAATCTTTTTTTATCCACACTGTGAATAGTGTCCGCTTGTTCAAAGGAACTCGCTAGTAGTCGCCTTGTTCTTTGGCCCGTGTCCTCTATTTCCTCCATATTTCATTGGAATCTATTAACTATCAAATAAACAGACAAACAGGAGGGAGAGAAAGCACAGCCTCCTGGATGGATGTGATAAAACCACATCAATTTGACATCAGCAAGATGTGTTGTCTCAGACTTTAGGGAGTGTGCATGTGCATGCTTGGGTAGCAAAGAACTATTTTGACCCCCACCTCCGCCTCCCCTTCCTCTCGGTGAAGTGAACTCCTAATGAGGCACATAGCACTCAGTGTTAGTCTACGTGTGCTAATATTTGGTTGCCTTCCAGGGCCTCGGCAGCAGAGCCCACTTCCTCGGCTCCTCGCGTGGGAGAGGAGCTCCAGGAGCTTCCTGTGGCGCCGCCAGCTGTTGAGACGCCGACTGATTCGGGAGACCAGAGCAAAGAAATCGCCAAGGAAAGCTCCGACGCCGGGGTCGCCTCCGAAGGTACAGAACACAATTATGTTTACAGGGAAGTGCACCATTGTTTGTAGATCAAGGGCTCAATTTCAGACCAAAAGGATCACATTTAAGCTCGCGTTGGGATTCAGGCTCATTCCACCTTTGTATTACGGTGTTCACATCGCGGACGGATCAGTTGGAGAACCTACCGGGCACAACACCATAATGACACCGGCAATATGTATTGTATCTCTTGACCTTGATCAAAGGTGGCAAGAAACGCCATGTTACCGGCCTACGGTCATCTTACGGTTCATCGATTCTCTACGGTGAAGGAGGTCAGACACACACACGCGCACACGCACACACACACACACACACACACACACACACACACACACACACGCACACACACACACACACAGCCAGACTCTATTCAAACGCTAACCGGCACAATACGCACTGGCTCACACGCACATATTCTCTGGCATGATTTGATTTCGACACAGACATGACATGAATCCAATTAATTCAGGATGAGGATCAATAGAGAGCCATTTCCATGTGGGAAAATTGCTTTTGGATTTCGACTCAGTCAGCAGTGCAGCTGTTATTTGAAGCTGGCTCAGAAATGAGAGATGTAAAGGAGCCCTGCAATGCTGCACGACATTTTTTTTTATGTCCCACTCTTCTGATGTATTTTCACACAGGCCTCTGCTGTCATTTTGAACGTGTACAGTATATTTAAACTCACGGAATAATGCAATTATATTAAACCTCTCTCCTAGATATCTAATTATAATACAGAAAGTGGAAAAGCAAGCTACAACATTTTGTATTGATCTTAATGAGAAATCTACTGCAATGCTCTGTTTGTGTATGTGTGTGTGTTTTTTTTAATTTTTTTTATAAATCTGGTGCTTTTTACTTTGTTTTCATACACTCCAGGAGATATTTTGCATACGCATTGACCTGCTGTGGAGGGCAAAAGGGTTTATTGCATAGAAAGACTGTGTTTCAGTTTGACCAAATCTAGTTTCTAGTAATTATTGTGAATAATTAAGTGTTTCCTGTTTGTAAAAGCAATCATGTCCCCGGTACATTTTGATGTGATCGTCTGACACTGATTGCAAATGCTTTGCTGTTTTTGTTCGTTCTTCGGGGGTTTGTTATTTTTTTGGTTCGTAATGGCGGTGTGTTTTCTGATTGCCTGCAGTGTCATTGTGAACCTCGAATGAGTTTATTGCAGAGTCACAGTGCCGCTGCAGAGAAAAGTTAAATAAAAGTAAGAAAAACACAGAGAGGAACTTCTGGTTTACCGCGTTGGAAATAACAAGCCGTGTTCCCAAGAGGCCCAGTCACTTTGCAGATATGCTGATAGTCGTCAGGCTGATAGCCCAAATCCAGTTGTTTTCTTCTCTATTCTGAATCCTCTCTGAATGCACAAGCGCAGGCAAGTGAGCGATATATAAAGAACATTTGTGTCGCTAATCCTCTTTTGCACAGTTGCTCTTTGTTCATCTCCTGGATTGTATCCAAGGTTATTTTGAATTTTAGACTGCACTCCGTGACAGAATACACATCTCCCAATCAGATTAATTGAAAACAGCGATTGTTGCTGTTCGGGAGGCTTAGGAGTAAGTGTTACAGACAAATCGCAGTTTAAAACCAAATCAATAAAGCTCACTGAGCTAAATTAGGCCGAAACACTCTCAAAGCAGTTAATGACAAATCCTGCCAAGCGTGGAGATGGAATGGGTCAATAGCTCAAACAAGCTGGATACAATCATGTCGCGTCACGGACAAAAGGCATCATGGCAACACGCGCGAATGATTCGTCAGATCTCCCCGAAGGAAGAAGACCTTTAAATGCAAATGATACAAAATAAGTATGTAAATATCGAACGTCTGTGTAAACTCCTCACCAGAGGCTAGAAGATCTAGCATCTTTTATCTCTTCTGCTTCGCCCGAAGGCTTCAGGCGGTGTGGTTTGGAGCCGCGAGTGCACGTCTTTGTGTGTGTTGCTTTTTTTGGGGGGGTGGGAGGGTAAAAAAGACTGATCTGACAACGGGAGGTGCGGCTATCAAACAGAAAGTGAGCTAAAAGATAGGAGGCAGCATTCTTTTTCTATTTAAAAACACAGTGTTTGTCTACTTTGATGCTACTGCTTTCTGTTTGCCAGCTCCACCTGTGGATCAAGCTGAAGCGCAGACTTCAGAGGTCATCTACGACGACGTTCCAAGTGAGGAGCCCCTCTCTCCCGATGAAGGTTAGCAGCTGCGACAGAACTCTCTCTCTGTGTGTGTGTGTGTGTGTGTGTGTGTGTGTGTGTGTGTGTGTGTGTGTGTGTGTGTGTTTTGGAAGCCCCTGTCCCATCGTGAATCTCGACGTGGAGCTTGTGATGTGTGTGACGCGTCCGTGTGTTCAGCAGATATGATCTACGAGGACGTTCAGAGAGACAGCGCTCCTCCGGACGCGGACAACGGATGGAGCTCCAGTGAGTTTGAAAGCTACGATGAACAGTCGGATAACGAGACCAAACAACCAGCACAGAGCAAGGTAGTATTAACGCGCGCGCGCGCGCGTGTGTGTGTGTGTGTGTGTGTTTATGTCGCACAAATCACCGCCTCTGTTTATTCCACACGACTGGCCCAGGTTGTTTCGGTTGGTTTCTACCACTTAAAAACAGAATCAAAGAGAATATTTCATCTCCTGCTCCTCTGGCACAGTTGTCTTTATTAATGTATAGAAGTGGAAGGAAACTATAAAGAGCATGAAAAATGCATAGCAGACCGTCTAGGCCTTAAACTTTCATTGTCGGATGAAAGTAAACAAGAAGCGCTTCTGTTGGAAAAGCCTCGGCTCTGCCGGGCTGCTGTTGATGAGAGCTGTGCAGCGCGGCCACACAGTGCCGGTCTTCCACATGATGGCACTGTGTGCACATTCACATTGTGCTGCGTCTCCTCCACGCTCGGCCAGCCTTCGACGTGCATGCACCGACGCAGGCGCAGGGAACATTTTGGAGTCACGCTGAAAGGAAAAAACTATTTTGCTGAGTTGAATCATTAATAATGTATAGATTTATACCCACCTCTACATATTTTTCTTTTTTACATATTGATCTATGCATTATGGATGGATAGGATTCCATTGTAATCCGAGAAAGTCCTGCGTTAAATCAACGCTTCGAGAAACGAAGTAAGGTTGTTGTATTGGCGTCTGAGAATAAGTTGCTCAGGTAACGACGTTAAAATCCCCCACAGTGCACTTGGCACTGCTCGTCACGGGGCCACTGAACAACAGGGAAGGATTCAGCGGCGCTGGTTGAACAATCAACGCGGAAACCTTGACTATTAGGGCAATTTGAAGCGAGCGCGTCCTTCATCAAAAACACATAGTTTTTAATTAGTCTCGCCTGATTAATTTTCAGCAAGTGTACCTGGAGTTCTCTCTTGTTCAGTTTACTGCCTAACACGGGGAGCCTGGGAAAGCCGTGATGGAGTTTGCTTCTTTAATAATTGCCCTTAACTGCCTAAACGGCCCATCCTTCTATGAATCAGTGTCCATTAGCCTCATAACTCATTTGACCAAAGCATTCCCTCTCTATGCATGTGATTAATGCCCAATGTTGCGTAGCTTGTTTTGCCTTGATCACTTTGCCTCCGTTTCCCTTTTCCTATCTCCTCTCTCCTACTTTCTCCTCCTCTCTTCGACCTCTTTTGTGGCTAAACGTGACCTGCCCCCCCCCCCTCCCCCCCTCACCACCCCCACCCGGTGCCCCGCCCGTACCCGTCCAACACCTGTAGCGCTCTCCTGAAGTGTGTCGCCTGAGGGACCGGTGTGCCAGGACCAAACGCGAACTGGCCATGAGGCTGTCTGGCAAGCACAACTATGACATCAAGGTATATCTCCGGCAGCAAGCGATAAAAAAAAAAAAAACACAGCTATATCACAATGTTTTTTTTTCTTCCGCAGAGCCCCAATCACTCTGCAAGATGTTTGTCAAAAGGATTGATGATGACCCAGAGCTGAAATATGCTGTGTTGTATGCACAGCTGACTCAAAGGCTTAACTGACTCACTGCACCATCCTTCCAAGCTTTCCTTTGGACTGTGGCTTTGCTTTGAGTCTCTCTGTCAGTCTCGCTCTCTCTTTCCCTGCCTGGCTAAACATCAAGACGCATTTATGGGACACATGAATAATTAAATAATATTCTGCGTATTTACTTCCATAAACACCAGTGCAACTTTCCCTCCAATTAATGACCCACTTTCCTGAAGTAGCACCATTTAAAAATACCACCACCCTGTGTGTGTGTGTGTTTGTGTGTGTGTGTGTTTATTCTTGGTCCGGGGGATTCTGGTTGCCGGGGGCATTCTGCGATGCTCGGGGTGGAGTTTGTGGTCATCTGAATTCTCCCACGCTTAGCGATGTGGAGCTCACTGTGTTACCGTAATCTCTCCATGACATGCTCGTAGGCGCTCTGATTAGAGGCTGCATGGCGACCCGCAGGGAGTCGCAGATGGCGAGATTCGCGAATGAGATTCGCGAAGGATCCCACCGAGCGACCCCTTCTCTCCGTGGGTTTCAGAGTCTCCGCGGCGTCCTCTAACGCTCCCTCCTTGTTCTCTCTCTGTCTGCTCCCTCCAAACCAGGTCCAGCAGCTCATGAAGGCGGCGAGAAGCGGAACGAAGGACGGGCTCGAAAAGACCAAGATAGCCGTCATGCGCAAAGTTTCCTTCCTGCAGAGAAAAGATCAACTGGGTAATTTTGGAACGGGCGAAAACTTTGCAAATGTTGGTCAGCTGGCTTCTTTTGGATGAAAGTTATACTATTTTTTTTTAATAATGGGTATTGGTTATGAAGTCTGGGTTTTAACTCCTTACAGTTGACTCTTTGAATTATTTGCTTATGTTCAAAGCAATGAAAGCCAAAGTCCTACTTTTTCTTTATACAAATCCCTTCGGGGAGAAATGTAAAAGTGCAGTGAAAAAGAAAGATCTCACTGGTTGTAGCGATAATAAATAAAACAGACAAGGCTTTCTGAGTTTTAAGACGGACGATGTGGTCGAGTAAAGTTTTTGATGTGTGAGTAAGGGAAGGATAAAGCAACTCATGCGACGCAATATAGGTTATGTTATAGGAACCACTGGCTGACAATAGAGAGAGATTACCATCCATTAATGGAGTATCGAGCAGCTCCATAAACCATAGATAGCAGACCCACGCCTCAAACAAATCTCCCAGCCATCACAAAGAGGTAAAGAGGCCAGTGCTGCTATTTTTAGGTGTTGATCGAGGGAAATCTGCACGGCATTATATTTCTTTTCCACCAATCCTCTGTTATCATTCCAAAGTCTTTAATTGGAACGGTGGAAGCTTTTGGTCTCCGTGTCTTTATGGTTACGGGTGAAGTGGGGGATTTTTTTTCTCTTCTTTTTTGAGACTGCCGAATGTCTTTGTGCCAATGCAGAGATGAGAATGTGTTGGATCATGTTTTCGCAGACATGCTTCTATGTGCTTCCTTTACTCCTACAGAGATACAGTATTGTTTTGAAAGTTTTTTCTTTTTCTTTTTCTTTCTTCCCGAAGCCCTCTTTGTCTCTTTCTCATTCTCTCTCTTTCACTCCTTTCTCTCTCTCTCTCGCTCGCTCGCTCGCTCTCTCGCTCGCTCGCTCTCATCTCTTTTTCAGAGACTATAGAAATCTCTTCATATTTTCGAGGTAATAAACTTAGTGGGTCGCAATGTGTCTCCAGCTGCAGTGAGATTTGAAAGCTGCCTTTCTGTTTTTCCGTCTCTGTCTTATTCTGTCGCACGCATACGCACGCGCTCGCTCGCGCGCGCGCGTGCGCACACACACACACACACACACACACACACACACACACACACACACACACTTTCCCTTTTCAACCTTTCTGTGTGTTTCTCCTGCTTTATGTCTGGATGTCTGCAGAAGAGGAGGATGATGCAGGATACCTGGATGTGGCTGTGTCAGAAGTGAAGCATCCTCCTCCACAGCTGAGCCCCATGCCAGAGGGGCTTACCAACCACCAGGTGCACCTGACCGTTTATAATAATAATAATAATAATAATAATAATAATAACGTGTTAATAACAATTATATTAATATGAATAATGATAACTTTATTAAGGAAACAAAGAGAGGATCCATAGTGTCCTAAATAAAAATAAAAAAACAATACAATGAAACACAGTCATAAAATCAGCGAATCCATTTCATTTTATGTTTATTTGATGGGGACGATAACAATATACATGGATAATTGCGCGACAGTTTCCCACCAAGTCACTGCTAATTTTCCAATGCCTGTCCCTAGAAGGTCCTTTACATGGAAAATGCATAAACACCTTCTTCATATCAAAAAGACAGAAATCAGTAAACTGCAACCGCATGCAAACTGGAGCCATTTCGTATTTCGACACTTACGGACACTTTCCTGGCACGACACCGTCGTGGAAGTTTAAGAAGCAATCCCAATGCCGTTGTTACAGGCCATGCATGTTAAATCTCTGCGTGTTGCTTTTTCTATCAAAACGCCACAAGTGGGCAGTATATAGCGGTGTCCAAAAAGTGCTTCGAACATAGCTATCTTCATCGCAACCGAACACATGCTACGAGCTAGCATATTAGCTTTAGACATTTCTTCTTATTCTTTTTCTGAATGAATGAAACCCACATATGAATGAACATGTACTGTGACATCGTTGACGTGACCCTATTCAGTACCCGGCCTTACTCCAGGCTGTCGGACTGTACCGTAATTTGCCAATTTGTCAATTGTTATTTCAGTATTCTTACATACATATGCTCTATTCTCTTTTTCCTATCTGGAAAAGCAGTGTGTTTTATAAGCGCCAGTTAAAGTGACTTCCAAGTCACAGGAAATCCAAATGACTCAGAAACTCCGACGGAGGCCTTGTTCAAACAGACCTGCTTCTCTTTTGAGTATTTTTCCTCCGATGACAAGCATTTGATTACAGCCCAATCCATCACCACACGCCGCGCTTAACTGAAAGCATACAGAGCACTGCAGCCACATCATGTCCTCTTAGTGCGAGAGTTCCTGACTCGTCTGTTGTCTGCGCAGGTTGTCAGGCGCCATATCCTCGGCTCCATCATTCAGAGCGAGCGGAGCTACCTGGACTCTCTCAGGAGGATCTTGCAGGTGAGCTGCTCAGTCCCTGTTTGTCCTCCTCTGCCACATGCAATACCTTCACCATTTAGCCACCACGCATTACACTGAAAAGAAAAGCGGTGATATCCATCAAATTACAGAGGTGTCTCAGCATAAATAATCCTGATAAAACAGCCGTCGTCATTTCTGTGACACTGTGCTGATGCTAAGAGAGAGAGAGAGAGAGAGAGAGAGAGAGCGAGAGAGAGAGAGTCGGGCTAACGCAGGATGGGGTTCAGCCTCTCTTCTTTTATCTCGCTTTTTAGTGTGGGGAAAAAGGAGACGCGTTATCTACTCATCACAGAAAAATAAGAGGAACCTTCTGAAATGAAATCAGCAGCAATCAATGGCTTCCTTATGCCAGAATCTTTCACTGTCCAGTGACAATGAGATACCTTTGTTGTTGAGCGACATGATTGTGTGTGCTACTTGGGGAAGGTTTCGCTCTTTTGAAATGTTCCTTGTTATTCAGAGAGTCCAGCCGAGTGGTAAACGCAGTGTCTCCAGAGAGATTACATAAAAAAAAAGCATGAAAGGCCACAAGCAAAGCAAGAAAAATTAGACATCGTGGGTTGGAACTGAATGCCATTATTGAGGTAAAGAAAACTGATCGCACAGTTCATGGCGTCGATGATTTACTCGCGGAGATACAGTTAGACTCGCGAAGCCTCAACAACAATGACCACCGCCGTTGTTTGATTAGATTAGTTTTTTCTGTGTTAGATAGTGTAGTCATCTTCCACGTTCTTCATGTACACAATATCTATACCTCAGATACAAAGCAGTCATGTTTACTGGCAGCCTGTAAACTCCTTTCTGTCAGCCATGCTAACATTCCCATGATTGCCGACTGGAGAATCAATCAAGACTCTTTCACCATGTTGCATTTTGCATCTGAAACTCCGCTGGGAGCTGCTTTTTCGCCATTATTATTCTGGCTTTTATGATTACTAGTCACCTTGAGTTCTGAACATGTTTGCGAGTGGAAAATGCTGAATCCTTAGGAGTGATGTGCTTTCAGGCACCACGACTACATTTCTTCGTTTTCTTTGATTTATAGGATATTTGTCTGCTACCCCTTCAGTTGTCTATTTATGCCGCTGAAAAGCAGAGATGCTTAAGAAAGGTGGACTGCTGATTCATTTTCTGCGCCCGCCCCCACACACATACATCAACGACAATAAAAAAAACAATTTTCTCTCACATTCTCACCAGGAATACCAGAGACCATTGATGGAGGCTGATCCACGCATCTTGAGCCCAAGAAAGATCCGGCCTATATTTTACCGAATGAGGGAGATCACACAGTGCCACTCCATGTTTCAGATTGCGTTGGCGTCCCGTGTGGCCGAGTGGGACAGCAGTGAGAAAATTGGAGACTTATTTGTTGCCTCGGTTAGTGTGCGTGCATGTGCATGTTTTTGGTATGGATCTTCATGTTTGTAAAACAGAAATGCAAACTAGAGGCTTATTTGCTGCATGTGTGTGTGTGTTTGTGTGTGTGTGTGTGTGTGTGTGTGTGTGTGTGTGCATTCTTTGTTTATCCCTTTCTAACATGCAATCAAAGCCTTGCATTCTGGGTAAAGGAACTCAAATTTGCCTTGGCATTTCTATCTAACTGTACAACACAATCGCCACTACCAGAGTTATAATGAGCCACAGGCTTTAGGATGAGCAAACAGGGATAGTTTACCCCAAACATGCAATCAATTACGGCTGTGATGAATATCTCCACTGCAACCAACGCTCTCTGGGATACGTGTTTACAAATTTTGGCTCGAGAATAATAGTGTTTTCTGTTGTGAGTATCTGCAGCGTGCTCATCCATAAGGTCCGCTCATTATTTGCCTATTAGAGCGGCTGATTTGACCCTCTCCTCCTCTGCTGGCCATTATTGGGCTGTAACAAGGACCGGGACCAGGACCTACCTATCAAGTGAGACTACGTTGGAAAAGGACAGTGCTGAGGCACTCCTCATTGAGCTGCCCCTTCTTCACGTGCCAATGTATCTGCACCTCCGCGTAATATCTTGTAGTAATATCTGAGAGGCAGGATCCTAAACAAAAAGGGTTGGTTCCTTCATGCGATTTGCTAATCCCCTCCGCCCCCCCACCTCTCCTCAAACTGCCACCATCAGCTGCCTGGTGTTAGTTTAATTGAGGAGAGAGAATAAATGTCTACTGCACAACACACACACACACACACTCTCACACTCCGCCACCTCATTCCTCCTTGCCCAACCTCTTAAATGACTCGTGAAGGGTGTAACGGGGATGGTAAACAAACTGATTTTTTTTTTTAAGTACTATACTTAAATGTCCATTTTCTTGCCTCTCTATACATCGAAATTACCCTCGGGTCGCCCCGCAAACAGGATGGTTAGCCAAACATTCAAGATGTCAGAAGAAATTACATGGCTGCGTCAGTGGATGCCGGTGTTAAGACAAAATAATCAAACCAGACCTTCTTATTGTAGGGCTGTTGTTACTAATTCAGATTTAAAAAAATGCTTGTTTCTGTTTTTGCAGTTTTCCAAGTCCATGGTGCTGGATGTTTACAGCGAGTATGTGAACAACTTCACCAATGCCATGGCTTTGATTAAGAAGGCGTGCATGTCTAAACCAGCTTTTCTGGAATTCCTAAAGGTGAGCTTCAACCGTGAGCACACGTTTTTATGTGTTTTTCATTTGTTCCTCTTGATTCTAAAATCAAAGTAAACCAATTGTGTTGTATCCCTTTTGTTTGCTGCTGTGTTGTGTTGTTTGTTGTAGTGTTCATCATATGCTGAAGCTGGTAAAGTCCCAGAGCTAAAGGCTTAAATAATACATAACTTGCTCAGGTCTCCAAAAGAGACAAATAATTCAGTGTGTGAAAAGGTGGTTTTATATACAAAATAGATTAAATATATTTACATTGAGTTCATGTTGAGTGTCAAAGTGATTTTGCGAAATTGTGTTGTCTACCATGAAATTTTCTCTGACGTGACCCCAGACAGTGCTAGTTAATCCCTGGAAGAGTCCAAGATTGTCCTCGTAATGACCTGTATTCATGTTAAAATAATATGATGATTCTCAGAATATGACAATAACTAATATCTTTTTTTTTTTTTTTTTACTTTATCTTGAAAAGCTTTTTTAACCAAGTCCAGAGATCTGCAAATGAATGAATGCCATACAGGCTGATTCACACAAAAACATTAGGACGCTGCAACAATTTGGTGGTTATGTGAAATGGAAATTAGAGGTTTGACAACTTTACACTTCCAGACATGATCTGTTGTACTGTTTACTTAATGTTTCAGATATTAATTGGGGATCATGAGCGAGGAAAAAATAATGCCAGGGTGCAGGGAGAGTACCAAGGAATTATTCAAATGTGCTGAGTTTAGCAATTCCCTGTGTGCTCAGCATTCATGCATGAGTATGACCTGGATCATTGAGCTGTGATGCTGATTCACAGAACCAGATCCCACAGCTGACAGCCCTGCATGTTACTCCAGATAACATGTGTCCTCTCCTTTCTGTTGAAAGGTTCCTCGCTCTCTCCCGCTGACTGTTGCAGCTCTCACCGGCAATGTGAAGACAAACCAAATCATAAATTAGCTAGACACGGGCTAGAAAAAAGAAAAACAATGAATCAATGACAGACTTCATTATGTTGTTTTTAAGATATTGTGGAGGCACTCATTTCATGCACATGACCACAAAACACACAAGTCAGGTTTGCATGGATAGGGATCATTAAAGTCATTGCTTGAATACAGTTTGCAGAAAAGTAATGTGAGAGCTGCTTTTGCCACAAAGCATCTTGGTAAATTGAGTGTGAATCAGTTGTTTTTGATAGAATAGAAGAAAGTAGCAAATTCATTTTCATTCTCTGGATAAATGCTCACCATTGTTGAACATTCACTTTCTTTTGTACACTGAAAAAGAATATTGAAACTGAAAATCAGATTGAGAAAAACATCAGAATCCCATTATGTTATTAGAAGTTAGTGGTATTAGTTTAGCGCAGCATTATCCAGTTAAGTTGCGAGAGCTGGCGTGGAGGCGGCTGGCGTTTGGATGGCAGGACTTATTATTGAACCTGCTGGATCTAGTTCCCATCAGCTACGCGGAAAAGTGCCCACTTAACAGGTCCAGTGACATATTCAGTGCTGCCCATTTCCCCCCTTTCTTGACATAAAAAGTAGGTGTCAAGGTTTTTAACCCAAAATTAGCATAAGGGACATTTCCATCTGTTCCAGCATACCGGTAAATGCTGATATGGTTGCCTGGCAACAAATGTAAATCTACTCCGTATGGTAGGTGACTTTGCCAGAAATATATTTTACGGACCAAAGTAGAATGTTTCTGATTCATGCATCACAACTAGATGTATGTCTACTGCATTGGAATTTGTACAGTAAGAGTTGGTTACAAGCGTCCGTAACTATAGTATAAGTAGTCACAACAAATACAATTGGTTTTCGGTTTTCATAAAAAAAATATATATTCACAACCTGCTCTATTTCGCACAGGTTTTGCCCACTAATGGGATAAAGCTTGACCACGCTACTCTGCAGGGCAGCTCACTCAAATTTGCAGTGCCTGCTCAGTCAGTCAGCTCTAATCTTTTCCAGTGGTCCTAGAATTCCATTTCCTTCGGTAACTGAAAGAATAAACGTGACATTATGGGAAACTACCTCTCTTCCTCGTGCTTCTTGGTGCTGCTCCACCCACAGAGGTGCAGCTGATCCTCATTGTGAGGAGGCCACTGTCAGCGTTCAGGAGGCTCGAGGGCGGTTACTTGCCTCAGATGCTCAACAGACAGCGGGAGGCACGACAGATATGCCAACCTTCCTACATCAACCTTTATTGCCAATGTAGCAAACTCCAGCTCACTCTCCAGAGGACATTGGAGGAGGAAGTGTGGGAGAGAAGAGATTTACAGCGCAGGCATTCATGTGTCCAAAATATTGGACTGAACCTGAAATGGATCCGTGGAAAACCTGAAGTGCACGAAGGACACCGAGAACACTCAGTCCAGGTCCAAATTGACCCGAGAATAATAATGCCCGATCCAAAAACCGTCAGCCTGAACGGGCCCAAACAGAGAGAGCGAACACCAACACTGATGGCAGCAAGATCCGCCACCGGTTAGCAAGCAGCTGCAAGTGAAAAACAGTCGCAGTATTTTCGCCTGCACTTCACAGAACACGCTCTCCGTCTTTCTCCTGCGATGAGCATTACAAACCACCAGATCAAAGCTGATAACTAGTCCACTCTGATCAATGTGGCTCAGACATATTTCCACACGGAGCAGAGATAAGACGACACAGGACGCTAACGTTACCTCACCTGGTGGTTGTCACTTCCATCTCCCCAACTCACCCCAAGCTGTCGGGTGCCTTCTGGCTGGTTACAGCTGCTTTCCCTTGCTTCCTTCATGGAGAAACATTGCCAGCTTGTAGTTTCTGATATTTTACACAAAGACTGCACTCCCTTGTTCTCCTGGCCACTTCTTCTACTTGTTAGTGAAGCAAAAGTCCATCACCGTCATCTCAAAAAGATGTTGGTCCAGGCTCCAATGGCAGGTATGACAGGTTTTTATTCTTCCTAGTGGTGATTATTACTGACAAAACATCTTTTATCAACTGAGATATTTCAGGTCATATCCTAAGAGTTCAGTCAGCTGAACTACTGCTGCATTGATATGATCTCAGGCAGTGTTATGGTTTAATACACCATCTGTGTTAGACAGGTTTGACTGAACACGCCTGCCCTCCAGAAGAGAGATATAGGGTTTCTTCTTAAAACCCCTCTCACCCACAGCTGCCTCTCTAACCGGAACCACTCAACCATCTACAGCACATGAAGCCGGAAAGAGCCCATTTATTCTTTTCATCTTGACCTGGTCAAGTGTGGGGAAAATATTTTGCCTGGCTATTATGTGTCTGTCAAGTTACTGAACATCGGATCGTGCAGATAAATATTGCATCTTTGATGTCACCGCCTTCCTACCCTCCGCTATGATTTCATAGTTGGGGGGCTGCTGACCGCTTGTGTCTACCTCTAGTGATGATGTGTAAAAGGTGTCTTGCTAGGTTGGTGTTTGCACTGTAGCTACCAAAGAGCTTCCTCGTGAGGCCTGTTTACACGTGGCTGTCCCAGACGAAAAGAGAAAATGGGGTGAAATCTTTCATTGTCAATCAAAAAATGTCTTTGATCAAGCAAATACCCCAATGGCTGACAAAGAGCTTCGGCGACCAAAGACCGGCTGACCAAAATCCCACAATGTGACTTTATGCCTGCTGTATAAACCAATGTATTGCAATACAAAGTGATTGGATGCAGGATACACTGGCAACCTCTCTTTTACCCATCTCCCTCAGGGTGGCAATGCAAATAACTTTAAATTGATTTTATTACGCAGTTTATAGGCAATTCTAAGTCTATTGACCAGTGAGAATGTGTCTTTGGGTGTTGAGTTTTGTGTAAATTCAGCCAAGCTGTTCCACATGGCTCCCCCCAGGTGGAGCCCTGTAATCTTTAAATCCTGCCACTCTGCAAATTGCTGACTTCATGGGTGAGAAGTTAGGCCACATTACTCACTACTATAGTTAGGGCTAGAACAGTTTATTGTCTGGTTATGTACATGTCAGTATGAGCGAACTCCAGCCTGTTAAAGGGCTCTATACTTGTGCTTAAAAACCAGGGTTACAATCTGTAATCTTCATGGAGTGTACAGTACATGATTCATTTGCATACTGTATATATATATATATATATATATATATATATATATATGTATAGTATTTGCCAACAAGGACAAGTTCATGCCCTATATAGATTCTATGCTCAAATGTTTTTGTCTCATCTTTCTAAAATGGTGGAGATTTTTGACCATTTGATCATTGGTGTGAAGTTTATTGATTAATATAATTTGAGCATATCCAGTATGTGATGATATACTCTGTAGACAGTGGCTGAAGGTATGTTGATGTGAATATCACCGTGAAAAATAAAGTAGAGGTATTGATCATTAATTTAAATCAGCTGGAAGCATTAGATACACTCAGATGTTTGAAGTTAATAGACTGCAACATTCAGGGCTAGAAAAACACCGTAGACTGCGGACAAAGTCACTCTGACGTCACCCATTAGTTTGTGGACTGACGTTCTGAAGCCTCTTGCAACCAGAAATGATGAGAGCGAAGTATAATCGTACGCTGAATAAGACATTTTTAAGTGACCAAAAAAGTGTCTTTATCTTTCACAAACTGAAAACACTGTGAAATGGTTGAAGTTCTAAAACGAAACCATGGATGACGGCAACTTGTCAATCACAAGGTAGCCACGCCCTAAAACGTACCCTGCTTTATGGTCTATTTTACTCCAAATGGGACCAAAATGTGCCAAATGAACATCATACTGTTTAGAAGAAGTATTGAAACTAGTGATCGAGACTATGAACTCAGTTTACAATGTTACTGAGGGAATAAATCAAGGAGAAGTAGGGTAATTTTCTCATTGACTTCTATACAATCGGACTTCTTTTTGCAAACAAAGGAGTCGCCCCCTGCTGGCCAGTCGAGAGAATACAAGTTTAGATCAAGCTTGCCGCATGGAAACACATTTATTCTGGATCATGATCCAGAATAAATCTCAGGCAGTAACTTGTCTCATATCAGAGTATCAATATACATCAAATACATTTTGTAATATATGAAGTATAAGTTAAACAGATACCAAGTTCAAATCTGCGTGTATCATCTTAAAGTGCTATAATAGTTTTCTAACCTGAAGGAACAATAAGTATACTTTAAGCAAAAAGAAAACAGATTATAGTTTAGCCCCTGCACTGCATAGCACAAGATGTCAGATCTCTTAAGTTTCAGCAACAATTTTCTCTCTTTTATTTCTGTCTCACAGTTGAACTTATCCGACCTTTACTACCATACCATCTATTAAATGTGCCTGGTGATTTGCCTTTTTATACTGATGGTGTCATCGTGGCACTGACTTGACACTGCGGCGAAACAATTTTCTTCTGACCTACGCCCACAGTAATACATTAGACATACAACACTTAAAAAAAATCTCCTCTCGAATACTCTCTTATGACTATCAGACCCTGTTTTACATACCTTATTCACCCACTCACACGCCTACACAAGGCTTATTGAGGCTCCTGACAAGCTCCTCTTAAAGTAGGCATAGCATAATTTCCTCTTTATGGCCTCTCTGTGCAAGAATGTTATTCCAACTGCATGTTCTGTAAACATTGTATTTTTCTCTCTTTCTTGTTTCCAGAAGAAGCAGGCGTCTAGTGTTGACCGGATCACTCTGTACGGCCTGATGGTTAAGCCCATTCAGCGATTCCCTCAGTTCATATTGCTCCTGCAGGTATAAAATGTTGTTTGTGAATGGCTATTTCATTTATTTTAATTAAGCGAATCCCTTAAGTTTCACGAGCTAAACACTTCCAATATGATAAACGAGTCAAATTAAAGATTCAGCAGAACATACACTAATAAAGATGCAAAGCTGCAAGGTCACAGAATCGATTATGGATTTTGACTTATCCAAAGTACAAGAAGTCATACCTCATATACTTTTACACTAAAGTTAGCGAGAGCTAGAAAAGTAGCTAGCCACATCAGTTTTTCATATTGTTGGCTTTATATCCTCCCCGACTCTTCCACTTTCCATTCTGAACAAAGATTTGGATTTGAGCTTGACTTGCTGGATCTGCAGAAGCTCATTTCATCCCTCAGTAGGCATTGATTATCCATGAATTCAAAAGATAAGTTATGAATGTGAATCAGGCATTTTCTTCTAGACTAAACTCAGTACTCCAAATAGGAAGTGTATGTATTAAATCATACATTACAGGGAGCTAGAGCTCAAGGCATCGCGGTACATCTGCGATGCATATCAAGACAATACCAAGCCTTCACTGGGTCATAGATGGAAGGGCAAATATAGACAAGCCACAAAAGCCCACGCTTAGTCTAGTTTGTTTTTGCCAACACAATACAAAGTGTAGCAATTGGAATACAATGAGCTTTACAAAGTTTACACAACCCCTGGAAGGTTAGTTTGGCTTACACAGTTAAATCCACTGGAATATGTGCCAGTCTCGCACTTAAACTCGTCTCAAGTGCTGCTAAAATGTCCTTGTTTTACAAAAAATGCTCTGTTAACCAAAACCCTTTCAAAAATGCCCCCACTTTCCAAAAGATATGCTCACAATATAACACATTATTTATTTTGCAGTATGTCACAGTAGAGGAAAGTTGTTGTTTTTTTTTTACTCCAAACTTTCCTCATGACCTTTTCCAGGACATGCTTAAGAACACACCGAAGGGCCACGTGGACCGCCTGCCCCTGCAGCTCGCGCTGACAGAGCTGGAGATGCTGGCCGAGAAGCTGAATGAACAGAAACGAGTAGCCGACCAGATTGCAGAGACTCAACAACTTGCCCGCAGCGTCAGTGATCGCCTGCTCAGTAAGGTGACTGGATGCACATGCACTCCCCCATTGCACACGATACGCGCGCACACACACACACACACGCACGCAATCAAATCAGCTGTGAGCCGGCCCCCGCGCCCTTTACCTCCTCTGCGTTGTTATCACTGTGAGCCAAACACCTATAAATTAAACGAGTATATGGCCATCGCTTGTATCACTTTCCCCACACATTAATCTAGGGAGGCATTTTTATTTCGGGAAATTATCTCCCAGAAATGATGCCCATTATCATTCCTAAACAGTACCAAATGCAATGGCGGAGGCGTTGCCTCTCCATTACCACACTGAAATTACAGTCCTGCCGCTGCAAATCTGAACAAATGCTGCTTTGAATAAGAAGAATTAGGGGGTAAATGAGACATTTAATTGGAAACTGTAAGAGAGCTATCTCTTTCACCCGGTCGCTGTTCCTCTCTCTCTCCACTTTACCTCCCCTCTATTCCCCTCTTGCTTGCTCTCTTGCTTACTTTCTCACTCCACTTACACACTCTTCTTCTCTTTCTCGAGTGTGACTGCATCTCTCTCTCTTTCTCTCTCTCTCTCTCTCTCTCTCTCTCTCTCTCTCTCTCTCCTTACTTCTTTCTATCAGCCCTTGCTTTCCAGGACTCTGAGATGAGCTGATTCGTCCAATCTCTTCCACTCACACAGAATTCCATTTGCCGCGGTGACTCTGCAGAATTCCAATAGGAAACAGTCTCCTCTATTGCCCCCATAACCATCCAATGAAATATTCATTCTTTGTCTCAAAGTATCTAAGTCGCCGGAATAGGACAGATAACAATGTGAGTGAGAGTGGGTTTCGCACGCACACACTCACGCGCACACACACACACACACACACACACACGCATGGTGCAATGCCCTCTGTGCCTATTGACGCTTGAAGACTTTAAGGGTGTGTTCTTGTAGCGGCCCAACTCTTGAGGGACTTGTACAGTTTTGTGGACACCAAACGGTGGCCCTCCACGGACTAATGACTCATTTTGTGTGCTATCGGAGCCGCAGCCGAGAGCAGCTACAGATTGCCTGCAGATAGGATATCCTCTTCAGTGAGACGTGGTCACATGCGTTACTGCACTGCAGGTTGTAGAACGGACCCGGCGGAGAGATTCATCGCTCGCTAAGATGTGCGCCTGCCGAGCGAAAAACACAAACATCAAAGTACGAGGATGTGAAAGGCATATTTGGACCGAACCTGCTGCTTGCAGTATAAATTGTGATGAGCCTAGCTTAGATCGGCGCAGTATGCATAAAACTAAAAGTATTGATTTAGGCAGTCGTAAAAGAAGCTGGACCAAAGTGATGAAAGAAAAAAAAGAAGCTTTTTGTTGCTAATTCTTTTTACCGTGCAACATATGGATGGCATGAAAGCACAGCATGTGCTCAAATACTGTAGCATAAATTGCATCTGTTATGGATTTTATTTACTGTCTGTGTGTGTGTGTGTGTGTGTGTGTGTGTGTGTGTGTGTGTGTGTGTGTGTGTGTGTGTGTGTGTGTGTGTAAAGGTGTGCAAGCAGCAAACTGTTTATGTGTCTATATCCATGTGTTGTTGCCTTGTTGTGGTGGAAAGGATTGTGTGTCCCAGTGCTCTTGAGCTAAGCCAGTTTGGACTCCCCAGTGCGGTGGCTGGCGAGGCACGGACGGAGAGACGGAGCGATCTGAAGGGACGTGTTGGAACAGTCGCTCCTGTTACGCCGTTGGAAGTTTTTGTCTTGAGGTGCCTCTGCCTCACGCGTGTGCAGGGCAGAGATAGCGAAAGAACACGTGCGCTCTCTCTGCCGCTGAGTTGGTTGGATGAACACGCGAGGGACGCATGTGTGCCTTGTGTGTGTGTGTGTGTGTGTGTGTGTGTGTGTGTGTGTGTGTGTGTGTGTGTGTGTGTGTGTGTGTGTGTGTGTGTGTGTGTGTGTGTGTGTCGTAGACACATTAAATGACCTTCAGCAGCATGAATGTGTTGCTAATCCCTGATGAGACATCTCTTCCTCCAAGGCTGACTTCTGCGTCCTCCAGGCATTGAACTCTGGAGGACTGGCCCTTTGTGATGCTGTCTCCACCGCCTCTGATCTGATTGCTGTGTCCCTTTTAGCAACTGAACTCGGAGCAGGGGTCACTGGTCCTTTGTGAGACGCTTATTGAGACCGTGTACGGCGAGAGGGGACAAGTCCTGAAGTCGAAGGAGAGAAAGGTCTTCCTCTTTGATGATGTGCTCATCTGCGCCAACATAAATGTCAAGTAAGTCCCTCTCGCGGAGCGAGTCGAGCTCGATGCCTCGACATTCAAAACGTGCTCCGCTAATGCGCTCGCGCTGCTCAGTTCGAGCGTGAAGTTGCGCGTGAGTTTTGAGAAGGAGAGTCTGCTACACTGCACAGTTAGGAGAAATAGCTATTAGGTGGCACGGCGCTCTAATGTGATGCCCCAGGTTTTTGCGAGGATATTTTGGCAAACTGCATTGGAAAGAGAAATAGCTGCGAGGGGTTTTGAGCCCTATCTGGAGTTGCAGGAGCTTTATCAGCTTTAAACAAATGGTAGAATGACTAACTGCAGCTACAGGAGTCCTAGATTACTGACATAAAACATTTTGGGGTTTCTTTCCAATTTATCTTCTGCGACAGCGCCATTGATCACATCTCTCTCTCTCTCTCTCTCTGTCTTTCCTCTCTCTCTCTTTCTCTCGGAAGTAAACAGGAAAGGGATTTTGTATATTTCGCAAAGCCCCTGTCAAAGATGTTGCTTAAAGCCCTCTTGTTCAGCCTTCAAAGTAATTATCACTCCACGTCTCATTCAACTCGAGTGTCCCGAAGTTGACTTTGTCTGCCCTCCAGGATCTTGACAAACCGATCACAATGTTGATTGTCTGCGTGATTACAGGAATACATGAATAGCAATGAACTCCTCCTCACAGCCAGGGGTACAATTTTGGCAGGGAACAGGGGTGATCATACGGATTCTAATTCCCACTCCCAAGTTTTCTTCACGTCATTTCTCCTGCTATGGAGCGCCGGGTGTAGTGCTGTTAGCAGCATGGGGAGGGGGAGGGGCAGGGGGAGGGGCAGGGGGAGGGGCAGGGGGAGGGGGAAGGGGATTTCTCTCAGGTTGTTTTCCCTATAAATCTCCGTCCTATTTTTTTATTTATTTATTTTTGGTCTTATCTCCACCAGGGGGCCTCCGGATATCAGCAGCCTGGTCCCTGTCGGCCCGAAGTACACCATGAAGTGGAGCGCCCCCCTACAGCAGGTGCAAGTGGTTGAGGTGGGCCAGGAGGGCTCTCAAAGCAAAGACACCCTCTTCCAACAGAGCGGGGCCAAGCGAGCCTGCACCTCAGGTAAACACGAAAGAAAATGTGAACCAGCCCCATCTCGTTCCTCCCACATGTGTCATCCTCGAGGTAATCTCATCACTTGGACTGACTTTTAGTCTCAGCCTTTTACTCTGACTCAGCAAGGCTAATCTGTATCTGTTCGCAAGTGTCCCGCGGAGGGCTGGAGACGCATCCGCGCTGCTTGTCACTCTGATTGAGGACGTGTTTGTGAGGGGGACAGTGATGACGGTCACTTGTTCCAATCTGCCGAGGGTGTTTTATCTTGGAGAGAGATGAGGGTGCTGGAGAGCCCCCTGCCTCAGCATCCCCACAGTCTCATTTCACTCTCTGATAGACCACAAACACACCGGGAGTGGAGTCATCAATCTGCAGAGATTATTCCCTCCCTTTCCAGGCCCAATTAGAGAGCCAGTAGCAGTAGATAGGAATCGGTGGTTGAAACACTAGTTCTCCCACCAGCCCTCAGTAAACTCTGGTGTATACAGACCTTGACGAGATCCCTGATAAATGTGCCATGGGAAAAAGGGAGATACAAAGCCTTATCAGGATGTAATGGTACAGGCTTTTTTAAAGTTGCAGCTCCATGACTTAAATATTAATGGTGCCTTCCTCAGAGCTACCCGTGTCATGCTCAGCAAGCAGCTACTGTTTTGAGAGCCGGTTCGGATTCTCTACGGATTAATGTTTTGCTTTTTTTCGCTCAGGTAGTGTGTACTCACAACTTTGCTGCAAAGGTTTGGGGATCATTTAAGGTTAGATCTCAATGCAGCTGTCTCTCTTCCTTTTTTACTTGCGTCTAACTCTGCAAATGTTATGCCCCAAAGAGGGAGCTGGATTCTGACATTCTCTCCTCTCCCTCTTTTTTTTTTCTTCTCACTTTTTTTCGACACGGTGCAGTCACCGTAATCATGTCTACACAGAAACCTCCCTGAACCTCAGTGGGACCGTTCCCCCAAATTTTCCTTCAGACAGCCTGTCCCATCTATTTATAGTTTCATCCCCTGTGATGTCATTCAGTGGGGTGTCTGCTCTAAATCCTGCGCTCCCTCAGCATGGCTCAAAATGGAGTCATTTTTCATCTTCTGCAGGCCCCGGTGCCCTTCTTTATTGAAGACAGCTGTCCTTTAGGGAAATGCAGGCCCGTCTATCGGACTCTTCCCCATCGTCTATGCTTACGTCGCTGTCGGACCCCCACCTCCCCCGTCTCTTCTCGCCAACACACAGAAAGCCCCTCCAACGTTCGTGTTCTTTTTTTTGTGTGTCAATTGTTTACTCTCACGCTGCCTTACCTTTATTCCGTCCCCATTACGCCTCCCTTATTGCCGCTTCGCTTTTGACCTGCTGTCTGGAGTGCAGTTTTTTTTTTTTTTTTTGTCTCGTCAGAAGCGTAGCAGCGGGGCTTTGGCTGCGGATCAGACAAGGGTTTTGATGCAGGTGTGGAAAGCCGCATTGTCTTTAAATCCACTGGCTAGCGTCACTGGCACAGCAGCTGAGTGCTAGATACTGACTTATTCCAGAGCAACCTTTGGGCTCCGGCCTCGCACACCAGTGGGCTACGTGCCTGGCGGCCGATGTGAATAGCCATGTCGGAGTGTGAAAACCATATCCTGCCTCACCAACGGGATTACGCTGGATTACAACTCAGCACATTCACCTCTCGGGCTGTAGCCAACAGCCGGCCCCAGAGGACTCGACGGAACCTGTACAGGGATCCAGGCAATCCCTTTGGAGAGGACGGGAGGACATTGTTCTCGCAGCTCGCAGCGCACCCTTTTATATTCAGATGTCTCACCTATTGATTTCTTTGCACAGTTGACAGATGTCACTGGCGGCCCATGACAAAGATCCCATTAAACCCCAAAAGCTACAATAGAGCTCTTTAAATGAACAATGCAAGCCCACCACTCTCTTTTCTTACCCCCTTTTTTCCTTTTATGGTTTTACTCTCGCTCCATTTATGCACGCGGATAGACAAAAGACTGCGGGTCCCCTCGGAGGAGCATGCCTCACTAAGCCCGCCTACCGGCTCAGCTCTTTCTGCTACTTTATTACGTGGCAGCAGTGACAGTGCAGGACAGCTCCGGAGCAAAATCTACCTGCAGAATTTAATTAGGCAGTTCTGCTGCCGGGGAGATGTGGGCCAGGGGAGCCAGGACGGAGGACAGGAGGAGACACAGCTATCGATTCGCAGCAGTAGGAGAGGGGGAGAGAGTTTGAAGGCAGCCGGCTTCAAATCGATGCCGAATTTTGCGTCTAATGAGACACCTGCATTGCTTTTGGCCAGCAAAAGGGCATCATAGCTCCGAATAACAGTTTCTCCATCTGATTTTTTTTTACTCATAAATTCATTCTCTGTAGTTCAACAAATAATGGAGATTGATCCATCTGCACATCGAAGCTCTTTTATTAGTGCCACTGGAGTTTCAGCAAAGGCAACTTTTCCCTGTGCACTTCCACTCGTCCTCAGCGGCAATGTCATCGTGTCCTCTTGGTGTTTAGAAGACTTCAATCTTGAACATTAGATAGTTTATATGTTTAGTGTATACATTATTGTTTAAATGATTAGTTCTAAAAATGGATTGTCAAACGTTTGTTTATCAAGCCATTTGTCAAACATTCACTGGTTCCAGCTTCTCAAAATTGAGAATATTCTCTGATTTGCATCCCTGTGTATTAAACGCCCTCGGGCTTTGGACTGTTTTAAGAATAACCTTGAGCTTTTGTGAAACCGTGATGTGGCGTTTTTTTTTCTCCATTACTTTATATTCTTTTGCATAACAATATGCAATTGCGATGGTGATGTTACAGACTCTGAGGCTTTGCTTGTTGCCCTACTTCTCAGGCAAAGCGTTCCTCGGCCCTCCGCGGCTCTACCAGGAGCTGCAGGAACTGCAGCATGACCTTTCCGTCGTGGAGGAGGTCACCCTCCTCGTGGGAACTCTGCAGGGGATGTACCAGGTACACCTACATGTCGCTTCATGTTACACTTTTACTGTGCAGGACCGTCTCACAGGGGAAATGTGTATCATACAACATCTAGCCTGTAGTGCGCCAAAGTCAGCAGAAAGGTAAGATCTCAGGCATAGTTTTCCTCCGTCCAGCGGACTCTGCAGGCCACGCCACTGAAGTCACAGTTTGTTACATTTATCACGGCACAAAAACACCGCCCTGCTCTCTCGAGGCTTTCTTTAAGCGCAGACAGGTTGACCTTCAAATGTCATATTCCCTTATACAAAAATTGCTTTCAGTGTCACAAATAATTTCTAAGCTAGTTACCGCAAGATATTGTTTGAAAATATGTGTATATGAAAGATGGAATGGGTTTTGTAAGTGGTAGAATACTTAACAAGAGCTCCTAGGCCCTGAGAACAGACCAAAGAATCACAGAGGCAGCGAGGACAAAATTGAAGTATGCACAGCTAATTTGAATGGCCGGATTCAGTGCACAGTGAAGACATCAAGTCTGGATGGTAAAAGGAATAACCGTTTGGGGAAATCTCTGTCTGCTATCTCTTTTAAAGGAATTGATGTTGTAAAATGTGATCAAAGAGCAGCCTCATGTTCTTCTTGAATCATCGATTTCTAAAAGCATGAAGTCTCCCAATCCGTCTCTTCATCAACAGTGCCACAATGTCGGGAATGAGATTTTCCCTCTGATATTCCAGATAGAAGTGTCAGATTTGCTATGTTTTCCGAAAGGAACCAGCAGCGCCCCTCCTGTGGTGTTCAAATCAGGACACTTCCCAGTAGTCTGCCACTAGCACATTAACCGTACCATACTCTACATAACACAGCCAGGGAGGTACACTCCAGCAATCACCAAAGAGCCTCTCAGGCTAATGGTGGCACCTTAGCCTCCCCGCATAATGAGCACATTGTCCTCAGGAGGAGCGATATTGGCCCCGGCACTAAATGACTGATTTTTCACTTTCCACCCAGTTAGCATACTGTCCACGGAACAAACAGAAAAAAAACTACTTCTGCACTGCTCATTGGCTTCAGAAAATTGATTTGATTCTGTTTGACTTGAAGGACTAGATTTTACTGTAAAATGGATGCTGATGTTGATGTTGATTCAACGTGACCTTTGAGGGGATAAAAATGACACAACCATGCAGCGTCAATTAATGGGTTGTATTAGTGGCCGTTTGCCTGCAAGGATATAAATATGCATGTACTGTACAGTGTGCTTTGTACACGTCTCGGCGAGATGACCTACTGTACGCTACAGCCAAGAAACAAGTTTTAATTGTGTGCGGGTTTTTTGTTCTTCCCCATCAAAGAACCTGAACACCACTGTGGCCCAGGACTGGTGTCTGGCTCTGCAGAGGCTTATCCGCATCAAAGAAGAACAGCTCCAGAGTGCTAACAAATGTCGCTTACGCCTGCAGGTGCCCGGCAGGCCAGACAAGTGAGTAGTGTCTCACATACATAGGTGCTCTAAATAAGATGTACTGCGTATGTTTGAGTGTGAGAACATAAATGACCACAGCAGCAACGGCAACAAATCAGGACAAGCAGCAGCAACACCCGAGGCTTTTTCGGTAAACTTTCGCATTTACAGAAAAGTTCCTGAAGGTGGAAGTACAGCAACATTCCACAAAGAGGTTTTAATGGTAACATAACTAGACGAACATAGGAAGAAGCAGGCCGCCATGTTCGCAACTAAAAGATAACAGCCAGTGACAAACATGTGAATGTACATGCAAACAAGGATTGTTTTGATCCAAAAGTGGCACAAAATGTAGGGAAAAAAAATAAATAGGATATGGTATTGATGTTTGTGTGCTAAGATCTCTTGGCCAACAAGACACTCTGAACTTTTGCAAATCAGAGGCGAGAACAGTTTATTCTTTCGCGACTGGGTAATTACCTGATTCAAATAATTCGTCTCCCTCTGTACTTGTACAGAATAATGAGTAGCCTCCACAAAATGTCCCTTTAGCAGGATTTAATTGAGACACTTTTTTTTTTTTGCTGCAGTTTTTACAGCGTCTGACTCATCGGATGTAAACTGTAGGTATAAGCCGCCGCCGCGTATCCCACGCATCATTCTCCGCTATCTGCGCTACCTATTTGGCCAATTTACCCAGTAAGCATCACGTTAGCTGCTAGGTTGTCAGCTGTGTGTCTGGCGAGAGGAATGGAGTTAGCAGTAACGTTAACAGCTGTGAACGTAGCGGTGCAGTGTGTCCATTTTATGTGACGACCCAAGACAAGTTCCTGACAAGTGAATGGGGTTAGCACAAAAGGTAGCATCAACAATGGCCCAGGCTCACTTAAGGTGGCCTGACCTTTGAGGTGGACCAGCTATTGAGCGACAAGCCGCAATTCTCTTGGTTTTTCCTCTGGTCTTTTACATTTTTGAGTTAGTTAGTTTCAGTTAAACTGTTTAACTGACAACATTAATCGGTCAAAATTCGTATTTTCGGTTTATTTTTTTAACATACTTAGGCACCTTCGCCGTATCCTGGGCTTAAAAAATAGTGATTGTTTTAAAGAAATACAAACAAGCCACGGCCTTTACTTTCCCTTTTAAGAATGATAATGTTTGCAGCCAGACCTTCTTTTTAGTGCTGACTCAGCTCTGTGTATACAGGACTAGCCTTCACCTAATATTGGACCCCAGTGCAGAACTTTTTGGAATTACTCAACAAAGAGCCATATTATTTTATGTTTACTGTGGCTGCGCTGAAAAGCCAAATGTTCTGCACTTGGCAAAGTAGTAAATACTATAATTCATCTCCTGGTTGTGTCGTATACAAACGTTAAACACTTTGTTTTTAATATTAGATTTCCATAAGAGTTAATAAAAAAAAGTAAACTGTAAGTTAATAACTTATACAGTTTAGTTTTTATGTACACCGGCAATGCTTTAGCTCATGAGTCCAAACTGTTTTGTTCAGCTGGGCATATAAACAACCCACTGCAAGTTTCCTTGTCATACTAAGGATCTTAAAGTGGCCGTGATAACGTGCCACGGTGGATCCTCGTGGGTGGAGTGACTACTGAATGACTGAATGCCTACTTAGAGAAGAACAAAGATGGCAAGGAGAGAGCATATGAGTAGCTTAGAGTACTGCACAGGAACTGGGAATAGTAAATAATGGCAGATTATAATGGATCCCATTTCGTGGCTTCTGGTGGGGAAAGGATAAGAAAGAGGCAGGGGAGGACAAAAAGGGAAAGATTGCGATAGAGAAGCCAGAGCCCTGCTGAGAGAGACTAAGCAGGAGAAGGAGAGGAAGAAAGAAAGAGTGAAAGTGATGATCGACCTCCCCCATGAAAGACTTGGCTTGGTGCCGGCAGGGCAGCGGCAGTCAGAAGAGTGGGCCTAATGCTTCAGAGCCAGGGAGAATCAAACTGTGCCAAGCCAAGCCAAAGTGACAGCTTGAGCAGCGGAGCTGTGCAGATCACTTCTCCCACATCTCGCAGCTTCCTCGTCGGCTGTCACACCAGGCCTGCAGGGCCAATCTGCTTACTCAGATGTTTGGTGGAGCCAGATGCCAAGCTTCCAAGAGAGACCCCCGAATTCCCCTTCAAGGGGTACCCTATTTGCTGAGTTCCAGTGATAATGTCATCAGCAACTGCAGCGACGGAAGGGAGATTCCCCAACCATACGTATGTCTAAGCTGCAGATTTACATTTAAATCTGAAATAATGGAGATCAAGACCTGTGCTGGACCCGGAAATGGCCACAGACTTGTTGTTTTGTTTTTTTTTGCGGAGAAGCTAACAATGTCAGCTGAAATAGAGAGAGAGAGAGAGATCTTCTGTTGGGGAAAAGAACCAATCTTGGTTGTGTGATAGCAATCTAATTGAGGCTGGGCCTTGGAGTCGGGTGGCTGGACCGGCAGTGAGCCTGCGGGCCTCGGGGTGACAGGTGGCGCAGCGGGTGCCCGAGCCATCCTGACACTACCCAGGGTGCAGCGGTGGCAGATTGCAGGGGAGATCATCGGGCAGACCAGGCTCCGTCTCTCTTACAAACAGACCCACACAATCGCACGCACACAGACGTTGCTTTTTCTCTTGATATCCTCATCCGTTTTGTTACTAATCTGAGAAACAATCTACAGGGCACCCGATGCTTCTGGAGTCCGTATATGTACGTTACATTTATTCACACGTACCTCCTGCTGACAGATGCACCTGCATCTCAGACAAAGGAGGGCACACACACACACACACACACACACACACACACACACACACACACACACACACACACACACACACACAGAGCTGAGCCTCTGCTCTGCTGGTGAGAGAGTGGGACCGCAGCAGGGACCCCCTGTACTGAGTTGGTCCCCTCATGTCTGGCTGCAAGCGACTCTCTGCAGTCAGGCAGCACATCACAGCCTTCACACTGCAAACAGACCGAGTACGTGGAGAGAATCCTGACTGCTGCCTCAAAGGCACCAGCCTACGTGTGACAGCAGTTCATTAACATCCTCTTTTTACTGCGTCTGCTGGAGCAACCACAGGCAGAGGCACATAGGAACAGTATTGTAAGCCTGCAGCCGCTTTTTTTTTTTTTTTTTTTTTTTTTTTTCTTCATCATGGGCCCCTTTATGGAGGCTGTGCAGGCTACCTTCAAGGCGAATGGCAGACCTTACATTCTCGGTCATAGCGTGACTGATTTGGACTCCACATTACCCAAACAGATGTGCAAAAGATGAGTCCATATGAACATATTTCAGTGTATGCACATCAGAGGGGTTTTCTCTGATTGTTCCGTGTGTACTGCATAAAGAGGGAGGTGTGCTGTGGACAGGTGTAGTGGCAGAATCCCACTTACTGGGTTGCTTTACTCAAATTATAGAAAAAGATTCTTAAAATCCCTGCATTCCAGATAGTTTTGGTTTTATTTCTTCAGATTTTGAGATGTCAACCGCTCAGTATTTTGCTTCCACCTCAATACAATTGGGTGTGTGTGGAATTTTAATTTGAGTTTTTCGCAGCACTGAAAAATGACAAATTAATCAACAGCAACACGTCTGTTCAGTGTTCCTCTTTCTCTGGATACGCCATTCATTTTTTTCACTGGACTGTAGCAAAGCGGGGGCCGGCCCTATTAACGCAAAAGTCACCGAGCGAGTCAATGAGTGGGTGAGTGATTAAGCTACAAAATGAATTCTTCCAAAATGAATGAAAGGTCTTTGCCTCAGCGATCAACCATCTGATCCACTTCCTCAATACATAAGCGGTTGTTGCTCTCCCGACGGAGCTCGACCCAGAAAGCCTCATTTGATACATTTAAGGGGGAGCTCTAAAATATTAAAATTTTCACTGATCTTTTTTTCCCCCCAGTATATATTCTTATTTTCCTCTACATGTGTTTCAGTCCTATATCTGTAGGGTGCATACGCTATAGGAGTACCGCAACCCCTTTAAGGAATAGCTGTGTGTCGAGAGAGAGAGAGAGAGAGAGAGAGAGAGAGAGAGAGAGAGAGAGAGAGAGAGAGAGAGAGAGAGAGAGAGAGAGAGAGAGAGAGAGAGAGAGAGAGAGAGAGACGGTTGTGGTGATTGGAGCAGAGCAGCAGCCGCGAGCTAACCAGTGGGGCTCGCTCACACTATATCTTTACATAACGCATTTGTACACATAATGTAGCCTACTATGTAGTTTCCAGTTTGTCCATTAATAAACACTGGAGCTCCTCAAGGCCCAAATGTAGTTCCCGTGTTTTGCTTCCCCGCCGCTGTGAAGGAGGGTTAGCCCCAAAGTGAGCAGCAAGTCTGGCCATCGAGGCAAAGTAAAGTTGAACATTTAATATCCAGAGCTCACGTAGACATTACCGCTGATTTATCTACGTAACAATCTGGCCACAATTCAGCATATTGACCGTGCACGGTCCAGCCATAGGTTTTCCACAGATTACGGTTTGAGGGAACACAAATATGTCTTCTCATCGAAGGCGAGGCGAGGCTTATTTGTATTGCACGTTTCAACGACAAGGCGATTCAAAGGTGCTTCACATAAAACCATTAAAAGCATCAAAACATAATGCAAAAGAAAAGAAGATTTAAAAACAATTAAGAAACATTCATTTAAATAGAAAAAAACAGTCAGTAAAAAATTAAAAAGCTGAAAAATAGAATAAAAGTGCAGTTTAAGAAAATAAATGCAGTGGTGAAATGCAGAAATGTATTAAGATCCTTGAATCTGGTTCAATTAAAGGCAACAGCAAACAGAAGAGTCTTCAATCTGGATTTAAAGGAGCTCAGGGTCTCAGTAAGACGTCTCTAAATAAGACGTCAAAATATACTTCACAAGACGCCAGTGTTCCTCTAACAGCCGTCGCATCCTCCATCCTTAGTGTGTAATGGTAAGTGAAGAGCACTGCGCCTCTGCAGCCCACCCCAACCTCCACTCTGCTCTGTTTTCAGCCTTGTTCTCTCCAGGCGCTGCACTTTTTTTCTTCTTTTCGTCACATTCACACATGTAGGCACATTCACACCTGGTAGCGACCAAGAATAGCCACCGTCCTCTACTTTTAGGTGCAGTGGGGGTGGAGCTGAAGGGCACTTACGCTACATCTTCTCCGGTCAACTGTGGTGGAAAAGTTTTGCTGCTTGATGAGTGAAAACACATCGGGTAACGTGCTCCTCAGCTCATTTCCTTACTTAGTTACTTCATCTAATCTTCACTTATTGTTTGCCCGAGATTCATTTTAATATGGATGGCTGCTAATGATTTATGTCTTTCTATGTGGTACAGATACCCTTATACTCTCTAATTCGTGACTCCTTAAACAAACAAAAAGAAAAAAAACATAAACCACATAATTAGCATTATCACTTAGGTTCCTCTACACACAATTCATGAGGAAAAAAAACCTTCTGGTGCACAAAACACTGGCCTTCCTCCATTTCCCTGGACAGTGGAAAAAAACAGACTAACCAGTTTGTTATCTCCAATGACCTTTTATACCGTGTCACCTGCCGTCTGTGTCCAATCAGGGAGGATCTCTGGAATGTGTGACCCTGGTGGCATCAATCTCCCCTCATTTGGAGCCAACTAGTAGTCAAATGCTCAAAAAGATATTCATCACATGTACCCTCTCATGAGGCCGAAGCAAAGCGGGAATATTGTGAGTGAAGATGAGAGTAAATATTCACGTCTTTGGAAGTGGCATTCATTACAGAAGGAAAATTACCCACAAAGACATTTTAAAGGGGAAGCGCACACCTTCTTCTGAAAGGGTCAGGCAGGTCAGGGAATTAAAGTCCTCCTACACAAAACCTGCGTGAGCAGAGAGACTAAACACGAGCATTCCTCAAGGCTCACATGAATGTTGAACAGATGAGCGAGGCGACCGTGCGCCTTCCTCTCAGCAAACACACCACTCAAGGAAATTATATATTGGGGGAGTGGAGAAAAGAAATAGGCTCCAAACACAAACCTGAATTTTCATGCTGTCGTAATGCCGTTATTTGATGCCGCGCAAAGCTGTCCAAATGCAGTAATGCTGAAGCAGTAAATACTCTTGTACATACTGTACATGTAACCTCAAGTAGATATTTTAGAGGTGACTTTTAGCCTTCTCGGCTATCAATTCCGCTCTGCTCAAGATATTAGAACTGAATTAATGTGAGTTGCTGTGGTTACTTTTCACGTCTACATCAGCACCAGGTCACCACCCCGTGGTCGCTGACTTCTGAATAAACACTCTGTCAACGGCCTTCAACTTAACAGCCTTGTTTAGCACATATTTACACACACTTTGGCATAATTCTATGGTTCAGCGGAGACGTGTAGGTTACAAAATGTGACAGCCAGGTATTAACTTGTAATCAACGGTACGCAAAGTCAAACCAGATTAAACACATGTTCATTATCTTGCATCATACACAGGAATAGTGTGTTAAAGTGTGTGTGTGTGTGTGTGTGTGTGTGTGTGTGTGTGTGTGTGTGTGTGTAGCAGGAGAACTCCTCAGGGTTTTGCAGTCTAAACATGGGTTCAGAGTCGGCGTCGAGTTGTACCTCACTTTATCCACACACGTCACAAACAGCCAACAGACTCAGCTTCATGACATGTTACGTGGAACTCGTTTATTTTCGATTATTTTCGCTGCCTCATTTCGTTCTGCCTTCATAGAATCCTTGGTCTCTTTGTATCCGCTCTACGGGTTTGCATACAACACCCGTCACCACCATGAACCACATCGAGTCTGAACCCCCCCCCCCTCCCCCTCCCCCTCCCCCTTCAAGACCATCTCTCTTGTAATATTTGTCTGTGGCTGATCGTCAGGTCCGTTGAGAATTAGATCAACCAACTCCCACGCTGAAGCGTCTCCTTTAACTCGTCTCACTATTTGCAGAGTGCGCCTTCTCCCCCGACTGTTTGTTTCTCTGGAGGGCGGAGGTGAACTGAAGGATGGGTGCATGACAGGCTGCCACTCAGCACTCACTCCTGCATCTGTCCCGTCCTTGTGCATTAGTGTCACATGTGTGCTCCGGCACTGACCTGCTCCCATAAATCAGCTGGGCTGGCTCCTCACACGTCGCCCCCCCCCTCCCCCTCCCCCACCCCTCCCACCCATGTGCCCTCTCCCCTCCCTTTTTATTCGACTCTCCTCAGCTCTCCCCGTCTCTCCTCTGCCAGCATGCCCGAGTCTAGTTCTCTATTCTGGCAGTGCACCACACCTGCACTGCGGCTGTCAATCAGCGGGCAGGAGGGAGGGAGCGGAGAGCGCCGCTCAGTTTAGCATGTTTGAGGCCGTGTGGGCACGAAGCGCTGCCGAAGGAATCCAACCAAGTGAGTAGTTGTATTCTCGTCACACCCCGTCTCCCCTTCTGTCTTTGGCAAATTACCCCTGCTATATTTAAGCAGTGAATGGTATGAATTACACCTCCTTGTGAAAGCTCCACTTTCTCAGCACGTCAAGGAAGTTTGAGATCTTACTTCATTCTGTTCCCGACTGCACTCTCTCTCTCTCTCTCTCTCTCTCTCTCTCTGTCTCTCTCTCTCTCTCTCTCTCTCTCTCTACTGTTTTTCTTTCACCCTTTATGAAATGAAAATGTGAAAAGTGGGCAGCAGCGGTATGACAGGAGCAGAATTTCAGGCTACGTGCTGTTCTCCCCTCAATTACCTTCTAATGATGTCTGAATGGGAAATTGTCTTCCCTATGTGTGCCCGAGACCGCAGCCCAAAGCCCCTGCCCCCCCCCCCCCCACTCCCCCTCACACCTTCTTCTCACTCTCCTTTTTCTTTCTTTCATCGCCTCAGAATCACTGTCGAGGTGACTGAGACATGCTGTTAATTTGGAAAAGCTGCTTAGTGCCTTTTAAAAAGAAAAAGAAGAAAAAAAGAAACGACACCTCATCCTTGGCCAGACACTTGTGCTTGTATTTCCATTAAAGCCTGATCAATCCAGACAACAGAGTGCCCCTCTCGATGGACTCATACCGGATGAGTCATCGCTAACTCGGGGCCGACGCTGCCAGTCAGACTTCAGCTGGCTCAGCACAAAGAACTCACTTTATTTTAGTTGACAGGAGAGGGAAATATTTAAACACAGAGGAAAATGGCTGGTGGTCTAACAGGCTGGCATAGATGTGACTAACCAATTGCTTAAGGAAGCTTAATGGTAATGAACACAACCTCGGCATGTGTAACGTCCATCCTGTGTTTATTAGCCGTCACTTGATGGCGTTAAGTCACGGCTCTCCCTTTAGCTCACAAAAAGAAAACCCTCTTGAAAAGACGTTTTCTCTCTGGGTGAGACTTCGGACTGATAAACTCCCTTGAATCATTCATAAGTCACACCAATGGTTATTCATTGGTTTTTTTTTTTTTTCCATTTTTGGGACACTACAGGTGGTATTCAGTTTGAGTGACCTTAAAAAGAGAGACGTGGTGGGAGTTTGTTTGTCACTGCGGTTATGTCATTGAGTTCTTGGTTTCACGAAATCATACACATTGTGTTTCATAACGTCTTTTTATTACAGATGCACCGAATGGCAATTTTCTGAGCTGAAGTTTTTCAACGTCTGACTTTCCTATTCCGTTTTTTCTCTGATTAGAACTATAATTTAGAGCCCTCGCAAACATTTTTGTAACTTTCCTTCCGTGGGAGATTGGAGTTCCGTTTTAAAAGTAACTCCCATTATCTCCAAAAGAGCAAGTCACAGGACCTTCTCTCACTGCCACTCAAAGCAAGTGCTTCAGGTTACTGGAGAAATAAATCCGACTGAAAATGAGTTGCAATATTTCTCACTTTACAAGCTTCATGTCTTCTTCATTCACGCTGAAGAACAGCCACACCGACCACGTGACGCATGTGTGCGCAACGTAAAAACCATCCAGCGAGATCTCTGAGATCTCATGGTGACCGCTCATGGGCGATCAGCGGAGAAGCGGCCGGTTCTGACCGATCAATTCAATAGAAGTGGATTTGGATTCATTTAATTTAGAAAAAACTAGCACCAATTTCCCTCGGATTGTTACTTTCACAAAGCTTATTTTTTTGAAGAAGAAAACAAGTCAGAGTTTCATTTTTTAAATGTGACATTGGCAAATAGTCTGTGCTTGAATTCTGCATCGGAACCACAAATTAACATGCAGTTGCTCACCCCTTTAAGGAAATGTTGACACTGGCAACATATTTACCACTTGTCAAAATCCCCTAAATTACCGCACAGGGGCCGAGGCAAAATGCAAATTCCAGTATAAAGATATGTGATCTGACACGTTAAAAGGCCGTAAGCAAGCTATGTTCACATGCATTACATTGGAGAGGAAGACAGAACATATTTCAATGTCCATAACAAAAATATATACATAATTTAGTCAGTAGTGCAAAAGAGAGAACATCTGTCTCTTTACCTCTGGTTAACGATTCTGTTTTCATTCATTAACCTCTTGAACGCCGTCATTCATTTTCACGAGCAGTAATCACGTAGTCAGTTTTTTTTAGTTTACCAGAATTTGGTGTGTTTTGAGGTTAAAGGACTGTTACGCCGAAAAATCTATGTCTTCAACATCAAACGCTCACCCCCTGCAGGCTTGAAAGGGGCCTCTGAAAAGTTTGTAGCTCGCTCTTTTGCAGAGAATGGCTTCTCCCACGGATTCCATCGGCGACCCAGTTTCAAGGCGAAAGAAACTGTAAACTGTCCATAGAGACGTTTCAATCCACTTCTGCAGCGTCATACTTTTCCCCTCTGTCAATTTGCAAGTTTGGTTATGCCCTTTTCTCCTTTGTTGAACCAGGTGAAAGAGGTTTTGAGATTTCCAAGGAAGGCCAAGAAAACTGTTACACGCCACACAAAGCAGCGTAAATGTTCAGGATTGGACTTGTGTTTTTTTTTTTTTAATTCATGTAAACGTGCGAAAGTACAGTTTGTTCGATATACAGATTCCACTTGACGTCGGCACAAATATAAACATAAACTGCTTGATATATCTAACCAGCGTTGAAATCAATAAAAGGCGCTTGACATGTGACGTGTGTTGTCAAAGCACAATTACCATTACACATACGTTGAATACACTTAACAACAATACATTTGTAAAAAATAAAGATAATAATACCGATGATGATAAGACTTACAATTACACTAATTAACATAATAAAAACAATAATAATGTAATAAGAAGAACAAGAATAAGAATACAGTGAGTAACAATATCATATCATAAAAGAAAGTAGATAATGAAAGAAAACTAAAATAACTAAATACATAAAAATGATAAACATTAAGACTGATATATATTAATGATATAGGCTATGTGCAGCATATCCAGTGTGTGTGTGTGTGTGTATGTATGTGTATGTGTGTGTGTTGTGTGTGTGATTGGACAGTAAGATATGAGGTGCGTTTCTGTGTGACTAGAAATGCAAAAGAAAACTTTTCTGTTTTCTTTTGGTTGCCATGATTTTCACACACACACACACACACACACACACACACACACACACACACACACACACACACACACACACACACACACACGCAGACACGCGCGCATCTCCTGTGAGATCTGGTCTCCTACTGTGTCTGAGCGGGAACTGGCCCCAGAAAGCCTTCACTAATCACAGCCTGTACCAGTCGTGCCGGTTCCAGCGGAGCCCACACATTACTGACATTTTGAGCGTCGGATCCCACCTAGAAGCGATTTACTGTGACCAAGCTCTGTGGTCGTCGGTACCTACCTTGAATGTTGCAGGCTGAAATCATAAAGCCGAAGCTTACTGGACTGAACCTCTGTGAAATACAAGCAGGCAAGCAGCTCTTCTCACGGAGAAAGAAAAATCTTGATGTATTAAACTTAAAGTCCCATGAAATGAAACATTTATTTTCCTTGTTGGTGCCCTGTTTCTCTGACTGCATTTTTATGATTTCTGTTGTTATATAGCACATCTAAAGTATATGTCAAAAATGCGCTTTTGCCCATTTTATATAAAAATCCTACACCTTCCGGCTCTGTTACGAAGTCAAACACCCTAATCAATTATATCCTGCTGTTCAGGGTGAATTAAGAGTGGATTGGAAAGTTGTGTTATCCTCATTTCAGCATTATTTTAGTGTCAGTTTGTGAGCTTTAGGTTGAAATTTAAAATCACATTGTCAGTCTTTAAGATTTCAGTCCTGGTTGATCTGACAACGCTCTATTTATGCGTGGGATTAAAAAATATGGTTTAATACTACAGGTCCCAGAATACTTGGGGCAGCAAAACAAACTGTTGTGGTTTTGATAAGTCAGGCAATAATTTATTTAAATGAAAATCTTTGACCGTTGCCACTTTTTTTATTTTATTTTGAATTGAATAATTGGAATTTGAAATGCAAAACAGAAGATAATACTAGAAAAATCAAATATTAAACTTTTTTTTTTGTTATAATGCCAAATAGTTTAATCTTTCCTTTCTGGCATAGCAGTTACAAAGTTTATGTGAATGCACAAGCATTGCTTTTACATTTTTTTTATCTAAGGCCATTACTGCTTGTGATGGCATGGAAAGATAATCCAATGCACAGTTAGTTCAGGGCTGTCTTCTGCATTCAGAGCTCCACCTGTCAGCTGTCTGGTTTTGTCGATGAAGGCCTAAATAGCTGTCGTTTTAAAGAACCTCCACATTTATATTGGTTTGCAGTGTGCTTTATTGACATTTTCACTAAATCTTTTCCAAATGGATAAACTGTAAGCAGATATTTGAGCATGAATACATAATTGGAAGAAATAGCTTGGACAAAAAATTGATCCAGTTTAATAACTGTAATCACTGTATGTCAAGGATGTGCTTAGCAGTATCTGCCCATGACTGATATAATTACATTAAAAAGGATACCCCACCAATTTAGTATTGCACTCCTATAATATTGCTGGACTCAAGATGGACAGTTAATAAAAAAAAGATCAAAATCGTTTTATTCTATACAACCTGGTTCCTACATTACCCACAATGCAACTCGACCACCGGTCGGAGATTTGGATGTGTTTGTATCCTGGTGGCAGCTAATGTAGATGCTCCCCTCGACCAGAGATGAGCAGCGTTGTTAATTCTTTCTAACTACATGCTACAGATTTTTTTCATTTCATACTTACTTCAAACTGATTTTGATGCTTAAAATCAGGAAGTTTCTTTAGTACATATGGTAATGCAAAAAAACCTGTCTCCTAAAAGTAAAGACAAATATTACAGCAAGAAACATATTTGAGCAAATCCTTTTTTTAAGGAAACGGAATGCAGCTCAGAACACTTTCTACTAACATAATGAGGACATTATGGCAGTTAATATGTCAAGTAACTTGCAAAGATCTTGATACTGGACACAAAATGTTTATTTTCATTTGTTTTCCACCAGAATCTGCATCTGCTTGCATTATTCAACTATTAAATGGTTATGTTTTGGAACTTGCAGCACTTTGCTAAGGCAAGAGAAAAACTTCATTAATCCCCCAAAAATTACTGTAGCTGTGAACATAATCCGGGTTGTGATTATGTTTGTCAGCACAACAAAATTGAGAAAAAAAGTAATTTATAAAAGCAATTTCTAGGAGACAGGGTGGCAAAAAGACACCTGCGCACAAATAGTTTTTTCCAGTAAAAGGAATGGAAGGGAAAGCATTTTGGTTCAAGGTTCAGCTTCAGTGTCATTACACAATACAGGATACAGGATTTCACAATAACATGCAACCCCTCTGTATTGCTGTCAAATCCAAATAAATCCCAGGGTCACCCCTGGGCCTCAAAACAGAGAATGTCTGACCTTATCAAATTATGAAATGAAAAACCAGAGACTAAACCAGCAATAATCCTCATGTTCTGTTTGTGACAAAACATTCAATATCAGTACATCTGTGTGTTTCTGTGCAGGTCAGGGCGTCCTGTCAGTTTCATGGTGGTCCTCAACACTCCCAGCCCCCTGAGCAAGATCTCCTGGGTCAACCGTCTGCACTTGGCCAAGATTGCACAACGTAAGAACACACACACACACACACACACACAGTCGTGTTTTCAAGACTCAAATGTCATGATTTACGTGATGGGGACGTGCATGTTGTCTCCAAAAGGAAGGCGGGTCCCCACAATGTGGCTGTGTAAACAGATGTATGTCCTCACAAGATGGGTAAAACACTGCCCCACACACACATACGGGCATACACACACAGAAAGGATTACGATGCCATTTCTATTTAAACAGGATGATGTAATGCAATGCAATGTAATAACAATGTTTTAAGTCAGAGGCTCAGACACGTCATCAGTGTTTGGTTCACTCTCTATTGGCTAAGTGCACAACTTGAATTACAACTTATGTAATCAGGGAAAAACCGAGACTCTCAACTGGGTCATCTGAAGTTTGTGTGCTGCGGAAAGAGGCAAACTTTCGAAACAATGTTAAATTTATAACCTCCGTTCTAAAATACCTTCTATCTATCGTGAAAAACAACATCATTCAGGAGACTTTGGTTGCTGGCGTTAAAATTCCTTTTGAAATTCTGTACTGCCAATCAAGAGTCTCCCTCTTCGAATGCTGGATATCTCATTGACTGTGGAGAGTCAAAAAGAGTGGTCAACATCGATGCAGGAAAAGACTGACCAGACGCTGCCCAGCAGGGAGCAGCACAGTTCTTTTTTTTTTTTTTATATCTTCCTCATCTATTTCCTCCAACCCTCCCGCCTCGCTCCGACCCAGACCGTAGCCTACTATGCAGTCCGACCACGCTGCAGCGAGAGGAGGTCTTCCTCTCTCGGGCTTCATCAATGCGTGCTGTCATCCAGTGGCAAATAGCGAGGACATTAATCTGCTTATTTGTCCATGATGGCACGCATATTCAACCCACTCACCACTCCGGTCCACTCCTCCCCATCCTCTTCCTGCTCCCTGCATCGCCTTGAGCGCCTTGTCAAACACACTTTATTCTGGGTTTGTTGTGCATGCGGTACGTCTCTCAACACTGCGCTTGAGTGTAGCTCCAATCTGATTGTTGTGGCCTCTTAGATCCCAGAGGCCTTCGCTGTGAGCTTCAGAAACATTCACGGTTTCAGAGGAAGTTCTTGGGGGTGGATTAAAGGACACTGAGTTAAATGTCTCGTTTAGATGAGTGGCCGGAGTTATATATATTTATCTTTTTTAGCAGCGGAAGAATTGGATGAAGGTCAAGAGGAAGCCTGAAGTGTTTTTCTGCTTTACAAACTTTGTCCGGAGACTTCGCCTCACCTGCTTTTTGAGATTCTCCATCCTCGCACATTGCTCTGAAAAAATACAGAAAAAGAACACACAACACTGGATTCCTTCCCTACTGTACCTCCGCGGTGGGTGTACAGAGTGTGCACGAAGTGCACACTACATCTGTCGACTCCAGTGGAGCTCGCTGTATATGGTTTGTGTTCGAGTGGCATCAAAAACATCAGGCCGAGCACAGAGGACGCTGTGGCTGCAGCGATGCGCAGCACTCCCAGCCTCTCCTCGCTGCTCACACCTTTATCAGCAACGCAGCAGGCGTACTGATGAGGACAGTGGCTCAGCTATAGAACGCAGCGCTCCTCCCCTATGGCCGCTGTGTGGACAATGGGTGACGTACTCAAAGCCAAATCATGAAAGTTATCCATAGCTAGTCGCACGGACGAGGAGCTCCAATGCTGCGATGATGTTTATAGAGAACATCAATGTCAAGTATGACTCGAGGCGGACTGAAAGTATGCCGTTCTCACTCCTTCATGCTCAAAAATGATTAAATAGTCAGAATTATTTGGGCATTTACTCTGCAAGGAAACACCATATAAACATTTATTGATCTTACACCTGGTGAACTCACCCCGAAGACAAGGGGATATAATGCCATCAAAATGTAAATATTGCACATTGTCATTGTCTCATATTGATTGAGTCTATAATGGTACAACCATCAGAGCCAATCTGTCTTTGTCTGATTTGCTTTTCCTACAGTTGTGTCGCCTCGGGTGCTTGTCTGAGACATTATACTCCCGTGTGTTAAGATAAACATGAATTCTTTGCTTTTCTTTGACTTCCAAAAGTCTCAGATCACTCGACTGATCAGGGGAAATTGACACAGGAAAGGTTGAAAGGTTTTAGGCCTCTGGCCAATACTGCTTATCCGGGGCATGTTACCGTGAGAAAAACAATAGAAAAAGCTTTGATTCCTCCATCACCAGAATGGCAAGCAGCTACATGTCAGGAAAACACGCTTTGAGATGTAAGCAGTAAAGTGGCTGTAAAACAAAAGAACGGGATGCATTAATTAATGCATTATTAATCATTCTGCGGTCAAGACCAGGGTATCGTTAGCATTTTATCGCTACTAGCACACTTATCGATTCTGCTTATCGGTTCTCTTTGATTATATTGTGAGAAAAACAGACAATTATTTAAGAAAATAGTCAACATTTGCTTTATTTCTCTTGTATTTGAACAAAAAGGTCTTCAACATTTGCAGCTAAACAATTAGCTGAATGATTAGCATTCATACATGAACCTCGTTCTTGGGATCAAACTCCGTACGCCGTCGCTAACGTTACCCGCAAGGGGACGAGGACGGACGGTGGAAAAAACTGTGCATTTCTGCATAATTCTGTTCTGCCCTGTTTTGATAAATTGCCGGTACTACCTCCCTCACTTGTGAGGGTTTTATTGCGTTCGTGACAGCGAGAGTTCTCGGCGTCTACTCGAGTAAAAATGTGGCCACGCTTTTGTTCCCTCCGCCGTGATGCGTGTCTCACGCTGTACTGAGCCGGTGACGGTGTGTGTAATAATAAAGCACAGCTCACCACAAAGACAGGCGCAGAGACAGAGAGAGGTTTGAGACCGGATTTTCACTCCGTAACTTTTAAGTAAGTCGGCGTGTGTGCGTGTCAGAGGAAAGGACAACTCCGCCCCCGTCGTGCAGAGAAAGACAGGCGCTGAGACAGGGAGGGGAGGTTTGAGACGAGGAGATTTCACTCCGTAACTTCTAAAGTACCGAAAGCAGAACAGTTACGGGAGAGACTGTGGCTTAGTGGTGAGCAGGGTCGTCCTTCAATTAACGGTCGGCGGTTCGATCCCCGGCTCCACTAGCCCATGTCGATGTGTCCTTGGGCAAGACACTTCACCCCAAATGTCTCCCGTAGCAGTGCCTTTGGTGTGTGTGAATGGTAGCTACTCCTGATGGGCAGGTGGCACCTTAGCCACTGTCATCCAACAGTTAGTCCTACCAGATTGTTTCCAGATTCATTTTAGAAAGTCTGGACAGAAAACCCCCCCCCATCCAAACCACATTTAATGGTGTTATGAAATGCGATTCCAATGAAATTTCTCCCGATGGCTGAAATTGGATTAGAAAGTGTGGAGGTGCTGAGACGAATCCAACGCTGCTTCTAGCAGAGCGCTGCGGAGGACAGCATGTGGGAGAAGTGCAGTCCGCGGACAGAGAATAAATGGTCTGCAGGCGCTTTGTCTTTCGCTCCGGTTTGAGTTGGTCCGGTGAGAGGCGTTCTGCGCCGCGACTCGATAGCGCCGTTGTTTCGATGGCAAACGCTTCCTCGTTGGAAAGCAGCGTCACCGGTGCAGCTACATCGTGACTGACGCCAACAACCGGTGTCAAAGCAACTATAGGTTGCAAAACTACAATAGGTTGTTGATTTCTGGACGCACACATCCGATCTGATCACTTAAGAGTCTTAAAGAGCTGATTTGAGAAACAAATGATATTTACCTGCAATCTGAACCAAGCTTTCTATATGTCAAGCTCAAGACCCAGAATAAAGACCCTCTCTCAAACCAGAGGGCATGTTTTACTAAGGTATGGAATCACGCATCTCTTGTTAAAATGATTGACAGCGTGCAACTTGGGTTCAATTTCAGGATGCTTCCTTTGCTCCTTGACAGTTGCTCTGCTGTAGCAACACATTCTCGCTTCGCTTCAAACTATGACTCATCACTTTTGGACGTGTCAGGAATGGCGGTACGTACATGCTCGTTACATGAATAGTGTCTTTTCGAGATAAACTTAAGTGTTCACGGGAGACATGCAGTTTTTTTGCTCGTTACATGCATGCAGTCTCTTCAAAAATAAACTTAGTTTTTAGGTTTACTTATGCAACAGAACTACTTGGTAAGGTTTCTTAAGTAAAATGAGTAAAATAACTATGTTTGTTACGTAACTGTAAGTTAAAGTAAGAGTGACATAAAGTAGTAAGAGTTGCGTAATTCTTTGGTTTGACGCAGTTTGCTGCACAACACAAACACAACATACAAGAGGACATGGGGCATTAATCACAACATACAGCCGACAATCAAATAAAAATAAAGTTATGTATCTGTCTGTCAAAAGTGTCAAAACAGTGTAATGGTGGCCATGATTGGGTATTCGATGATTTGGGAGTGGGAATGGGCTGGGGTTTGCAGGTTTTGTAGTTTCACAATTTGCACAATAGTAACTCTTATCATGTATCCTATATTATATCGCTGCAGTTTTAAAATCCCTGCAGTCCTAACTACACAACCACATGGATATAGATAGTATCTCTAAGGCTCTCAAGCCAAGGCCCTTCCACATTCACCTTCTTCTCGCATGGTTTATATAAACCTACTGTACGTCTGTCGACAGCCCACGCAAAGTCAAAGCCTCACAAGCTCAGGTTAATGGAAATGTTCATCATGATTATCTAATAGGAGCGAAGAGGTCATAAACACAAAGATTGCAGCCTGGTTACTTGAATTGTGTGAGTTTCAAAACATTTTCAATACTTATAAAAGGAATTACCTGCCTGTACAAAGTTCATCTACCTGTTCGCTTTTTATAGCTCCTCATTCTCTACAGGGTCACAGGGGGGGGTCGGGAGGGGGCGCTTCTCCCAGCATGCATTGGGATGAGCCCCCCCCATTGACAGGGATGATGGTGAATGTAAATGCAAAACTTAAACTCAAATTAACAACAGCTAAAGGTAGAATATTGATATTTATTATAGTATTAATTGTATTTTTCTTGAAAACACACAATGGTTTTGTTATGTAAATTCATTCAAGGTTTCTATGATTTATGATTTGGTGATTATGCTGTATTTCTTACATAATTTCTGTTTTAAAATGGCTTTAGTTAAGGTTCGAGTCAGGGTTAGGACAATTTGAGAGAACGGTATGTTACATTCATGGTTTGAAAAGTTGTTTTTGAAAAAAAACTATCATCTGCATAAATTCTCTCTTAATAAATTCTTCTTTCCACTTTTTAATGTCATACCTCAACTGTGTCAGTGTTTGTAGTTGCCTGAATTACATATTTTAATTTATTAAAATATAGTAAGCTTTGCTCAGTCTTTCAGTGTGGAGTTTGACGATTTTACAATTAAGTTGAGTAAATAAATCTAAATATATAAACAGAGTGATAATAACACACCAGAACGTGTGAATAATTGCGTGCGTGCGGTCATCCGTCTGCAGCTGTACGTTCAGATCACCTTGTCTAGGTTGTCCACACCTCCCTTGTTGCAGTTGTAGTCTAGGATGATGAGCGGCTTCCCGTCCCCGCGATTGCTAATGTCAGCCTCTGTGTGCCGCATCAGGAGTACCACATTCCTGTTTTTCTTCAGGAGGTAGAACACCAGAGTGGTGGTGGGTGTGAAGGCAAACTTTGACGAGAAGACCTCTCTGTCCTTTGCTGCGAGCAGTGCCGGTGGCAGTTTGGGCTTGTTCTTTCGCACCGTGCCCGCTGGTCAGAGTGACCCGAGTACATTGGGAGGGATATGCAGGTCAGAGTGGGCCGAGGAGAGCAGGAGGCTTGTGACGATGTATACACACATATGCACGCGGGTCAGAGTCGCCCCAGGACAGCGGGAGGGATATATAGATGTATACAAATATTGTATATACACTCTCTCTCTCACACACACACACACACATTGAGTCTTTCATCTAAAACCAAACGGTAGAGATGAGGGCAGGGTGATGGATTTCATTGGCTCCCTTGGGGAAATAGATCAGCACCAACCTGGTCAGGATGACAATTACATGTTAATTGTATTACACCCACACTTTGCCTTCCCATTTAAGCAAATGTAATTACAATAAGTGAGTTGTTGATTTAATTTCACGGATGGCGTACTGTCATCGAGGCCTCCTCGTCATGGCGGGCGCGGGCGGGCCTGCCCCGTGCTCGAGGGAGACCTACAGTCGAATCGGCATTTGAAGCGCGCCGAGCCGTGGTCTTGTTTCGGTCGGAATGGGTGCCGCGCTCCGCAATGTCCCTGAATGGTGGACACCACAAATAGCTAATGTTCTCATGCATGATTTAGTGAGTGATTAGACATCGCAAAACTCATTTTCCCCAGATCCATCTGCGCACCAGTGTTTATCCTGTTACCTCCATTTAGAGGAAACACAGCGACGTCCCACTGCTGTGGCTAATGGCCTTCCCTGTGCCACATGTGTGAATATCAGTGGCTTTTTAGTGACATTCCTGCATGCTGTATTAAAGCACTATGAGCAAATTGCCCATTAACAACGCCTTGTTAATGCTACGAGCTTTTCTCTGAGCCTCTCTGCACCTTCAGCATTTCCATGAAAAGTTGCAGCCCGTGGATGGTAGCGGCCTTTAGAAAAGGCCGGCGATCGCTGTGCTGTAGGACGATGTTGAAGCTGCCCTGGTGGCCAGGCTTTGGTCAGGCTTTATGTGATGTAATATGGCAGCCAAGCCCGATTCCTGGTAAACAGCGTTTGTCATTTTGTGCGTGCACGTGTTGTAGTTATGAGGCCTTGAAATAGAAAGTGAGAATTACCCCACGGTGGTGCTTCGCCAAAAGCCCCCCGGGTCCATTAATAACCCGGTGTGCCACTGCATCTTTTATTCCGCTCCGAGTGGCCCTGCTGTTTCTGAAGGGTCTTCGCGAAATAGCCAGAAGCATTTCCTAATTAATGGGCTTTCTCATTGCAGAATTAATTGCTTCCTACCATGCAGTCCCGGCCCTTTCAGACAGGGTTAAGGTTGCAGACTTTGACGGCCCTCACAAGAAGAACAAGAGGCTGTCAAATCATGAGAGATTGCTGCCGAGACGTTGGAGACAGAAGCAGAGGAATGGATGTGGGCAAAGAGAGGGGAGCTGTTGAGGTTGTGTGGGGGCGTAAGTGTTTATGTGTGTGTCTGTCGAGGGGTGGTGGGGGGGTGGTCGGGGGAAGGAGGGGGTGAAAGGATGATTGAGACAAGCAATCAGTCCCACTGCAGGGAACAGGGGGCAGGCAGGGGGCCGTTGCCTGTGGTTACACCGCTAAGTGTGCCGGGTCCTCGTTTTTTTTTTCATTTTTTTTTTCGCCTGTGCACACAGATCAATAGATGAGTGGAGTGTAGCTCGGAGGTTCTTGCACACACTCCGACACGCCTTCTTAATCCACTGTGTGATAACCTGTGCCGTGGCGATGTGTACCGCGCAGGAGACAAGCAAGCGGGGGGAGAATGCAAAAATCCGCCCTGCTGCGTTGGCTTTAGGAGCGACTGGGAGGGCTTTGCTTTCATTAGCCCGAGGATTCGGATTGCTTGGCTGCTGCGGTGGATGATTTCTCTGCATCTGTTCAAATTGCATGAGCTTGAATTCACGTGTAACTGTTAGCGTTTTTGTTTTTGCGCGGTTAAAGTACGTCTGCCGGAAAGATTCCCTTTGATAACACTTTTTTGATACAAACATTTAGCGGAGCGCTCCCCCCTCACAAAAGGAAAAGGCATTCACTTCTGTATGTGCTGGAGGGATTTTCCCTCAGCCCTAAAATTAATCCGTCAGACAGCACAGATTATCTCCCCATCTCTCTGTGCTCAAACATGGGAAATGTTTATGATGAGTAAACATTATCACGGATTTAATTAACAGATCCCACACTCTCATTGATCCATGGGAAATATCAATTGCACTGGTGTATTTAATTAGTCTATATCTTTGCCCTTTGTGTCACTAGGGTTGATAGAGAGCCATGCTCTGCAAATTAATCTTCATCAGCAAAAGACTTGAAACAAAAGCATGATTGGAATAAAGAAACTGAGAAACTTGATCTCCCTCCTTAGTATTCCAACCCCTCTCCTACACAAATGATGTTGTTATACATAGTTATCGTACAGTAGCTGGGATTGAGTGCACAGGGCATAGAGTTGACCTTGACCGTAAACTCGTGGTATCTCGCCATTCCTATAGAATACATTTAGCTAACACTGTAGTCCAATCAGGAGAGACTTCATCTCGTAAACAACGGTGCACAATCAAGTGAAATGTTAAGCGTCTTCGGCCGTTTCGACCCCATTGATTGTGGGAAGATCTAATTGGTTTAACGTGGAGTAAACGCCCCTCGCCAGCCGAGGAGAGCGGGAGACAGAGGGATCGTGAATGGATGAGAGCGTGATTAGAGTTTCTCTGACTGAACTTCCGCTAAGCTTTATGTGAAGAAACTGCAGCTCAGTGGAACGCTCTATGATTCATTTTTCAAAACACAGAGAGCGACAAAGAGTTACCTGGTTTTCACCAATTTTAGATTGTTACCAAAGGAATAAGCTACCGACAATTAATACTCTACAAATCAAATCGCCTCAAACCAATTTGTAATGGTGCTTGCCTGTTAGTTTTTCTTCCTAAACACAAATGTGTTGTTACCTTTTTTTCCTTTTTAGTTTCTATTGTTTAAAACTATCTGAGCTGCGCCACACCTTTCCACAAACCCTCTGGCAAATGCAGGAGTAACCCCTGGTCTACAAGTACTGCTGGGAATCACTTCACCAATCTGGCTGCAGTGTGCCCATGCAGCAACTGCAGAACCAGGAATAATGTAATGTCCCAATTTTTATAAGGGACTGGAAATATGAAGTCGGAGTAGATATATAACTTCAGCTCAAAGAGTACGAGCATTGCTCTGTAATGTACTTCCTTGTTACTGGTTTATCCTGAGACAATTAGTGCACTCGCTGCCCAATCAGGTGGTAACTTGCCCTGTTAAAGCCTCCCTTAGCACTTTGTACATCCAAAGAGAACTGTTACATCCATGCAAGTTTAATTTAAGCGGTGCCTCAGCATGTATGTCTTTTCCAGTTAGGCTCTTCTTTATTGCATTGTCGAAACACTTAAACAGTAAAATGACAACTACATTCCTGACTCCTGTATCTTTTCCAAACCGCGGTTACTCTCTTCTTGCTGTGCTTTTGTTATTTCCAGATGTAGGCGACACAGTTATTTTACTGGAGAGAATCGTATGATAAGGCTGCCTGCATATAGGAAACATTTCATGTCCTGGTCTGCAGTGAGCCCAAGTGATCCGCATGACAACCCATTGATATAAATGTTAAATAATGTAGGGCTTTGACTGCATCCTTACGCCTTTTGTTAGTTTACTACTATTCTAATGAAGTATTGATTGTTCATTATAGATTGCTTCAGTGGTGGCATATAGAGTTTGCTTCTGACACCAGTGTGAAACCATTTTAAGAACAGACAAAGGAAGTGAAATCACAATATTTCGTCTGTTTTCTGATAATGTTTTACGTGAGGTTTTGGAAAATACATTATCTGTACGGTCTGTAATTTTCTCCAGCTCATGAAGCTCAACTCACTTTTTTATTTTTATTTTTTCATCTGTTTAAGATGCTAATCTATGCAGTAAAAACATGTATCTCTGTTTGCTTTGCTGTTTCCTACAGCGGATTACTGATTATACTGAGTAGTTTTGTGTTTACATAGGTCCTTATGAATGACATGAGGCCTTAATACAGTGAATACCATGTTTTTATGTATTTGACATATTCATATTCCAAGCCTTTGCATTTAACTAATTGACCACCGACATGCAAAACAACCAGTTCATTGTATTAGTAGTAATATAACTTATGGGTTGTAATTTGTGTTTTTTTTCTGGCTACTGGCATTAGTGGCTTTGCTGCAGTTTTCTTCCAGCGTCGACACACTTGACACTAATTGGTACATATTGAGAGCCACAGCAACTCGCATGTCCAAGGCCCCTACTTGTAATTATCATTAGGAGGCTGACATGAATGTTTCTTTTGCGTTTTTTTTTTTCCCCCACGTTGGTAAGTCCTATTTATGGTAAATCCAACATGATGTTAATGTAGCGTGAGGTACAGTTCACAGGGCACTGTACCAGAGGAAACACAGAATGAACACATGGAACACAATTATGAAGAACAGTTTTCTCAACAATAGCTTCATTTTCTACAGTCGTTTTGTCGAAAAATGTAAGATTTAATTTATTCAGGTAGTATTTTAGATGTAGGGACTTTTTGTCACCCAAATCTCTTTACTGGTTTTTGCACAGAAATGAATATAATGCCCACTCGGCAGTAGTGTTAACTGTTCTGTGGTTATCTATTGCAAACCTCATTTCAGCCCTCTCCCGTTCTTGGTCCCTCTCCCTCTCGGAGGTCGGCCCCTCTCCTCGTCCGCCTCGTTCACGCACATACAAAGGATGGGAAGAAATACATAAATACATAAATAAATAGGGGGAAATTCATATAAAATTCAGATAATATTAACATTAGATATGGTAATAAATAAATAAAGGGTTGATTTGTCCATTGAGTCGTTTGGAGCGCACGGCCCCCAGAATGGGCCGGTTGATTGGCTCCCAGTATGGCTGCCTGCAGTGATGTCAGGGGGCGTGCAAGTTCGGAGCGTGCGGCTGTATTGAACGCATTGCCGTTCAAAGCGGTCCGATTGAAGTGCTGCCTCTCAGCCGTAACATTAGTGTATTCAGCATCCCGCATCAAAAGCAAACTGCAATCAATGTGTCGCGGCCCGTAGCCCAGCCAAGCCCTGAGGTCCCGCCCCCCAGCTGCTGCACACATCTCTATCTCTTGTTTATTCAAAGTTTATTAATACTGAACTTTGACACTGCACGTCCTTAGGTCCCCAGCAATACATCCACGGGAAGCGTGAAGTAGATCGGCTGAATGGTTCCCGAGATATGCAAAGTACAAAGACTCCTGGCTTTATAGTTAGATAGCCTGGGTCTATGTCGTGAGAAGATGAGCCAGCATTCTTACTCAGTGTAATAAATATCACGGTATTTTTATGGTTATATCCTACAATTTATGACCATCCAAATACATAAAAAAATTCTGCCTTTTGTGTTTTGGCAAGTTACTGTGAAAGTGATGTACCCACAAAAAAAGTAATTCTCTGTAGAAGAGGAACTCTTGAGTGATTTCCTGTGTTCAGAGGTCCAACTGATGAAATTATTTAGTAAATAAAGAAACAGACGTGTGTGTGTGTGTGTGTGTGTGTGTGTGTGTGTGTGTGTGTGTGTGTGTGTGTGTGTGTGTTGAGGTGAGATGAGATGAGTGGCCTGCGCGCCCCTATTTTGTGCCGTTTTCGATTTAGCTGTGTGCGTCTCATTTGTTCAGCGTTATTCATCATCATTACTACATGTGACTGAAGGTTAAGAGTAATTTGTGTTCCCTCACATCAACTTTGTATCCCAGTCTCGCTCTCTTTTTCTATCATTTGTGTATCTGCCTCTTTTCTTTTTAAATTGGTAACTGGACTTATTTTTTACTGACTGACAAATTAAGTCGGAGAAGTCAGCATACCCAAACGGAACATTATTTATGCTAATCTAATAATTAGCTTTAGAAAGTTGATGATTACTCTGGGGTAAAGGAAATCACTGGCCCTTAGTTCCCCACCTGGAGCAATCTGCCCTCAATTAAAGTCTTTTAATAAGTGACCTCACACCTCTCTGTATCCTGGCAGGGGCTCGCTAAGGGATAGTCGGCCCACAGGCCAACCCCTCGCCAAAATATGAATTATTAAAGAACACTCCACAACTCGAGACGACTGTAAATATAAATGACTGAATGATTTACAACCTTATCATTATCCACCCCATTCTTCACAGTAAACTTGTTCATAGCGAGGCTGTTGAGTCCATAGAAATTAAATCGGAGTAGGAGGGACGTTCCCCTTCCAATCAACGTGAGGGTTCTGCAGTAACAGCAGTGAGGTAGCGGCGTTACGAGTAAATGGGTCAAGTTCAACAACTTGATGCTTCAGACACACGCTCTTGTCACAGCACAGGAAAGCACGTTGCTACCGGCAGCAACTGACAACTTTGTTCGGCTTTATTTCCTGGAACCAGTAGCATTACGGTCGCTAGGGGACGGCTGGCTAGTTAGCTAGCTTTCTGATTCCGCCATGTTTTAGTGCATAAAATGAGGCGTGCTGCGGGATGGTGTCCAGAGGCATTTACAAGCTGCCTCGCTAGCTAGCCGGCCATCCGTCTCCGGGGCTGCTTCCGCTCCGCTCTCGTCTCGACAAGCTGTGACAACACCTTTCTAGCCGCGGTGACATGTGTTATCACCATAACAACTGATTGTGGTAATTACCGCTACTGTAGATGTCTCCAGGTCCACATTTGGCCGTGATGATTCACACAATGACTAACAAGGGCACATTTTTCAAACATAATTTGCTCTCTATTGTCAGCATTTTCAAAGTGCAGAGGTTAGACAGTGGATAGTTTCTGTTTTATTCTCAGATGTTTTGAGGTATCCATTTTTTCGGTTTTTCAAATTTTTTTTTTTTAAAGGGAACAATGAAAAATCCAAGAGCAAACTTGAATTTCATGCATCTTTCACATATAAAAACGTCCAACCCAATGCTGCTCATTCCTGTACTCGCTTTTTGTATGAATGCTTTTAGTCGTTTATTCAGATGTACTCAAGCTTTGAATGTTTGCAAACTGTCAACAGTAATGCCACATTTATGTTTATTCAGGAATATCAGTGGCAATTGTGAAACAAGTAAGGTACACATTTTTAAACATGAGTAACTTTATTTCACTTCATTGTTCTTAGAAGGGCTAGTGCATTATAAAAAAAAAAAAAATCAGTGAAGTTTGCCCTGACAGGAGTTGTATCTGTGTGGCCAAAACAGAGAAATAAAACACATTTTACAACCTCAGTGCCTTTGGTGCCAGCTCATCTATTTGGCCCTGAGGTGCTCCCCTTACTGGCTTACCACAAGAAAGAGTGAGCGAATAATACTCTCATCAAACGACAAACTCCACTTTTACTTCTGCAAATGATTCCGATGCATCTGTGACCGTGCCTCGGAGGCAGACAACAGATATAAAGTGTAGCTTATTCCGAAGGTAACGTATGGTAACAAAGCAGGTAGCAAATTTGAGCAAGCTGTTACATTTCATGCACAGTTTAGTTTCCGTAAATTTAAATTTATGATTACAAAATTACATAATGTCTTTGGCTGATTTTCCCGGGGGCCTTGTCAGAGGTGCACCTGTTGTAAGGTTTAGAGCTATGAGCGCGGAGATGGCGCATACGCCAGGCCAATCCATTATTATAACTCCAATCCAGCAGTTGCATTTTTCCTGCTGGGACTGACTCTCACTGTTGATTAAGTGCATGTTTAATCACTGTTGAGGCCCTGTGTTGGCAGTACCCGGCCTCGCCTCCTACAACAGGGAACAAGCCTCTGGCTGATTGTAACATTCACATGCTGATGGCACCATCTATACATTACATATCTGCGATAGCAAGATGTCTCACTGATGATATTGCGTGGTGTTGGTTTAGCTCGAAGGAGGCTATGTCTCACCGCGAGGGTCAGATGCATGATGTCAAACAAGAAAAACAACAAGTTGGTAGCAAAAAGTCTTTATTTTCTTTGTTTTTCAGGGGAGGAGAATTCACCCGGCTGGTTGTGTGGACAGGACGAAGGGAAGGCGATGGCCCCGTTTTCGTGTCCGCTGCTTGCCTGTCACATGCCTGTCTTTGCTACAAAGTCACCAGAGAGAAAGGTAAAGATCATTTCTTAAAGGGAACAGGTTTACCATGTGCTCTGAAGTTTCAAGAGATCGAAATCAAATGAGCTCTCAAACAGTTGGTACATGTTTTAAAAGGAGGACATTTGAATGTCCTAGTCTTTTCATGCACGTTTTGCACACGTCACATGTGTTTAATAAAACCAGTTCAGTTCTGTACTTTGACAGCATAAACAAACAAAAAGAAGTCTCAATGCAGTGACAGTAAATATTCTTTTATTTTCAGCAGAGAAACCACTAATGTATAAAACAAAAAGATATTTGGTAAATTGGTAAAATAAATACCTGATAAAACAAGGTACTTTATCACATTTATGCCAAAAATCCTGTAAATATATCAAAGCAAAAAGCAATCCTGCACATTAATTTGTAAGAAAGGGGAATTTACCTTGGTGTAAATGGTATCGCAACGTTGGCACATATTGTCATATTGTCCAACCCTTAAAAAACAACAACTATATGATGAGTGATGACGTAGTGAAGCACTTATGAAGCATAATACCGTATGAAGGAATTCTACTTTTTTTATACTCTGGCTGTTGTCACTTTAATCTAATTAGATGTGCACAATAACACACTAATAATATTACTAATAATTACGAATGAAGTATGTAGGAATAAACCATGGAATAGGTGATATTTTCAGCTGGATCATAATGCTTTTACTGTCAGTTTAAAGTGTAATATCGCTGCATCTTTCTGAGCCGAGCGTTTCTACTCAGGAAGCAAAGTGCTTTCCGTTTGGCTCAATCCGTCAAAACAATTTGACTTCCACTGACGCTAAATTCTCCTTCTAAGCAGCCATTAGCCTATAGTGGCGGCGGAAGCTTTATTTTAATAAAGATTTTGTTGCAAGAGATCATAGTGCCATTTAACACAGCCGTTCCCCATTGAAAGCAATCAAAGCCCACTTGTCTTGCCCTAACAGCTAAAAATACATTGTCTCAGCGATGATCTCACTCAAAAACACCTCGACTGTTGGAATTACAAGGTGACACGAGAGCATCCCCTAAGATGCTGAGCTGAAGAACTTCGATCAATACAAGCTGTTAAGACCTAGAAGCCTCCAATAGATCAAATGGTCAGCACAGGTGAGAGATAGACTAAAAGGGTTTTAGAAGTCAGTGGAAATAGTATAAAATCAATTTGCAGGGGCTGAAAGATGATATTCCCGACCACATTTCCTTGCGCTATAATGTGGTTATGGGTCTCGCTGAGCAAGGTGGGTGGTGGGGGGAGCCAAATTACCATGGCCACTGGGGGAGGATGTTATAAAGTGATCATGCAATTATCTTAATGGCTGTGGGACACCCAAGCATAAATCAATGTTCCAACATTAGATTAAGACCTATATGCCAACCTGTAGTCTGCTGGCCGAGCGAGCGAGGCGGGAAGTTGAGGTGAAACGGCAGCTGGAAGTGGGGAAAGTGTAGCTTCGACACGGTGAGGGGGGGATTTCCCAAAAGATCTCGCCGGCGTTCCGGAGTGCTTTGCCAAAGTGTGTTACACCTGGCTAGAAGCGAAGCCAAGTCAATTAATGTATTTTGAGCCAGTGGGACCCTGCAGTCTCTTGAGGATCCGCTCAAATTCTCTCCTTCTCGCACAAACAAAATGAAGCACCTGAGCACGGCAGTGCAGGGCACGGCAGCCGCGTCGGTCCCGCAATGTGGCATTGGTTTCCTGACGGCTATCAAACCGAGCATGTCTGCTTCTCACATCAGTGAAGCTGTGAGGACCTGTGATGGTCGCTCGGTGTTATTCGGGCGAAAGTTAGATTAAAAGGAAACGTTAATGCTCGCGCTGCTGTGTCAGCAAGTACACCTTCATTTGACTTTCGCAATGTATGTGCTCGAGTTGCATGTTTCTCTGCGTATGTTTGGCTGTATGCTGTGCGCCTAAGAGGTAAGCAGTAGTATTTCTTTCCCCCCCCTTTTTTTTTCTAAAGAGAAGGTAGCATTAAATGGAGTGACTTTAAGTCCTTCATGCAGAGCAGACTGTGATTAGGGGCTTAACTCAGCACTACCCCCCCCCCTCTCCCTCTCTGTGTCTCCATCTTTGCCTCAGCCACTGCCTCTGGGACACACACGCCTCTCTGTGCCAAAGCTCCGCAGCATCTCTTTCTCCAGCTCTTGCAGCTTCTCTTGGCAGTCTGAGTTACAGTGAGTAGAAAGGATGAAGAAAAGGAGGCGAAGAGAGAAAAAAAAAAAAGAAATCCCAGATTAAAAGAGATGTGGCCGAAGGGACCGAAGCCATTTCCTACAGAAAATAAAGTTCCAAAGCAGCGTAGCATGAACAACACGCACAGGTCACCTGAGGGATCTCAACCTACTGCTGACTGTGTGCAACTCTGCGCGCGCCGGTCCACTCGGTGGGAATCTGGAGAGGCCTACTGGGCGAACTCGTTAGGCTCTGGAGATAAACCTTATCACAAGTCTGCTGAGTGAGAACAGCAGGGGCAGACGGACTCCTCTCAATTTATCTCTTTCATTTTCTCCTTGTCTTTCTCTCTCTCCCCCTACCCCCCCTTTCTCTCGCTCTCTCTCTCACACACACACACACACACACAGAACCGGACGCTATCTTTGTTAATAGTCAAACCACAGTCTGATGGTCCTTGTTGTTTAAACAGTCGATGCACGCTCCGTTTCGTTGCCCTCTCTGCCATTTCCAGAGATGAAACAGAGCAGCCCAAAGGGAGAGTGTGATGTAGTTGGGTTAAGAGATTATTAAGAGATGCTACAGCCGAAAAGGTAACAGCTGAACCAGGAGAATCAGCTGTTAAATATGGAGGAATTAAAAGCCTTTTTTTTTTTGCTCGAGTAGCACGTCGGTGCATGATATTGATTTTAGCAGCACTGATGCCAGTAATTGTTACAGATGAATATATTTTTAACATTTAAAACATTTAGATATTTCTGACATTCGCAGCCTTGTTCCTAAGTGTGCTGATGTCACGCTGACATCCATCACCGTGACCAAAACAGACCAGTGCTGAAACAATCGACAATCCAATTAGACAATCGACAGCAAATAAGTCGCCCACCGATTTTAATCAATTGAATGGTGAAGAAGGATGCCAAACTGTAGCTAGCTTCTACCTTTTTTTCTCATCTTAGTGGATAGTTTTGGCCTACAGGTTGGAGAAAACACACAATTTAAAGATGTCACCTTAAGCTCTGGTAATCTGCAATGTTCCACTTTCATTATTAATATTTTATCGACTAAATGATTAACGAAAACAATGGACATGATAGTTTGCAGACCTTGCATTCTGTTTGCAGACCTTCCACTGTCCCAGAAGTAGCAGCCATATCTAGAAATATTCACTAAAAACGTGAACAGAGGCGTTTTTGTTCGCAGGGACTGTAGTTCTATTTCTTCTCGGTTGCGTCGTATCGAGAACTTAACTGAGTCTCTTTCCCTCACCGCCCCGTTTGACTGGATGAACCAGCTGTTTCTTTCACTTCTGTTCGGCAGGCTGCGTCAGCGTGAAGACCTACAACAGAAGCATTTATGAAACCAAATCATCAGACGGCTCAGCAAGATGTATGACAAGTGGCATTCGATGGCGTCACTGAATGGAACTGAATGGCTTAAATTATGTGCCTGTCTCTATCTAGGACACATATTTCCTTGCACACTCTATTTCATTATACGCACTCATTCAAAAGAGCTTTGAAGAAGATCAATGCCCCTTTCCTGTCTTGATCTAAACATTCTCAAAGAGGCACATGTCCATACTGTATGTATGTGCAGTATTTCATGGCGAGGGGACAGGAATCCCACGGCCGGATAATGATGCTCAAACGCCTCATATCTCCTCCAGTGGGAAAGCATCTCTCCCTCTGCAACTCTAAAAGGTTCCTAAACATCCAAGGCTACAAAGACTTTCCAACTAGTAAAGGGACATGTTTCCAGACTCCGTTTATGGGGAATTAGGCTAGGACAGGGTTGAGGATGGCTGCTATGCCAGAGCTCTTATAATACCTTGGGGGATTTCATCTTGTATGCTTTGAAGTGCGTAATGACAAACTGGGAAAGGGTTCGGGCCGCATCAGGGTTAGCTTCCTTTCTCTTTCTCTGAGAGGATTAGCCTTTGTGTCTCAGCTCGAAAAAAAAACCCGCCAAAAAATGCTCCGTCACATCTCACCGGTTACACACTCCACTAGTTTACATAGTTCACACAGATCACCATTATCATTGTTTTTTTATTTTTTATTTTTCGGTGTGATTTAGTCTTCAAAATCCATCAAACGTGAGATACGTCGTCATTTCTGCCTTTGTCATCCGGTGAAATCACACTGCACCGGGTCAATGGGGTCCGCGCTTGTTTACTTGGACGAGCCGGGTGCTTTCGGGCCATGTGGTGCATGCCCCTCTCGCTCGCTGTGTCATCCATCTTCCCCGCTGATGGAGTGACAAGAGAGCAGCAGCCCCGTGCATTCAGCTAGCCGCATGAAAGCGACTGCGTGTACAGAAAATTAGCTTGTTGAGTGGCAAGTACACTTTGTGCACCGCATTGTCTGCTAAATGACTCAATGGCTCTGACAGCCAGGATGAAGGGAATAACTAAGTGTGTGTGCGTGTGTGCGTGTGTGCGTGTGTGCGTGTGTGTTTATGCACTGTAGCACACAGCATATGAGATGCTATGTTATGAAATATAGATTAAAAAAGAGGACAGTGTGAAAAGGTGGCCCTTCCCTGCTGCAACGACTGATTTATTTCCTTTCCCCCTTCGAGGCTGTTTTTTTTTTATTATTATAATTTCTTTAAGGTAAAGCCATCGCATTGACACCTCCTGCAAAGCTTCCCCCCCACCCCCTGTTTTTCTTGAAGGTCGTCCGCTGCCTTTACAGAGAAGCAGATATCAGCCACCGCTCTGAATTGGCCGAGAATGGATGCCACAGCATGGATTAAAAGCTCCTTCCAACCACGCGTGGCAGCTCCCTTTCTCCCACTGCAGTAATATTCTTCTTGCGAACAGCAAAACACAAACAGCGGGATGCACCTGTGCTCGAGACGGTTCAGAGGGAGCAAAGCGCTCCATCTCAGACCTATAGCCTCATCCAGATCACTTCTCTTTTTCCTTCTGTGCTACAGAGATCTAGGCTAATCTACAGTTTTTGCAGGCTTTCCTGTAATTATCAGGGTCAAATGAATCACCATGATGACCAACAACGCTGACTGGGCCGCGCTTTATTTCTCTATTTAGTCGTTTTTGGCTTCATGATCATTTTCACAAGTGATCTTGCCAGTACGCCATCAGTGGATACCCATCAGCTGCTCAATGTGTTTTTCTACCTTCAATTTAAACCCACACAGACGAGTGTTCACGCTCAGAAACGTGAGTTTCTGCATGATGTGTGATTTCCATTTCATAGTTGGCATTTCATCTTTCGGAGACTGCATTTAAATGTGAGAGATGCTCACCTAATATCCGGCACCGAGCATGCGGCGGAGCCTAATGTGGCATCGACGACCAAAAACAACAGGTGCGCGCTGCAATAATAAATCCATAGATACTAAAACGTCTTTTTTTTCTGTGAAACTTAGCCGACGGCTTCTCGCAAGGTTCGCTCCGCGGAGATGCGAAGGAATTCAGTGTAACGCATCTCCCGATCAATTTTTATTAGATGAAGTGTGTTCGGTGAAACGCGCTGAGACCTGCACTTAACTCAAACGTTGGTGTACATTTCGGAGCCACTCTCTGTAAACGTGTACCACAGTGCTCTCCACAAAAAAAAAAAAAAAAAAAAAAACAGACCGCTGCTGCTCATTGAAAAGAGGAAGCCGAGGATTCCGCATGCAGAATATTTAAATGCGGGACGAAGCGTCGATCTAATTTCTCTGTGTGACGCCGGATCTCGACAGACCCGTTGCCGGAGCTGATGGCCCTCATGGTCAGCGTGACTCAGCTCAGCGAAACCCACCTCCAGACACACCGGACTTGTCTCTGTCACAAATACAGGCGGAAGTGACAGCCCACAAGCTCTGACTGCTTAGCACTCCCGATCAAAGAGCACCTCTCGCTCAGGTCAGGGCAGAAGTCAAACTTTGGCATTTGCGGAGAGACCAACTCAGAGAGAGTTGTGACAGTTTCCGACCTCTTAACTAATGTACCGCGAGTGTACAGAGGGCAGGCTTTCTCCTTTGCAGATCTGGATCTCTCTATATACTCTGCCCTGACTAGGCAGCGTCAGAAGTCAATTTTCTTTAACTCAAGTAATGGTTATAAGGTACTTTTAAGCCAGAAGCAGCAGCAGCTGCTGGCTCTGCTGCCTCCGTTTGCGATAAGTCCCACGTCAGCAGCAAACAGCCAAAGAGCCACAGAGGCAGAAATGTAGTTGTGGTGGAGGGGCACCGCTGGTGACTGACATGCTGGTATTATTAACAGGAGGTGGCTATATAGAGGTCATCATTTTCACAAGCGCCTGTAAAATAAATGTAAAGACGAGAAAACACACGTAAAAAAAAAAACAATGTATTCCAAGTCTACCAGATTAATTATTAGGTTTAATTTGACCAGATTCTAGTGTTCCAAAAGAAGACAAAGATGATGTAACCAATAACGTGAGAGCATATACGAGTTGCATTATGAGTGGATGTCAGCAGCACAGCCTGCGTCTCCCTAACACTTATTGGCCAGGACAGCGAGACCTGTTGTGCAGCAGCAGCGTAGCCGCTGTGCGTGTGTATTTAAATAACTATGAGGTGCATTGAAACAAATCCCAGAGAGACCGCGTTAGCATCAGCATGCTAATGTAGTCATGTCATCACTGCATCCCGTGTACCTGAGCTTTTAATTAATTTACTAAACAGCTGGAACAGGGATGGTGAAAAGGATTTGGGATTTTTAATTTGCCAATGTAATGACAGGATCAGGGTGTTTTCTTTTCTTTCTTTTTTTTTTCTTTTTTTTTTTTTTAACCGCTCAGTCTGATTTTTACAGTTAAGGTGCACTAAAGAGATTCATTTACTGCATGTACGTTCAGTTGCTTGGCTATAATTTACATGTTAATTACTTTGTAGTTAAATGCTTTGCGCCGCTCTCGCATCGCTACTCTCGCTCCCGTGCTGTGCATTCCCTTCCCCCTCCATTACTCTCCCCGCCAACAGAGGGCAGTGCGGTGTCGGTGTAGTGGGTTGGGTAGACACACCCACCGCTTGACGGTGACGCTGTTTTGCAAAGGGGGCCTGATCTGTTGCTCTGACAGTTAACATACTAATTACAGGGAATCAAAGGCACTCCAGCTATGCCTCAGAGTAGAGTCCTCCTTCTCTGGCCCCGAGTCTCTGCTCACTCTGTACTTGTCAAGATAGCATGCAGGAACAAATTATGTACCCAGAAGGGAAAGATCTGCTAAATGTGCTAATTTGGTCACATTCTTCCTGCACGTCAATGCGGGGAGGCAAAAAACTGCATCAATTCAGAAGGAAAAGGGGAGAAGGGCTCTCTCTCCTCTTTGATTTCCTATCGTGGCAAACAAATCCTGTCTGTTGCAGTGAAACGCTCTCTCCTTGTTCTCCGCTCTGCTAATTAGTCTTCCTCCTGCTCGCTTTCAAGACGTGGACAACTACCACTCTGGATGCTGCTCAATGTATTGTGTTGGCCACCGTTGAGGGGTTCTCTTTACCCGCTGCTCTATAGTGAAAATAGGAACTTTTTTACGTGATTTAGAAAGTGTTTAAGTGTAGAAAGTTTGAACTAATGAGTCTTTTTTATTTTTTTGTTTTTTTACTTCTGTCATGAAATGGTTGACGGTTGTAATATCGTGGCTAGAAAAGATGTAATTGGCCTTAGAACATCAAAATACGGGCTTTAAACAATGGGCCCGAAGTGTGCTGGTTGAACAATCAGATTCCTGTTTTGAGAAATACTTGGTGATTTTGTGTTTGTCTCATGTCGCGCCAAACAGGCCACCACAGAATTAGGATCCAAGGATTGTAAGGGGCAGATTCAAATTCGGGAGGTGCTCCTTGATATGCAGAGCTTCCTTTGGCAAAAGTAGCTGCAACCACCACATGGCGGGGACTGAGCTGGCGCCACAGCTCCCTTTGTTCCGCGTTTCCTGCCATCTGATAAAGGATTATAGAAAGCCTCGTCCACTCTTCTGCCCGGGGTTTCATCTAGTACCCCGTGTTGACAAACAGTTGTGTCAGTTTCTGTCTTTGAGGTGGGTAAAGATCGCTCATCCACCGCTTGTCTGGGCCCTGTGCGGATGTCTCCCATCTCTGTCGGAGGGGAAGTGGAGATGGAGGAAGTGATTGACTACACACAGAAGTTTTGGCCCGTAGTCCTCTCTTGAACCCATTAATGCAGGGGCAGCACACAGCTTTCATCCAGAGTTGGAACTGCCATGGCCGCAGGAGTCAGCAGGAGTGTGTGTGTGTGTGTGTGTGTGTGTGTGTGTGTGTGTGTGTGTGGGAAGAGGGGGGCATAGCGACACAGCGAATTTGCATCACATTTGTTGGGCGTGTTGCAATCGTTCAGCTAGGAGCGTTGAAGGACACGAAGGGAGAGAATCTCAGTCGAGTCATGAATATGAGTTTGTGATGTCCTACCAATGTCAGGCCGTGGCTCTGAGCAGCGATATGCAAAACCGCTCTCCAACTTCATTCCACTTATTGCTGATATGATCTGTGGCACAGCCAGGGGAGACAGGGAATCGTTACTGTACAGACAGTGGTTATTAAATTGAAGCAAATGTCCTGAGCCGGTTTTAATAATAAGCTGATAGCCAGATGGTTTTGCCGCGAGTGCCGGCCTCCTCTTGAAGCACCTGATACAGGCCCATCAGGAGTTAAAAATCAGACTGTCGACTCAGCCCTCTCGTGCAGATGGTTTAATCGTATTGTCTTCAAGTGACTTTGAATATTCTGAACGTAACGCGGGCCTGCAAGCACAGCAGGTGGTTGGCCCTTTGATCTCCGCCTGGAGATGCCGGTGGAATTTTAAATCGCAGGGTGACATCGGGCTCATGAAATCGTAACATGAAAAGCAAGTCCCAACTTTGATCCTGTTGTCCTTTTGTATTAGCTTCATTATGAGAGTATGATGTATTGGAAAACAGATAATGAGCAAACAGTGTTTTGCTGTCCCCGTACGGTTGTGTCGTGAGAGTGTGTCCACAAACAACGTGTGTGTGTGTGTGTGTGTGTGTGTGTGTGTGTGTGTGTGTGTGTGTGTGTGTGTGTGTGTGGGTGTGTGCGTGGGTGTGTGTGTGTGTATTTAAGAGCTTATGTAGACCACATACTGTGCAGTGTATATACACTTAGTTGGCAGCTGTTTGATCATTTTGGAAAATGCAGCTTGTGGTGATATTGTCCTGGACTGAATTATACAGAGATGTATTTTTGTTATTTAGCCTTCCCTCATGGATATATATATATATATATAAACTGCTGCCTCCGAAATCACCAAACAGTTGAATCAATGCCTCTTATACACACAGGACCTATTGCAGGACTATTGTATGAGATTGCATTAGTTTTATTTATTTATTTTTATTTGAGCGAGGTGTTTCTAAAAGACTGGCAACGGAGTGTATCTATCTAGACGATGTGTCATGGGATCTATTTTTCTTTTTCCTTTTTACCGAAAAGGTAGTTGTTACAATTTTGAAAGACAAATATTGTTTAAAACTATTCACCTCAAAATGTATGTATCTGTCAGATAAACCCTGATTAAATACAGAAAATAAATGTTTATACTACTTCAGGATAAAATAAATCATTGTGTCCCTATTTGCTCCCGGGTTAAAGTGCCCTTATTTCCAAAGTCTAAAATAAATACATTGTATTGTGCCCTCAAAGATTCCCACAGTCGAATAAAAACATCTTTTTACAGGTAACATCTTCACTACTTTTTTTTGCTAAAACCCCACAATTGAATGCTTTGTCTTTGATGGATATCAGAAATTACCTTTATGCAACACCACACCTGCATGTGAAAAAATGATGCAAGCGTCCGAAATCCTAATTTCATTACTTATTTCAGAGAAACGGTTCCCAACCTTTTTCGATTGGATGATGGAGTGATGTCAGACGATACCACAGTCATGTAAATGTACCTTTTTACTTTTAGAGGACCATTTAGCCATCTGCTGTCAGGAAATATTCAATTGGTGAAGAAGGAAAATAAATAAGTAGGAGCGAAACATAGTGTAATCTGAAATGAAGGTCCACTTTTTAGGGGTACTCATCTTTTTTTTCAGAGTCAGGTAAACTGACCATGTGACCCTGGTAATTTGACTTGGAAAATGGTTGTATGCTTTCACCCCATGCATAGGAAGTTTTGCATCTCTCCGATCATCCTCATTGAACAGTTGCTTTTGTTCTTCCAGATCTCACCACCTGTTATATTTTTCTCACAGATCTTTTGTTTGTTTTTCCAGTTGCACTGATTTTTCTCGACAACATATTCCCATTCTTGTTGGTTTTTCTGTTTAACTGCGAGAAAGTCAGTTTCATTGTTGTTGTTTTTTGTTTCGCTCACCTCTTCAGTTAGAATTTCTAGCGCAAGGAAAAAAATCTGGAAGAAAACAAAGAAGGGAATTAGGAAGGATCTTACTTTCATCCTTCTATTCCTAAGAGTATAATCCAACTGCATGTTATGGATATAGAATATTAGCAGTTCATTATCGAAGAGAAGGTCATTGTCAGTTACCAAATTAGGGCCGGCTGCAGAACACATTTTTAGCTCATGATAGATGTTGAGCATCCGTAGCAGACACGCTGTTAGAGTTACACAACTTATGTTGACAGAAAAGGTCAAAATAGACAAAACGTGGTCAAAAAACTCAGCATCATTTCATATTCCACGAAGAAATCAATGAAGAAACGCCGCTCTCCATCAGAGCTTGCCTTTTTGATAACTCGAGCAGCAAACTTTGCAGAGTCTCTCATGTCGGTAGCTTGTTTAGTGTGCATTACCTGTAGCGGTGCTCTGGATGTAAGTAATTTCAGGTTGACTGGCAATTCACTCTGTGGCCGTCCTGCCTGTAGCCTTAGGCAGTGAGTGGGGTTGCAGTGGGGAGGGAGTACCAGCACCAGTCAATTACCAGTTAATAAACAGTGGAAGTTTTATATTAGTGCTTGTTAGTGCGTGTAAAAGATTGTTGGTATGTGGAATTGGGGGAAGGCACTGTGACTATGGAATTAGAACAAAAAAAAATGCAGCCATATTTTCTTTCCCTGGGTCGAATATACAGCACCCACTTCTCCGTACGCATGCCATTTTTTTTTTTTTTTTACGGTGATGATATTTTTTATTTGATTTTCAGCAGGCTACACAACGCAATATATAGTATTTGCAAACTCATATTTTTTTCCTTCTGAACGGTGCAGAAATGTGTGCTCAGGAGTTTTTGCTTAATGCGGTATCTCATAAGTGACTATAGAGGAACTCCAATAAAGAGAATCCATTACATAAGCATGTTGGAGGCCAAACAATGCGATGCTGGCTGCGGTGTGTGTCTTGTCATTGATAATATTATGGGCCCCGGGTGGCTATGATGCATGGACCCTGTTTGGATAGAGGTTGTCACGAATCGGATGTGTGGTAAATCCCCCCCGCATGTTAGAGAGCAGATTTCACAGTGCTTGCAGAGGAATGTTGCTATAAGGGAAATCGGAGCACCTGAGTAGCCTTGGGAAGTAAAACAACATTAATTGGATTTGGGGAAGTCACCCTTACCAAGGGGACACCGCTCAGACAGTCTGACAGCCAAAAGCATGAATCATTAAAACCCTTCCCTGTCATATTAGACCACGACCAATAACCACCTCTTCTCACATTTGTCGACATACAGAGCCAAGAGCTGTGGGACGTAACTAGGCAGGAAATGTTCGCGGCAGATAAAAGACAGTCAGAATAAATGGTACATCCACTCCGTCCTGCGGGAATTAGTGTAATTACACATATTTTACATTTATCTTCCAGGAAAGCGATGGATGCTCCTCTGCTAACCATTGCCACCTGGAACCAGCATATGGGCTGGCGCCCTCTTGGGGTAATGGGTGGGGCCGACTCTCTGTCGACCATTGGGTCATTGGTAACCAGCAGCTGGGAGGCCGCCCTCTCATCACATCAACAAATCTCGCTTTAATTAGCTCACCTGCCCGTTTCCTCCCTTCTCCTACCCACGCTCCCCAAAGTCCTCCATCATACCTTCATCAGCTGGCTTTCAGGCTCACCTTCCTCTCTCATCCTGCCTCCACACCTGGGAATAGCTGCAGCTTCTCAACTTCCCAACTAAACACACACACACGCACACGCACACGCACACGCACAGAGTGAGTGCTTTAAACAGGACTGACGATTGACTTCCAGAAAGCTTGGATCTCATTGATTTTTAAATGGTGTCTCAGTGATGCCGTATTAGCATCTGGATCGCCAACGAGATGGTCTTTGCCGAAGACAACATTTCCTTTGTGCCCGTCGAAATGATTTCCACATTCACAGGTGCAAATGATCCACACAGGCTTCGCTTTTATGTTCTCCCGGTCTCTTTGCGCCGTCCAATAAGCGGACCGGTGCGTTACTGTATTGATCACAGTCACCGTCTGCACTTTGGTGGGAACACAATCTATCCCCGTCCTCAGTCGTATTGTGTACATGGAGCATCATTAAATATTGCTTCATGTAACGGTCGAAATGTTCCATTCCAAATTGATAATATGGACAATATGTTTCATTCTAATTATTGTGGGATTCTGTGGATTTAGATAATTGTCCGATGCGGAAAAGAGGAGCGATGTTTTAACATTTCTCGTGAATAATAGGCTGTCATTTGCAAATCGCTCACTTGTATTATATCCCAAAATGAAATTTCTTCTTATACCCAAATCAAATTTTTGAAATGATAATTATCTCATTAAGGAAGAAGCCTCTTCATTAACCATCAATGCACATTCCTGCCTTTGAATACCTGACTATACTGTTGCGATGGGGGACTGTTCTGATGGACTGGACCCGATCCCTCTAGGACCGCCAGACCGACTCCAGAGAGTGATAACTATAAAGCCATCTAGGTCGAAAAAGATTGGCCCACAATGCTCGCCAGTCTCAGGTGACTGATAAAATCCAACCACCATCGAAGTACCAGCACCGTCCGTTACCGTGCTGCAGTCCCTCTGGTCCACCGCCACTCGCTCTCTCTCTTAACCACAGGGCTTCCATATGGACACTATTATGGCTGCCACTTAATTACCTATCAAAAAAACATTTCACCGCACTTGACGGAGGGCTGGCAGACGGGGAGAGGGACGAAAAAAAAGATACAGACAGAGGAAAAAGAGCCGGCATATAAAAAAAAAAAAAAAAAGAAAAAAGAAAAAAAAGTGAAAGATGGGAATGAGAAATGGGAAAGTGGGACTGAGAGATTGATAGAGAGGACGAGCCATACATCTGCGTCGTGAATATGAATAGATGGAGGAGGCAGACACAGGGGGAGTGGAGGAATAGCCTTGCGGTGCAGATGGGGGGGGAGCAGTGATCTGGGCAGCATCCTCTTTTTGTTTAGTGTTGACAAACACCCGCAACAAGAGAGAAAAAGGGGGAGGGTCCTGGCCCCGGAGAGGCTATAAATTACCTGTGATTGATCGTTGCCACCGCGGAGGACGACAGTTAAAGACGTGCGGTGCTCATCGCTGACCCTCTCTTCACTCCCTCCTCCCCCCTCTCAAACCCACCGACTCACCCACTCTCTCCCCCTCCCCGGCCCTCCACCACCACCACCACCACCACCCCCTCCACCCCCCCTCCTCCCAACAACACAAAATTAGCTGTTCTGTCCGTCACATGGCCCACCCTCAGCGGTCACACACCAAAATAATAATAATTTCCGACCAGACGGACTGCTGGTTAGAAGAGCAGCTTTCACCACAGGGGGGTTTGATGCATCAGCCACAGGCTCTACACTTTAAATGCCAGCCCCCATCACTCTGTTTCAGGCGAACAAATCTGCCATATGTCTCAGGAATATAGATTTATTTTCCATCTTAATAGGATACTGTCTCGTTTTATTGATATTAGATAGTCGGACAACTGCCTTGGTTCACGAGTTACTTCTTCCAGACCTCTTGTGAGCGAACAGCATGGTTGCTAAAACTCAAAGTCACACCAAAATGGAAACAAATATAATGGTGAAATTAGATCTGTTGAATGGAAGCTAAAGGCCAAAAGCGCAGCGTTTGGCTCTGCAGGTTATATTAAAAAATGAACATTGGGAGTTATTGTTTGTTTCTATCATTGTTTTTTGTTGTTTTTTCCAGCGTATGACTTATTCAGTCTCAGCCTATAAGATACAGTCTTAACAAGAGTCCACGGTTATTTTGAATATTCTGTGGAAATATATGCAAGAAAAAATGTTTAAAATGATGTAATGGGTCAAGCCAGTGTTTCCATATACTGGTGGAAGAGTTGAGGCCCTTTGTGGTCAGCAACCACCCAATGAAAAGGGAGCCAGTCAGGGCCAGTTTTGTGGTCACTTAGAAGGTTTTTTACTGCATCAAAAGAATAAGAAACTACGGCATCAGTATTGAGCCGTGACACACACTAAATCAATATTCATTTTGTCTCTTGTAGCTCGAAGCTGCCCTCCACAATCCGGTTCACTGTGCATTACTGGGCTTCTCTGCAGCGAGCACCTCCTTACCTCAAGGCTACTTTTGGGTAAGTACTGTAATGGGTTTCTCACACACGCACACGCACACACACACACACACACACACACACACACACACACACACACACACACAGTTGAATGCCAAATACCTAAAACAAAAGACAAGGCAAAACAATGCATATTTACAGTTGCTGATATTTTTAGCTTTTAACACAATTACCATGACCATTTAAACGTCCTTCCCATATTCTGCTCCCATTCATTAAAAGACAGAATAAAAAATGTGTCTCGAGGCTAAGAATGGGGCATGCAACATTTTTCTCTGTAAAATGTCGCCAGGAAACTGTGAATTGATACAGTGCAGTATAAAGGCTAGTGGTAGGTAACTGCTACAGAGTGTTTTATGATGAGAGGGGCAAAGTGTGCCGCCAGACTCTCACATCACAATCCCCAGACTTGTGGGAATTTAGCTGGGTCTAGAAAAAGGGGGGGGGGGGTGTATTCAGGGGACTCTGCTATTAATCTCTAAGTTTCAATTTTTGTTCCCTCTTCTTTTTGGAGAACGTGGGCAGTTTAGCAGGTACAGATAATCCTCCTTCGACCTAAAAGGTGGCTAAATCCAGTGCAGGTCCTCCAGGACACCAGACTACGGCTCAATGTCTCAGACTTTTGCTTTTGTGGGCCTATTCTAAAAGAGGACTGGATGTTCACTCAGATGGGGAAAAGAGATTCGGTGGAGCCGGCATTTAGGGCATTTAGGGCATTTAGGGCATTTAGGCCACTGTGTATCAGTGGTTGGAGGAGCACAGGCCACTCTCACCTTCAGCCTCTCTTAGAGCACTTAGTATAACAGATGACTTAAATGTTCCTGACCTTGTCCTCCCATACCATTTAGAGGCACAAAGGTAGCTTGGCCACATGATGTGTGCTGCACTGCTACAAAATGCATCCAGTAAAGTGAAGGGAAGGCTTGCATCGGTGCACAATGAACCGATTGCATTTGAGTCGACAGTTATCTGTAGAGAGCCTACTTATAAAGAGCTGAACATTATTAAACCGAAGACATGTTCAAGGCAAGGCTCAAGTCTGTCAAGCAAGTCAGGTTTCTGAACGCCGATCATTAAAAAGGTGCAACGTGCAATCATCTGGCCAGAATTGTACTTTAAAACACTCAAAAAAATGAACTGACATTATCAAAAGTGTGATGAAGTTGCAGTTTTGACCTTATTCCAAATACGTCATCGTATTCTGCTGCAGAAAAACATGGAGCCCGGCCCTGTGTTGTAATTCCACTGGGTGTTCGAGAGGCGATAGTGAGTCACTGTAGCGTCCAGTCTGCCCTCAGTCCCGAGGACAAAGGAGCAGAATTGCCCCGAGGGCTTGTCAATAATAAATCCTAGTTCTTTTTTTCTTTTTCTGAGACTTTACCAGGTCAACTCGAATTACATTTAATTTAAATTTCAAGTAATTTCAAATTAAGTTTGCCTCAAAATGGATCCGAAACTTCCGGAAGGAAAATGTTAGAGGTGTACCGAGATCAAGCATCGCTCAGTAAACAGAGAACTGCACCTCTTGATTGAATTATAATTGCATATTTGTATTTGGAGGCAGTCACATTTGGTATTCTAAAAAGACTTTGCATTTCAATAACTTGAAAATGTTTCCCAGTCGAGACCAAAGGAGTGTGGCTCCTTTGTGGCGAATGCTATCATTAAGGAAGTCCTAAATAAAACCCGACTAGTTGCACAGCCACGTTCACAGCTATAAAGTTATTGCTAACTTCATACAAACATGCTCAATCTCTCTCCGCCACTCTCTCTCCACCGCACGCTGACACTCGCTAACGTCGGCACACGACCTACCTTCATGCCTCCTTTCGACCACAGAAACTTTTCCTAGGGACTAGAAACCATTTGAGGAACCCGCCGGGCTGCAGGTTGTGTTGACCTCTGCGACCTCGCCAGTCTCGTCTTTGGATCGCGATAGAAACGCAAACAACAATGGGATGAAGGAACCTTTTTGTTCATAAAAAGTAGTCCCTGAACTACAGGAGCTTCTTGGTGGAAACGTGGTTTTAGCCATGACCACAGTACACGGGAGGAATACATATACAAGGTCTCAGTACATGTATAAGTTTAATAGAAAGATGAGCGTCTGTATTTGGATGCTATTAAAGATGGTATCTTAAAAATTTCTAAATACACTTGTATACCATATTACCTTGATACCGACCTTTTGCTTCGGTCTTTTACTTATAAATCCACATTTTCAACATTTTTGTCGTCATGAATGGAATTCAGTTCTCCAGAGTCAGTTCACTGAGCAGGAAACTGACTTTGCAAACAGGAAACGTACCGCTTGGAGTACGAAGCACATCTCACCTTCAAGCTCGGTGAATGTTACTCCACAGTACAACATGTAACCACAGCAAAAACAAACTGGTATCCGAGCTAAAGAATAATAGCGAAGGCTCGCCCATCCAGCAAGAATAATTAGTGGCTGAGCGTTCCCACCCCCAGTTGGTTCTACCTCCCTGGCAGGCTTGTCAAATAAGAGATGACACTAATCATGTTAAAGTGAGATGGGCTATGGGGATTTCTGTGTGCTTTGATCAGAGTAATGACATTGTGTCTAATCAGCCTGATACCCCAGTGTTTCCCTGTTTGCCTTCACCTCCCATGTCCCACTTTTCAAAACATCCTACTTTTACATTTTTTAAATAAAGTCTCCATTAAAGTCGAAATTAAATGAAAAATCACCCATTTCCCTCTTTTAGTTCACATCCTTTGTCATCTTTTTGTAAAAGTGCAAGATCCGAGATACGGATTGCTTTGTATCGCGCTACATTCTGAAGGCCGCCCACTATTCAGCATCCTAATCAAAGATTTGCTCAAATACTACGTTTCCGTTAAGCATTGACAGCAGGTGTCAGTGATGGAAAAGCTTGAAATGCATCGGAGTACCTCAACCCTGTGGTGACCCACGATTTTGGCCGATTTTGGCCTCTTAATACAATTGAGCAGAGTGTGTGCCATCGTGACTATTTTCCCACGCTTCCTCTCTGCGGCCAGAGCAATCTAATTAATGCTGGCAGAGCATTTACTGTTTGGGAAGTTTTTGCTTCTCCCAAGCCGAGAGCAGGGCTCTGTCCAGGGCACGACTCCAGATATCTATTTTGCTAAATTACTAGTGATGACTTTGTCAGGACACTGTATTTGCACTGGATATCGGGCGCGGGGTGTGGTGTGTGTGCGAGTGCGTGTGCGTGTGCGTGTGTGTGTGTGTGTGTGTGTGTGTGTGTGTGTCAGTTGAACTGAAAAAAGGAGGGGAAAGTGTTCGTTGACAGCGTCAGTGCTGATAGTGGTGTGCGGAGGAGTTTGGGAGGTGAATGTATAAATTGTGGGGGGAGTCTGGATTGGGGGGGGGGGTCTGTGGGGGGGTGGGAGGGGGGCTTCTTGCCTCTGGCTCTGGTTGCACAGAGTCACTTGAAGCCGTGTTTTTTTTGGGCTCCTCGCTGCGAGATAAGTCCTCTCTATCTTTTTATTTTTCACCCTGTGCAACAGACCGTTATTTGTTCTGGCTCATTCTCAAGAGCCCACAGGATCGCTCCTGTCCAGATTCTGCACGCTGATACAAATCAAACAAATGATTGCATGCAAATAAGGGTGAGCGTGGAGGAGAGGAGCTAAAGACTATATTTAGCTCCTGTCACATTCACGCGATTTGATTCATACAGGGGAATACATCTTTGGCGTCTAGCAGCAAGCCGCCCTGCTCTCTTTTTCCCGAGGAGGACATTGTTTTATCTGGACGTCCACCGAGGCGAGTAACGACTGAATGAAATCATATTGAAAACCCACAGCGACGCTTTAATTGTTTGGGAATAGGAGCAATGCCACCTTAATTGGAATTGCATCTGAGATAGGTTGGAGGGCTCCTGCTGTCTTCGTTTTCTCAGCATTGGCTATGACAGGCTTACACAAAGGCCAATATAAATGTGGTGCACAGGAAATCAAGCCTCTATTGAGGCAGACACTGCCCTGGGAAGCTCGGTATGATTGGTGAACTTTTCTTTTATTATTTTTTTTTGATGACTTCTGAGGTTGCTTTCTTGTTTGTTAGGGGAAACACAAACAAACAAGTGCCTCTTCAAAAAGACACAGACGTCTACAGCCGCCGAGCCACTGAAAAGATCCCGGCTTTCAACGGTTCAGTGTGACCTTGGAAATGTTAATGTCAAATGTCAGTCCAATTAAAGGGAAATTATATATTTTTCCTTCATTTTTCATCATGAACTGACTCCAGCGATAGATCAGTCACTTGATCTCGTAAACACGTAAAAAAAAAAAAAAAGAGAAAAAAAAGAAACTCATTGATAAGCAACTAAGAGCCTTTTCGGAAACGTACGAGAGCCTCTCTGTTCTCCGCTGATGAAAAGATCGCAGACTTATGAGAATTGTTTGATGTTCCAGAGATGACATTGTGAATCCATTACATAATATGTTTAAAATTCTAAGTGATTTCTAAAAAAAAGTGAGGGCTGGACTACAAACGACAAGGTCTGAAAGGAAAATTGATTTGAACTTTTTTGAAATCTAAATTGCTGACAGGTAGAGAATGTTTAACCAAAGACACGTTATCCTCTGGCCTCCATAATTTGATTAAGACAGAGAACGCACACTGCAAGCATGATCTAAGGGAGGCTGGCCTGGTTCTGCTCTCTGCTCTTCCCATATCTCTCTTTTCTTTCTGTTTCAGCGGAATAGTTTATTACCTGTGGAATTAGGTACTGCTTAACATGGGGTCCTGACCTTTTATAACCAGGTTTTTTTCCCCTCCCTACAGGTGGCTGGTGGAGAAGGTTCGCACGGGCAGATAGAGATATTTTCCCTCAACAGACCCATGCCAAGGACTGTTAAGAGCCTGCAGGTAGGCTCCACTGTCCGATGTCTGGAGTACGTGCCAGAACCTTCTCCGACTGAGGAAGCCGAGGCTGGAGTTCACAAGGCGCCCTCAGGGATCGGCGCCAACATTTGTGTTGGCTTAGACGACGGGCGGTGAGAGACTGATCACACAAAGCCTCAAACACATGAGAGAGAAAGAAAAGAGAAACCCTCAACATCTGAAATTAGATTTTTGGGGAAAGAAATGAAAAAGCTCCACGTAGATATGAACATAGAACGCAAATTTGTTCTCAGTATACTCCACATCCTCTGTTGTGAAACGTGTCCCGTATTATCCTTTGTTACAGTCCCTTGATATTTCTAACAGTATAGATTTGCTTGTCAATATTTCATCAAAGCAAGAAAATCTGAGTTGATACCACAACACAGCAATTCTTTTCAAATCCAATAAACCCTTTGATCCCCTCCGTAGTGAACAGAGGGCAGGTTTAATCTCAGTCTTTGTCGTAGTTACTGTGAATGAAGTGCTTGTTTCTTTTTTTCAGACAAAGAATATTCTTGGATTTCAGATTTAACCAGATTCTTCTGTAACTTTCCTTTACAGCAGTGTTTAGTCATTTGTATAAGAGGCTAAAACATATATATCAGCAGTTTTGTTTTTTTATACTGACTCATTTTCTTTCAATATAAGTAAAAGAAAAAAAAGACAAAACAAAAAGGTTTCAGCAATTTAGCGCACTCGGAAGACTGTCATCTCCAATCCTACTTAACATTTAGTTCTCAGACAGAGAAACCAAAAGCGAAGTGCATTCATCACTCTGAAGAAGACAATAAGATGCAGCAAAGTTCAGATGGCATTTCAAACATGAGAAAGACAGAGTGGCTGCACACACACAATGCGTTGCTCCAAAGTGCGCTGTTAAATCAAACCGCATGAAAACGAGCCGCTCTGTCATTTCAAACGACACCCATTCATCATCACGTCGGCCGGTGCTGCTTTTGTTCTTCCAGCGTTCTGGTGTACGGCAGTGTGGACACTGCAGCTCAATGCCTATTGACCCTCCACAACCCAGAGGGCTGCCCCGTGCTGTGCCTGAAGCACGCCGCTCGCTTCCTGTTTGCGGCCCTGCGGAACGGGTCCTTGATGGTTTACGGAAGAAGCAGCAACGGTAAGTTGCTTCCCGAGGTTGCCTGTTGCCTGTTGCCAAGTGGTCTGTTGGGGGAAGTGAGGACGTGTAATCGTCACTGGTACTCTTTTTTTATGTATGTTATATGGTAAAATATGATTGGAGAAAATAATTAAAGAGGATGAGGCCTGTCATTGTTATTGCGTGCGATTTCTACTAAAGCAATTCAAACCCAATTAGAAAAACAGGGTGTACTAATTTAACAATAAATTATATTTCTTATATTTTGTTCGGTTATTTATTGATGCGAGGTCATCAGATGTTTCATATCCCTTTTGCTTTTGTCAACGGGTGCCCGAGCTTTTGCTTCTGAAATGGACTTTACATTTTTTTATTGTTAATTTATAACGTGCCTTTAACGAAACACTTTTTTTCCAACAGTGAAATAAGTATAAGTACAAATGAATTTGAATGTTTCAACAGCTCTTCGGTAAGCATCTGTTGCGTTTAAATTAAAATAGTTTTTAATAATTTTACCAAAAGATATTAGCATTATGTGTCATGTGGGACACATTTTCCAGTGAATCCATTTTCATAATGAGATGAGAGCATTTGTAAAGTGATATTAATTTTACACATGCCTATTTTCAAACGACTGCCTGAGAATCACTTTCCCTTTTACGTCCCGCTCCGACTGATTTTCACACCTACTCTAAGTATGAAAATAACACTTGGCCATGTGGTGGATGGCAGGCCATGTTTAGTCAGGCGTTGCACAAGGCCATGGGGGGCTTAACACCATCTCAGCAGTGGTTTGCCGTCTTCACAGCCAGCGGGAGCACAATAGCTCTATCACCAGGTTCCTCTTACCTGGCCTCAGTATGTCAGCGCGCCTGCCTTCCTCCGCTCTCCTCCCAAGCAGAAAGGATGATTAATTACAACAAGCTGCAGCGTGCCGATTAAATATTACTATTCATGCTTTGGATATAGAAAAAGGACAGCTGAAGAGGTCTGGAGGGTGCCGGAGAATGTTTGTGGTTTTTCGGCAGAATTCATGCCCTTGACTAGCGGCGCAACTGTCGAAGAAAAAAAGAAGAAAAAAAAGTGTGACGCAGCCAGGAAATGCCAAGGCTTCAGTTGAGTCTCGTATCAAAAGGCGCATGAATACATGCAACACATTGTTGCTTAGTGATTAATGTGCCCCGGCTTTCGTTACCGAGATATGCGCATCGGGCGTCATGTCAACAATGACAGTGTTTTGCAAGACGAGGCGGGGAGGTGTTTGTCCCCCCGCTGTGTTAAAGAGGGAAGAAGCGGCGGCATGGTCTTGCTCAGCGCGAGGGGACCGGGGGGACGTTTACAAGAGTGCATTTTTAAAAGGTGTGAAAATGACCTTTATAACATGCCAAGCAATTAACCTGTGGAAGTCAGAAGGCATTGTAAAGCTATTCTGCTATGAAAGGCAGAAATAAACAACTCAAAATGTTAATTAAATGGCTGGGTGCACTCTGTTCTCTAATTTTGCTTCATTAACGCACAGCAAAGGAAATGCTTATGTAATTCACTTCATGATGTGCCTCTGTGGTAGCTGCAACGTGATTAAAAGTCAAAGGAAAAGGGTCTGCTTCGTTTTTCACACCGATGAAGCAAAAAGAGAGAGCGAGAGAGAGCGAGAGAGCTAGAGAGAGAGAGAGAGGACCTGAGTGGAGCGTAGATTAAAGTGTGCACCCGACTCATTAGCATGTCGGTGGCAAAGGTACCAATATTGTGCTGCACAGTGTGCGGCCGATTCAAATGGCAGCCGCGGCCTTTATTTGGCCAACCTGTTGTTTCGTACCCGCTCACAAACGAGCCTCCGCTGTGAGCCCCTCTCCACTGGCGCCTCCGTATTTGCTCAAAGACGTTGAATAACTTCAAAAGAGTTCTGATAAGTAAACACCGGGCTAACTCGCTGTGATTCAAGTGGGAAGAGTTTAATGTAATTGCCTCGCTCAATGTGTTCAAATAGAAGCGGGGCCATGTGTTCAGAGTTTAGTAACATGACTTGGAGGCTAGCGGTGATGCAAGAGTGGTGCAGAATAACGAGTTAGCGTTTTTTTTTTTTGCACTTTCGGCTCCCTCGTCGAAGGGTTTTTAGGTCTGATGCCTGAAATAAGGTCTGTGGTTACCACAAGCTGAGGAGATTTTAGCGTTTTGTTTTCGAAGATATTAAACGCATCAGTAAATTCCCCTCCTGTGAATTTTGAAGCTTTGAAGCTTACTAGTCTGCCTTCAGAGCCTCGTTGTGTTTGTACTCATGCGACCACAGCCTAATGTTAGCTTTTTACTTCTGCCGAGTACATTCACGTTTCAAAAATCCTAAAAGTTTGGTTCACATATTTTCTGCAATAAACCAGAGTTCAATAGAAAAATCGATTTATATCGAGGAAATCCGTGTGATGAGGATAGGGTTGATTTTTTGTTCATTGTATTTTATTTTTATTTCCCCCCCCCCAGATGATTTTTGGGACCCGGACTCCAGCCGATGTGTAAAACTGGGCTCAGAACCAGTGCGGACTCTGTTAGTGTTGGATGACTCAGTGTGGGCAAGCTGCGGGAACTCTGTCACAGTCGTGGACATCTCCAGCCTCAGCACTCAGGTAAATGACTAAATCATTGATGGGCACATTGAGAAAAAACTGCATCAATTTACATCAAAGAAAAACTGCATCCATCTCAGCAAATTGTCATTATTATATATTCTTTAAATGGATATTGCTCCTATAAGGCGAAGCAACGACACTAACTTCAAATGATTGCTGATAAATATAGAGATACCGTCGTTCCATCAATTCAACAGTGCTTCAAGCTACGTTTTCTAAACATGACTCATTTACATTAAAGGAATACTTCATCTCCAAAATGATCTTTTTTATATATAACTATATATGCATATAGGCATATATACTCACGCGCTATGCGTCCATGCGAGTACTGAGTACCCGCTGTGATGAAGCAATTCTAAAGCTCATTGTTTGAAATAATGTTCTTATCGGTTATAGAGAGGGCTTCAAGGAAATGTGTAATAGTTCATCCATCGCTACAAGGTCAAATCCACCCTCCTCTCCATCTGCTAAATATTCTAACTCTTCACTAAAACATGTTTTGAAGACCTAAATAGATGAATTCACAAGTGAAACTGCGAGACTAGGTGCTTTATTTATGTGTTTTGTTGTTTTCTGCGGCATTTGAGGAAAAATTCCTCCGCTTTTCATTTTCTGAAAAGATTTATGCACACAGCCTTAGAGAGCCGGCATTGTAATCTGTGATGCCACGAAGATTTACTGCCTGGAGCTGCTGCATGGACAACGAATCAAACTCTTTTTAGATTCTTACAATGTTTGCCAGAGCTCTCACACACAAATAAGCTTCATCGAGCCGCAGCGCCGTGAGTTATGTTATGCTCGCCATTATCTCCAGAAAATCAGCCCGGGTGTCGTCTGTGTCATGCTTTCCATTTTTGTGTAGTCATTCTCCAAGGTGTTCGTCTGCGGGGTGTGTCATTAGAGGTGTACAGGGGGGGCGCCTGCCGGCTGTGGTAGACAATAATGAATGACAGACAAACTCCTCTGGGTCATGTTAATATGGTATTCAGATACTGAACTGCAAACCATTACCATTTAATTATAGCTCCCAGATGTGATTGTGCGTAGCTGTGTTAATGGGTAGAAGGACTTTTGTTGAAAAAAAAAAAAGGGAGTGTGCTTGCTGAGCAAACCTTCCCTGGATGAAAACAAGTAGATGACATAGAAAAATATGATGCTGAATTTGAAAAAGCAGACAAACTTAAACACTGACATCAAACAAAATGGATGCGTCTCATTGCACACATCATCTAAGTTTTGTTTTCTAATTTCAATGTAAATGAGAAACTGAATAAGGAAAGTGGCAAATGTACGACCTTTATTTACAGATGTTCTGGTTGACGTCATGCCAGACATGAAACCAGCAGATAAACAATATTAGGCAAAGTAATCATGGAAAGTAAAAAAAAAAAAAAAAAAAAAATCTTGAAAGTTGCAACAAATTAGAAGAAGCAGCTGACAAATCTAGACGATCAGAGACGGCAACTTATCCGGTCCTTAAAATCAGGAGTGAGCCGAGCCAGGGATGTCTCCTTTTATTCCTTCACCTCTTTTCCATCGCCCGGTCCTCCCGAGACACCAGCTTAATCAGCTGAATGGCCACGCAGTGGAGCACAGTTCTGGTTCACTGTATCTCCCACAGAGCTTAACAGGTCAGCAGTTACTTCTGCGCTAACCTTGTCTTCCCCACTAATATGGACTCAGGAGGGCTGACTTCACAGGGGCTGCGGTGCATATCCAGGATCTGGAGGAGCAGAGCTTGGCACCTGTTGCAGCAGATATGACGCGGAGCAAGGCCAGCGGGTCGTGGACTCACGTTCGCTTCACTTTTTTTTCCCCGTTGCCCCCCCCCCCCCCCACCCCCCCCCACGGATGTCCACCACTTTGTCAGATTTGCTGCACTTTTGAATAATTTATCCACGACACTGTAGCCTGTCTCGTTTGACGCTGCCAGTCGTCGCACCCTATGGCTAGATTCATTCTCTTTTTAAAGCTTCACAGTCAATGCTTTGATGACACAGTGTCATTTAAATATAACCTTTTCAGTCTGTTTTGGGTAAACACGGCTGTACAACCGACTATGTGGATGAAATCGTCTGAAACAGAAACCCAAAGTATCATCATTGCTGAAAAACGTGTGTGTGTATGCTCTAAGCTTTGTACTCTTTGATTATTTACACTTCACCCCAGGGGGGGAGTGGGGGTGGGAGGGGGGGATTCATGAAAACCATAGTGCTGCTGAGAAAACCTCAGCAATAGAATCACTTCAAAAAGAGATAGATAAAGATAGATATGCACACAACGACAATGCTGACATGCTGGTCCATGTCCACATGTGGCTGGTTTAATGTTTACCACGTTCACCATGTTAGCATGCTAATGTTCGCTGATCACCACTAAACCCAAAATCTCGCTGAGCCTGATGGGAATTTAATTAGTTTTGCAGGTATTTGGTTTTGAAGGAAAATGTCGGACAAAACAACTTTTATCATGAAAAAAAGTCGAAGTGTCGCTACATTTATTACAATTAATTTATGAATTACGGTGCTGATCCAACAGTTGCTGAGATTCTCACTCTGTCGACCTGTTGGAAGCAGTAGTCATTAGGACACATCACCTGGGAACCATGAATGTCTGTTCCAAACGTCGTACCAATCCATCATGTTGGGATATTCCCATTCAAAAAGAAGTCAAGGGGGTCACCATAGTCATTAGGTTTTATCATCTGTGGGACCATGAATGTCTGCACTAATTTTCCTGGCAATCAAGTTATTATTCATCAAAATATTTTAACCAAAGTGGTGGACTGACATTGTCATCCCTACAGCCGACCTCTTGTGGAGCAAAAAATAAAAAGGTAATTCACGGGGTCCTGTCACTGCTGAGACCAGCCCCAATTCCTGATATTGGTCGCTCTACTCGGCCCACTGGCGTATTAAGAGAGCTGGATGTGGTGCAGCAAGGCCGTCAGTCTGCCAGTGGCCAACCGACAGGACTGCAACAAAGAACATCCCCCGCAATCCCAATTGCAATTACTAAATGCATGTTCTGAGCTCCCCTCACCACCAGAGGACCCTGTTAACAGTAAACTGACCATGAGTGTCCTCGAGCAAGAGGACACCACTTTGTGAATGTGAAAATCTATTTAAAGTGATTATTACCTACCCCAAAATAAAAACACATCTGGGTATAGCAGTAAAATTGCAAAATGACAAACACAATTTCACACAATGGGAATTTGAAACAACTTAATTGGGGAGAAAATGAGGAAAACCTTAACAAATCAAATATTTTCTTATTTTGCAGACATGTCTCACAGCAGGGGCTGATTTGAATCTAATGATGCAAGGCATTGATTATATGATTTTACATGCTTTTACACATCATTTTACTCAAAACTACTAACATTTGATCATGATTTCCGACACATCGCCGCTTTGTTTGTGAGTATCAAATAGCCAATCTCCTCCCCAAACTGTAAACACTCTGTGGAAGTCTGGCTCCGAACCAAACCTTAACAAAGTAGGACATGCATGGCCATACAGGCTTTGATCAGTACTGACTGGCAGGCCTTGTTCCTTCCTCTTCCCATTACTATTTCTTTTTCTACCTGCTCTCTCCCATCACTCACATGTCCACTCAACTCCCTCGCCATAGCCCAGAGAGGAGATGTGGACGTAGCGCTCGGGAAAGGACAAAGACACCTTGTCACCTGGTATAATGAAGGACTAATGAGCTGTTCAGACCAGCTGTAGTGTTTGTGACTTTAGCTCTGCTGTTATTTCCCACTGCTGGTGGAGGGATGCTGCTGTTAGTGTGACACTGCCGAGTTTAGTGTAAAGGGCACATTTACTCCTGTCAAGCTTCACTGACCACCTCATCTCTGCAAGCCACGCCGGATTCAGCAGACTAATACCAGGTTGTTGGTTGAGGGCAACAGTTGTGGCTTGTAGTTATCCCGCATTTGACACGGAGCGACAAGCTTTTTCAATTTTCTTCAGTCTCTATCCGTGGTAAAATATCTGGAGAATTCTAGTTTCCAATATTGGCTTGAATGTGAATTGATATTCATGTAAAAACATAGCTTTAAATATGAACTCAATGATCTAAATACATTTAGATTTCAAGCGCTTTTTTTCAGTGGGGGGAGATTTCTGTGTGTTCCAGTCAAATAACACTATATATACATTTGGCTTCCCAGAATGCCTTCCAGGTGGTTTCAGACATATGGTAAGCAAGATGGCATCTACCAATTGCAGCATGTCAGCCACTGATAAGCTGGGAGTCTCTTTTAGAGCCTGTGATAATCACGCAGCATACACATTATTCTTTACAAACGTGTCAGGGTTATTGGAGGAGAAATGTGCCTTTTTTATTATGGATATTGACTTTTTTTGATGGCTGCACTTGAAATAACGAAGAGATGCGTTGCATACCCCTTCCCAGGCGGAGCAGGCTCCCACTGCTGAGGAGTCAATTAAAAGAGACAACACATCAAAGGCTTTCCTCCTTTTCCCTAATTTCAAACAAAGGAGGACCCACTGGCAAGGGCACACAAACAGGTGGTAATCCCTGTCCGCCAGTGCACTTGGGTTTGGGTGGGGGCGGGGTTGGGAGGGGCGGGGGTTGGCGGGGGAGGGGGGTGGGGGGTGCATTCTCATCACCACTCTCACTGACTAATTGGCCAGCCTCGTGCAACTCATGCACTGAGAGTGATATGGGTTCCAAGACGATGCCCAAACCAGCCCCTGTCACGCCTCGGACCGCGGGGGGTGCATGTGTTGCCATGATAAGGCTCATTGCATTTATTTCAAGCTACTCATTAAGACTTTGTGCCTGCAACTCTCTTTTTTTCCATTGTGCTCTTAAAACCAGGGGAATGGTGCAAAAATATGCCCCGTGTGTCAGAGACTCAGTAAATAAAAAAAATTTAGGAGGCAGAGTTCGACTTTATTTACAGAAGAGCAAGTGTAGAGCACGTTCACACCAGACTTGTTTGGTCCCGTTGAACCAAATCCCGGAGTGTTTACCCCTTTGTGTCCTTTATTGGTTTGAACACCATTCAAACCAATCCAGGGTACATGTGTCGTTTCATTGGTTGAAAAAACTTTAGCTTTTCCCATTTTGCTGATTGGTGAACCAGTAACCTATTGGCGTGTTTTCTACCACTGAATTTGATGAATTTACTCTTCATCAGACCACAAATGAGACAATAAATATATAGCTGCCTCACTTCCCGTTGCTAGGAGACTAGTTGCTCTGTATGAAGAGCAATGAGCTGATGATATATGGACTAAACTGATATTTTACCACTAACTTTTAAACTGGACAGGATGTCAGTCCGGTAGAAGAAAAGTCAATGTGCTGTTTGACTGATATAGAAAATGAGTTCTGCGGCAGCGATAGCCGGAGGCATCATGTTTTCGTGTGGACAGTCCATCCCATTCTCGTGAATACGATATCTCAGGAACGCTTTCAGGGAATTTCCTCAAATTTGGCACAAAGGAGAAAAATGACGCAAATTTGGACAGACATGGATAAAAACTGCCACGGGACATCCCCAAGGCGGTAATTCTAGTTAGCCTCCCCACACAACCTATATATAGGTGTGTGTATAAATGTTGATGTCTTTCATGTCGTGGTGTATACTTCATTTATGTGAGGCTGTACACCTTTCCTTGGAAAAGGACAATAAAGAATATGTGTGTGTTTTTATTAACTAACAGTGTCCTGTAATCCCATGTGGGATGGGCCAGATGTTTAGCATGACGTAGAAATAAAAATATAACAGTATTACTGTTTCCATTACAGAGGTTTGAAGTCCACCCAGACCCGATGATCAGCGTCGCTCACATGGCATGTGCCGGCGGAGGGGTGTGGATGGCTTTCTCCGAGGGTTCCTCCATTCGTCTCTTTCACACCGAAACACTGGAGCTTCTGCAGGAAATCAACGTCTCGACACGATCAACGCTGCTGAACACCGGTACACACACATCACACTTGGTCTTGACTTCAATAAAGAGAGGTCAGCCTCTATCCTGCAGCGCAGCTGAAACACTGTTGTGTAAAAAAAAAAAGAAAAAGAAAACAAGCTGCAATTGTAACAATGTATTGTTTCAAAATTGCACAATACAATTTTTTGATTTTGTTTCATTTTCGTCTTTGTTATAACAGAGCAATCAGAGGACACCAAATTAATACTGATAATGGTCTCCTACCCCGAATGATATTCTTGTCTTGTGCAAGCCGGTCCTTGGGCCTTGCACCGGGGACTGACCTGAATACATTTCCATCTCAGGCCTTCACAAAGCCATAATAGATCCATGGGTATTAATAAAAAGGAAATAAAGTAATTTAGGTGCAGTAAAATGGCAGCCTTAAAGATTCTCAGACAAAGAGTTCCCATGGAAACGCCTTTCTTTAAACGTCCTCTTTTTCTCTGCATTTACCTCCCCACTTATCCCCACCTTTTTTAGATAATATTTGTCTTTCCTTTTGTCCGACTTTCTGCCTTTCCCTTCCCATTGTATCTCATCCGCTCTGCTTTAAAATCCTCTCATACCCCGTTTCACTTCTCTTTGCAATCCGTTTAGGATGCCAGTGATAGCCCATTACTTCCTGTGTGGCTTCCTTCATGATGAATGCAATATTTATCAGCCCGTGTTCCCTTTTCTTTTGAGGAAAGAACTATGGTAAACAAATTAGACAGTAATGAAGCGTACCTACAAAATGGTCTAATGGTGATAACTACAGTACAGCTGGCCTCACACATTTCGAGGCTCATCAGTACAAGTGAAGTTCTTTTTGAGCTTCAGGTAGTGGTATGAATTAGAGATGCACCGATAGATCGATACCGATCAGTGTCATATTTCCATATGTTTTGCAGGTCGCATTTACACCGGTGTGCTACTGCTGCATGATAGTTTATACACACAGCGGCACAGACAATAACTTCACAACCACACACACACCTACACACACACACACACACACACACACGGCGGTGAGTCAAAAAGAAAAAGAAAACCACAGTTTGTCCAAAATAAGGAACAACCATGAGAGCATCTGGAGTAACTAACTTAATCACACACCTATTATACTGTCATTCATTCCGGTGCTATAATCTCAGTGACTGGCTCATCTGCCGTCAGACAGAGATACAGCTACCGTTACCAGAGGCTACAGTGACTTGCATTATGGTGCAAGTCGTGGCAAAGGTAAATTATAACGCCATGATTTGTTGATATTTGAGCGAGAAACTTGAATAAACACAATTTTTTGAAGGAGATGTTTTCACATCAATATAGAATAGATATAAGAGAGGGATTGTGACCATTTTAACTCACTAAAACTTGCTCTAAGATTATAATATATGGTCAAAACTACAATTTCTTCTAAATCAAAGCAAGTATTTACATAGAAATACAATCATTCATTTCCTATTAATTTGAATTGTGTGTTTCATGCAACTAACCACTAAAGATGACAATAGAGTAAAAGGATAACATTTATAATTTACACTTACTTACTAATTTTTTGGCATGGTGAAAAAAAAAAAAGTTATTCTGAAGCTTTACTGTTAATTAGCTAGAAAATCCTAATTGGCAGGTCAGACTTTTATATAGTAGAAAATGGGTATCGGCCAAGAAAATTGCAATCTGTGCATCTCTAGTACGGATGCATCTGGATTCAGACCATTTTCTCCCTTTCCTTAAGTCATACCAAAATGTGATTGATGTATTTAGAGCAATACTCAAGAGCTGTGTTACCACTTCATCTCATAATAAAAAATAAAAAAAGGTTTTCTCTTGTGAGTTGAGTAAAGAGCAAAGAATAAATAACAGGAATGTGTTTCATACACATACACTTTCTCTTTTAGATCAAAGTACTCTTGCTTTTTTGTTCAAGAGGAGACTTAAAGGAGAGCGGACTCCTATGGCCGTGGTATCTGGAGAAAACCGGTGACCCAGAGGTCATTTTCACCCAGCACCAGCGCTTCCCCTTGAAATATGCAGCAGATTTGAGAGAGGGTGGCAGCCTCGAGGCTTGGCCCAGGGGGAAGTTACAGGGTGAAAAGAAAAGGAGTCGTTCGGCTCATGTCTTCAGGGTCCACAAAAGGAAGAGGATCTTTGACTTAAGTTGTGATTTGTTGAGCTCACAAGAGAAAAGAGGATCCCTTTACACTCGACAACCACAGATAGTGCACATGAAATACTGATAGTTTCTTTCTATCAATGAGTCTCGGCTCCCTTAGGTTTCTCCTTGACTTATGCTAGGACATGCAGTAATGATATACCCCTTAATCCTTTCCCCTTAATGTGATTTATACTCAACAGGGAATCCCAGTTGCAGTAAACAACAGAGAAGTTTCTGAGGCAGAGGAAACTGCTGATCTCCTCTCTACTAATGCCTTTAATAGTTCTATCCTCAGGGTGAAAAAAAAAATAATACTCCAAAATAAAGTCCTCAGTGACATATCACAGGGAACATTTATCTTTGGAGACATCTTCTTTTAAAGGCAAAAAAAACGATTCCATGATAAACCCACTACTCACTGAAGAGTGCGCGCGTTGCTGCAGAAAATGGAGGTGCAAGATTGCTCGAGGTTAAACTATAACTCCTTAATCTCAAGTGCCTTTGTCATTATCCCTCTTTATCACTGTTCTGAAAGACAATGCCTGGCGCCCACATATTCTGACTAAACTTCATGGTAACCCGAGAGCGGGTGCTCACGAGCGTCACTCTCCCGCTTAGACTCTCTAACCACCGCACAGATAGACTCTGAGGCGCTGCGAGCAGGTGGCAGTCACTTCCTGACTGCCACCTGTTTTCGATGACGCCTAACCCACCGCTGTGACCCTCCGAGGTCTCCACCTCAAGGCGTCTGCTCTCGGTTTGCGGATGTTGGTCCACTGCTCTGCTTCCACTTTCTTCTTCCACGCACGGAATCAGTTTCCTAGTTTGGATGATTCATCTCCGCACTGTGAAAAGGAATTAATTAATGACACCGTTGAGCCACTTGTGAAAATCATCATAATCTGAGCATGACGCAGAACAAACATGTAAATACAGCTACCCATGTAAATGAGCATTCTCTTAGTAACGATCACAGGAGTCCTGGTGTAATTCAATTATGGCTGCCGTGGATATTATGGTAAATGGTTCTATAGATAACTAGGCCACAATGGGAGCCAAGAGCTGAGAGACCATAGAAGGGATGCAAAAATAAATCCATACCAAACAATGTTTTTTTCAGTCCTTTTGTTAAGTGGAAACAAAGGATGTGCATGTGTAATAAGAACGTGCATTTATCCTTTCTCCATCACTAATGCAGTGCCACAAAAACATTTCTGCAGTGGAAAGCTTCACAACCCAACACACAAAGCTTGCATCATTCACAGGACGAAAAAAATGTACCTTTATTTCCAGAAAATTACTGTTCATATGAAAGTTCACCACCCACTGTAGCGGAAAAGAAAATCACCCTGAATTACTTAATTTATCACATTAACAGAGAGCCAAAACCAATCTCATCAGATTAGAGCTATGATCGGACCCAAAAAATGAGGCCTGACCCTTTGATATAGATATGTGCTGCGGCAAGCAGGATAGCCTGCAGTTTTTTAAACACTATCTTTAGATAAAAACACGTTGTGATTTCAATACATTTAAACTTTTGGATTTTGGAAATGTTCAGATCCCACAAGTCGGAAAAAAATCCGACACAGCATCCACTGGAAACTTATTCTACAAATATTATGATACTAATAACATCAGTGTAGCCTGCACTTTATCTTCAATTGTGAATTCCAATGTTGATTTAGGTTTGAACCTCAACGTTATGCATGAAGCTTCAAGCTATATGCTACAGCCCTAAAATAAATTGTATATCTTTTCTGGAAATTGGTGTGAACCCGACCCGATTCAAGCTCGGGGTAATTTTGTGAAATTACAGTCCGGCCCAAACCCGGCAGGTCGGACCCAATCTGGTTTGGGCCGAGACTCAAAGCTCGACATCGGATCTGATTAGCTACGGACAAGAATAAACACACAAACCTTTAAACTAAAAAAAGTTCTTACAACGTGTTATTAGGTTGCGTACACCCTCAACAGTTATTAATCGTTCTCTTTTCAGCTCAAAGTTGATGTTTGCTTAGGGCACTTAACTTGAGCATTTGTAAGAATCCTGCCATAGCAGTTTAAACATCACGCCAAAAAAAATAACAAAAAGGTTGGGAAGCTGTCAAACAGGCACTGAGTGAACATGCCCACACAGGCCTGAGAAGAGGGCTGATCAAAATGATTGAAAACACCTCTGTGTGTGCGCACCTTGGGCACGTAGGGCCTTATTTATTGAGAGGGATTATGATGTCTGAAGTCTCTGGACCTTTAGAATGTCTGTCTCTTTACCAATAAAAGAGAACTTCCCTGCCGATCAGTTTTGCTGTAACAGTAGGAGGTAAAAACCTTGAAGCTCAATATATCAAAACCATTTCGATCTCAAACTGAGAAAATACAACACCAACCAGAGTCTTGTTTCTATACTTATCCTATACTTTGTGCTTCCTTGAGAGCTTTTCTTTCAACTGGGTCACTAGCAAGTAGACAAATCCAATTTTTCATAATCTTACGTAACCCAGAGCCCTAGGTGGCTGTGCTGTGCATGTGTTAAGCTTGTCAAATACAGATTGATCACAGAGCTTAAAACTTACCCAAAGCTAAGACTGATAACCAACAATCAAAGTATGTTTACTTTTTTATCATGCTAGCACGTTACAGCTTCCAAAATACAGGGTTTTGGAAAAACTTCTGCTAAGAACGAAATCAATGTGAGTTCATAAGTCACTCTCTAAAAGATAGAACATCCAATCATTTAGTCAACGTCTATACTTTTTTCAAAGGATCCCATAACTTGTTGTAGTTCTGTCATTGTAATCTGTCATTGTATAACTCAAAATCCGTTTTCTGTCCATGTTTCTTCTTTATTGCAGGTCAAAAGAGCATGCGAGTCACGAGTCTGCTAATTTGCCAGGGGCTGTTATGGGTGGGCACTGCCCAAGGCTTAATTATCACCCTTCCAGTTCCCAAACTCGAGGGCATCCCCAAAATAACAGGTACTGTGATTGAACGGCCTCTTGAGTGGGTTTTTTTGGTTTGTTTTTTCACGATAGAAAATGACTCTGCACTGCCCATTATTGAGGTCGCACTTCACATTTTTCTTGTGGCTCTGGGAATCAGTGCAAGTATTACCAGGCAGGCAAAACACAAATCATACTGTATATATATAGTGTTGCAGGGTAATTTAAGAAAACTGCCTGCCAGCGTTTTGTTAATTATGCCAAGTGAATGAGGTCGTTAGTTTCCCACTTGTACAAACTATACCTCATGGCCCCCTTTTTTTCCGAGCTAGTTCATTGAATTCTATGTAAACACACTCCACACTTTAGCTCCCAGCATAACTGTTACAAACACAGGTAACTGACAGAGTATGATCAAAGGTTCAAGTCATAATAACTCTTTTAAGTATGACTGACAATGACATGACCTTAGGCCAGTAGAAGAGCAGTATTTATTGCCTCTCCGGATGATATGTCATTTTACTGTTATATACATAATATATATTCTGCCTGCGTCCTACAGGAAAGGGAATGGTCTCTCTTAATGCCCACTGTGGGCCCGTGGAGTTCCTGGTAGCCACCACCAGCGGTCTGTCTCCAGAGCTGCTGAAGAGGGACTCCGTCGGGGACGGCCCGGACTCTGCCTTCGGGGGCGAGGACCGCAGCGACACCTCCTCTCAGGAATCCCTGCAGCAGTCCTACCAGGGAGAGGCCCGAGGCAAAGGACGCGGCGTTCTGCTGCAGTACAAGCTGCGCTCCACGTCGGGGCTACCCGGGCGGCCGTTGACGGCGCTGGGCGACGAGGCGTCGGACTCCTCCCTGGAGTCTCTGGAGCACAGCGTGGAAGACGGATCTATCTACGAGCTCAGCGATGACCCAGAAATGTGGGTCCGTGGGCGTCCTTGTGAGAGGGACGGGGGACGCAGGGACAGGGTGATCTCTGCTGCGGTTATCTCTGGAGGCAAGGGCTTCCGCAGACTGAAGGAAGGAGCAGCAGCAGGTACCAGGACAAGTGGGGAGGGTTTAGAGAATATGCTCATGGTATGGCAGCTCCCACTGACAGTGTGATAGGGAAAATATACACGGCAAGGTGATGGGTATTTATAGATGTAGTCTACCCAGCTTAGCTTTGAATCAACCGTTCCATGAATTCAAAGGATATGAATAAACATGTATGATGTGAAGGCGTTGCCACTGTTACGGAGCTTGACATGCTGCGATTTAGCTCGTGGAATAAGGAAGCTATTTACCAGAGGTACCGTCAGCCTATAGGACGCTTTGAATGTGCCGGATTGTGCGTCATCACCTTCCCAGCAGTGGCAGAGGCCGCCGCGGATTAGTTCCGTGTGATCTTTTTGATCTGCTTCCTCTCCCTGCCCTTCATTACGATGGATATGCCTCAATTTAACCTCATCACTGCGGCGTGAGCTCCGCCGCATTTTATTTTAATGCGAAGGACTTCTGAGTGAGCAGCCATGGACCGCTTGCTTTTGAGGGGGGCTCGCCTTTGTTGGGTCTGCCATGCTCTGCAGAGTAAGAGATGGACATCTTTTATCTGATCCTGTGGGAGAGATCCCATCTGTTTAGAGCTGAAAGCTGGGGACTTCCACCGCATCACAAAGCACATGAGCATCACTTTATTAGCTTTGCCAGCCTTTCTCTCATCCCATACAATGTGAATGTAAGATACCTTCTATTGTGTGTCAAAATTGAATCTGTGCGCTCTTTTTTTTCTTCTTCCTGTCTCGTTGCAGCCGTTGCAGAAATGATTTTTGGTGACAGAAAATACTTTATCGGGGCGGGTCACGGACTGATTTGGAAAACAAAAGTTATTGCACGACATTACAGAATCTGTATTTGCACAGATGTCTTTTGAGGAAGAGACACTATTATCTGCTCCAAGTACTGTAAATGCGTGATATATGTTTCATTATTAGCCCAACAGCTAGATGAAACAAACGTGTGCACAGGGTTGTTACACAGCACACATCAGCTGGAAACCTCAGTGACACATCAAAAGCAAAACTCTACAATCACATGATGAAATAAAAAGGCTTGCCGCCATCCAAACTGCTCTCAGCTATGGATCAACAGAGAGAGAGAGACACCACTGAGCATGTTTACATGCACATTCACTTTCAATAATATACAACATGATTCTGAATAAAGAGGGTGATTTACATTACATAGCATATGTCCGTATTACAATTAACACACCGTGATGTATTTGATCTCTGATATTAGCCAGAAACACTAAGTCATGTTAACTGTGTCCCATCAGCACTCAGTTTTCATGCTAATATTTGGTAAATATTTGGAGTTTAATGCAAATACTAATGTTTTATGATCAAAATATGAGGATGCATGTAAATATCTTGTTATGCCTGTTGGGTGGAAACATCGCATCTCCATTTGTGAAAGATTAGATGGTCTGTCTTTAACCTGATAGGCCTAAAAAAACATTTTAACCACTTTTACTTATAAGATCATGAGATTTGGAAATACAACAACAGGAGTATGTTGATTCGGAGCTGGTAGGAGAAGCACTCAGTGGCACTGTGTGGAATATTTTGTTTAATTCATAACTTCTTAATTTAAATTGCTGGTAGCATTGGCAGTCCTATAAACATGGACTATTGACATTGGCATGCGTCTTGAAGAAAAACACAAGAAGTATGTACTGTACAGTGCATATATTTCACAGTGTGTTGAGCGAGTAGGCGGAGGCCATGGAAGTAGCCAAGTATGAAGATCTTTGTGTATTTTCAATAAACAGAATGAAGGTTATGGTATATCATTTCTCTCCACCTCTATCTCTACTTAGCTCTTCCACCAAACATGGAATCTCATCTTATCCTTCCACACGGATGAAGCGTGAAAATTCATGTTTTGTATGTCCCTGAGGCACATTGAGGTTTATTTTCCCTTTTCTTCTCCTCACAACTGGAGCATTTAAACATCCTATCAGCCAGACTCATTATACAAAAGAAATACGATGATGTAAACTGTCCTTGTATGCTGTCATCTAAATGTAAATCTCTATGTCACGTCAGAAATGTATACTCTTTCAATGCTGCTGGAGCCCAACGCCCTATTGGTCACTATAGATGTTGTTTGTTCAGCCTCCACCAGATGATAAGTGCGTCTTCCTGTACAAGCTTATCTGCTAACAACTGAGATCCAATCTCAAGTACAGTATAGTGACATTTGGTGGACTCATACATTTCAATGTGTACAGGTATTATCCATGCACTGAATATGAATACTTATGAATGAACGTACTGTACTACTAATTAAAACTGCGACTGTACTAATTTAACCTGCATTTTATTTTGTACCGTGGACTCTGTAATAGTGTTGATGTTTTAGATGAGACTGTAAAAGACAGTTTATGCAATTTAAGGGAGAATCTCGTTTATTACAAACTGGATGTTATTTTTTTTTTTTTTAGGTTTGGCCATCAGTTATGGTAACACCTAGGCCATAAGTTAAAAGTTGAGACCTGGGAACGGAGTCTGGCGAGATAAGGAACACAGTCGCATGATCATACAGTTTATTTAGCAAACACCTTGGATAGCCAGACTTATTTTGGAAGAAAAAAAACAGGAAAGCATTACTTATTATCTCATAACTAACCTGTCTGTTGTAGACATCCGTCTCAGTTTACAGACCGACTTTGACCTTTGTGTTTACGACCTGTGTGATCACCTGACTGCCCGTTCCTCGACCCTTTGTTGGAGGGAAATCTCGCCGATCACTGATTGAAATGATGGCCAAACCTACAAGAGTACGGTTACAAAAGACAAGTCATTAACCGGAATTAAAGTATTACATTCAAGCATGTGGAAACACAGTGCTTATTTCCACTTGGTACAATACTTGTGAAGTGTTACATGTCTAAACATTGTCTAACAAGCTTATGCTAAATTAAAAACATGTTTAAACTTGAGTTTGATCTTTTCTTATATGACTGATTTAGAATGATGTTGAGTGATGTTGTCAAAGGTGCTGTAGTTCATATAATGCTGTTACACTTCAGCTCCTTCTCTTTGCCTCAGCAACAGATAATTCAGTCTTTGATGTTTCATTTGGATTATCTTCTCAATTGTTTTGGTTTTGTTATTCAAATTACAATAATCTTACCTCTACATCTGCAGGAAGCCAGTGCTGAAATAACAATACAAATATTTTTGTTGAGTAAAAGTAAGAATACAGAAGCTGAATATATATATATATATATATATATATATATATATATATATATATATATATATATATATATAATTTTTTTTTTTTTAATTGCCTGTTAATTTTTATTTGGTACTCAGCAGTGTTCCATCTATACACTTCCGTCACATGATGGGTCACATAATCCAGTTCATATGTTTCACAAGAGCATAATTTATGAATGATGTAAAGGCTAGCACTAGCTGAGTCAGCGGCAGCTGCGCTGAGTTTGAAAGGATTGGTTTGCCTTTTTTTTTAGTGGGGTTGTATTACACTTCCTTGAATCTTGTGGCTTTGAAGAGAGCAACGTTAACGGCTTCAGTCCCCCATCAGTACGGATGGTCTGATGGCAAGGTAATGAGTGGTAGAAATTTTTAGCCCGCCTAAAAAGAAAAAAAAATGTTTAAGTGTACACTGTATTTAGAACATTTTCATCCCTTTATGTTGCCAACAAACAGCCTTTGCTGACGGGGAACTGAAGCGGTTGTATCGCTCTCCTAAAAACCAAAAGACTCGGGACACGTGAGTTGCTGGTCCACCCATCGACTGTAAACAAGAAGTGGACGTAGGCACCGTGACGTCACCCGTCGGTTTGTGTACTACTGTTTCAAAGTACTCGAGTTCGGCCTTTAAATGATCACCATTGAGAGTTGGTCTTGACACATCCTTTATGCCTCTTCACCTTCATCCTCGGTATCCGCCCTTAAGTCGTCACTGGCACAGTACACTTCAGGGGATTGTTAGGAGCGAGCTCTAACTGCAGGTGAAAACACTCTACCCTTGCTCTCTCCGCTTGTCTTTATCTATGTCTCTCTCCCTCGCCGTGTTTCTTTATCCCCTCTCTCGTCCAACACGTGTCGAAGAAGTCCGCGCGGAATATAAATCCACTATCCATCATAGTAGGAAATGAAGCGGTGAAGCTATTTCCTCATGACCAATCATCAGGTCAATGTGTGCTGTTGCCCTTTGACCTGAAAGTTACATTAATAGCCTCCCCCTCCTACCAACTCCACATGGGGCAGTCAGGCCACATAATAACCCCCCCCCCCACACACACACACACACACGCACACACACACCTCCCCCACTTTGGTGCTGACAATGTCAGACAAAGGGACACGGGGCGGGTGGAGCGGGAAACATCCACTGAAATCAGCCTCAGCAGTAGGAAATTAGAAAAGGTTGAGGCGAAAAGAAAACGTAGCTCATGGGCCAAATCAGCCAGATGGAGGTTCAGGTGTGTAAAGCAACATTTGGATAATTATGGCACAAACTCATCACAACCAGCTGAGGCTTTCAAACATACCGCAGCTTCATTTAAATCAACTTGAAGCTGCGCATGAAAAACTGTTCTATAAATACCAAAAAGCACGGATGTTTTTTTTCCAATTAAATGTCTTCACCAGTCCTCCAGTTCAATATGCAAAAAAAAAAAACCCACAAAAAATGGCCCCCGTTAATATGCCTGCTCGTCCTCTGTGGCTGTGTATAATCTAGGCTTTGTTTACTTGTACTCTTTTCAGTTTTTCCTGCAAGCTCTCATTTACCCAAAGTTTTTTGGCTCATGGACGTTATCCTGGGAGCACTCAACACGCAAACCAGCATCCAGCAACACAATACGGATCACACGGCTCCAGGAAGCATCCTGAAAGGGTCCATAAAACTCCGGCGAGGATTGAGAGTGTACCACTGATCTGATAAAGCAGTGCTGAATTGTGCCTTGTACTTGGGTCAGCAGTAGAACACATCCTCGCCTGGAAGCGGAATGACAAAATGAGAGGCCAGAATGCTGCGCAAGCGTTTCACGGTCAAGACTCACACAGCATCGGGCACAAACGTGTGTGCTTTTTTCTGGTGGGGGAAAAAAAAAAAAAAAAAGAAGCTTTTTCTAAACCTTTCTTTGGATATTTTCTGCCAATTAACCCTGCCTGAGGAGAGATTTGCCTATCTCAAGCCCCAGCTTTGCGCCTGTGCAGCTCGCGGCGTCACTCTCCCTACGTCTCAGGTATAATTTGCATGCCTCGGTCAAGTCTGAACTGAAGCGGATGAAGCGTCTCGGCTTGAAGGTCTCCCTGCTTTATCTGCCCGACTCCTAAAAGCCGGGCATATTTGCATTGCTTTTCATTTCCGCAGGCTTGGCAGCTCGGATGATAAAGGAGGAAGAGCACACTGTACAAACCTTGCTTCACAAAGGAAGCGGCAGCTAATGATTTGCATACGGAGAATGCGAGGATAAGGCCCACACAGGGCTGCCTCGAGTGTTATTATCGCCCTCCATCAACGCCCGGAGCTGATGCCTGTCAACATCCAGTGCTCAGCCCTACAGAGGGGAGTGGGGGTGGGGGTGGGGGGGGGGCTGGGTCACGTCACGGTGTCAGATGTAGCTGTCTCCTCTGGCAGAGTCGCTCTCACGTGAACCAAAAAAAGAAGAGAGAGAGGATACTGTTTTCCAGTTCAGCTAACTTCCAGTCATGAGGACTAAACTCCCCCAATGCCTCGCTCAGCGCTCACTCTCACATTGCTTTGTCTTTTCCAATGCTCTCAGTGCCGCTCGCAGATATGTTTTATTTACTTACCTTTTTAAATGATGCAATAGATTAATGAAAATTTGATCACTGTACATTATTCAACTTGCCCCCGGGGGGGTGAGGGGTCTTCTTAATGGCGTGACACCGTGCCTGTATTGAATAGTTACACTCTCACACAGTATTTATCCCGTTGTCCATCTCTGGAGGTACTGAAAAATAAATGTAGTGCTCCCTAACAACTCTGTAATGCTTTCTCATTCTGCGCCTTCCTTTTGGCAAAGACGTTATCTTTTTTCTTTTTTTTGTTCTGTCTGTGTAAAATCATAATAGGTGAACTGCAGCTCCGGAGTTTTATAGGCAATTTCGTCAAAACACATTTATACAATGTCTCAGAGCCGATACTCCTATCCCCTCTCTTATTTACTGTTATATGTATAAACATGCCACTTTTACATGCTCTGCACTTCCCTCAGTCCCACCGTGTTTTATTTTCTCAGACGGTTTGGGCCTTTGAAGGGTGACCTTCAATTCATATATCTATTGCTATAACTCTCTGCTACTATCTCAGTGGAACCTCTGTGGAGAAGATAAAATTTCGTTTTATGTTTCGCAGTGAATCAAGTCACTTTATGCCAACATTTCACCGACTGCTCAAACAAAATGAGAATGTTAGCATTCAGGTCCAGTCGTTCTTCTCCTCTTTTGCATCCTTGTTGAATTTGGATGTCAGCCAGAGAACGTTTCGGAGGTAAACAACGCGCTGAATGTGGCTTCAACCCGGCTGCATTTCACCGGTGGATCAAAATATGACTCCAACCATCTTCGGCATCAACTCCAACAACGTCTCATCTCGGCTTATTCTTTCTGTCTGTCTGACACGCTGATGCAATACTTTCATCACCTGCAGAAGAGGATTCACAGGAATGCTGAACATTATTCACTTCAAGCCTTTTGTATTAATGATAGTTTTCAATGTTCTGACTCAGTTCGGGCCAGTTCACTGTTTTCTGACTTGCTCTCATTCGTTCACTTTCACATCACTTTCATATCTCTCTCTCTCTCTCTCTCTCTCTCTCTCTCTCTCTCTCCCCCCACCCCCCCTGCCTGTCTTCCCCTTGCCTCCCGGGATAATAGACGTACAGTACGGTACCTTTTAGTGCTGTTTTCCTGCGCATGACAGATGGAGGCTATTAAAATACATTTTCATTGTCATGTGGTAAATAACGCAGCCATGTTTAATGAAATATTGCTGCTCCCAAGACAGTGCTAGGATGCAAGAGGAAGTCGTATAGCCATCTTGTCATAGGTTTACTGTGCATGTATAGTGTACTATATCTGTGATTTAGTGACAGAGGCTTCTCACTGAGCTGCCGTGTGTTGATTGTTGTTTGATTGCATGTTTCAGTCCAGAGCAAAGTGTACAAAAAAAAAAGGAAAAACCCAGCTCATCACGCCTGATTTCCAGTCAAAAGGGAGTGTAACTGAGTTATGGACTAACAACCACACACACGGAGCAGTTAAGATGCTTAGTTCTTTGAAATGTTTAGAAAATCGATATCAGTGGTGGCAGGTAAGATATGGATTAATATACCCCCCCCCCCTCTCTATCTCTTGATAAAAAGAGGAGAGGAGGAGGTTTGGCTTTGCAGGAAGCTTGGCAGCGTAGACGCTGTCTGTTTTATAGGGTGGACATTCACAGTAACCAACGATGACAGTTTCTATTTTTATACCCCTCACTCCTTTGAGAGACATCCTGAAATCCAACATTGTCACAGCAGTTGGCTGGCACAGACAGGATTCCTGTTTAAAATGAAAGGATAGGAGAAAAACATTTGCCTTGGGCATTAATAATAACTCATAATTCTCTGTTAATGTTGTTTAGTGCCCATAAGTAAATATGCAAAGTGTTCTCAAACTATCAGCAGGGTGGTTTGTTTCTAGGACGTACAGTACGTGCTGGAGAAACATGATGAGGCACCACAAACTTTTCGGATATTTGTCTCGAGCAAACATTAGAGAAACGACGAGAAGAAATAAGTGCTTTAAAAAAAATGTTCAATGATTTGTGATGTGTATGAAGTGAACAATAGTATCGCATTAAAATCTGGTACAAAAAGTGCAAATTTCAAAACACTGATTACATGTTGTGGCAACCCGGTCTGCTCCAACTGAACTGCGCTCCCAATTAGGTTTCGAGGGAAACGGATTTTCCCCCGGATTACTGTCGCAGTTTGAAACACGTTGTTAATGCTGTAAATAAAAAAAAAAGATCTGAACAACGCAAAACTACTGCCTTATGTTTTGGCAACAAAGGCAAAGTACTGTATTTAGTTATTGGGTCATCGGGGACACAACCAGCAATCTCCTGCTTGAAAGCACTATGTTTTTTGACCCATCCACCAATTTGACCTTCTTGTGACGCGGACTCGTGATGGGCCTACTTCAAAAGCAAACGCAAACCACAGGAAAATATGTTTCTCTGGGAGAATCAGAAAGAAAAAAAAAACGTTCGCTCCGATGACTTGTCGGGCATGTTTTGCAAAGTTATACCTCGTGCGTCACGTGGAAAGATCGACTAATGGTTTGGGTTTCAGAGTGTCATCTATCAGGTCAGTGAGCTCAACCAGCGGAGGTGTTATACAAATACACTCCCACTCTGCCTCACCTCTGAAGGATACTCCCTCAGCCATTGTACTCCGTGGACATTTGGAAGAGAAAGTCATGTTCAGAATAAAAAAAGCAGAAAATCCGGTCTGTCCTGTGAATTCATGAACAGTCAGCTATACTGCAATTTGTTGCCAAAGTATAAACGTATGCTCATAATTGCAGTTTAAAGACATGCCCTTCATTTGGACACTCTGCATAATGGGATAAGTTAAAAAAAAAAGAAAAACAAAAAAGTATTTACGCGAGGCCAGCTGTCAGCAAAATACATATAGCCCATTGGTCTCTTTTTTGCTTTGGAGACATTAACACAATAAATGCAAAGAGCGAGCAAACATTTTTTGATAGCCTTGTTTCGAGACAGATGGGACTAGCTGGCTCTTTGTCATCGCTTGGGGTAGTTGTCATAGTCTACATCAAAACAGGCCATGCAGACAAATAAACCAGTGGTTATTGAAGCGATTATGTTGCTGTCACAGTCTGAAGTGTTTCTGTACTTGCCAGACTCCGTGTTGCTTTTTTTTGTTGTTGTTTCATCACTAATACAGGATTACCCCGTTGGCATGTGTAGCAAGTTTTTAACTAAACAGTTTACTGTGCTAGTGCCTTCGAAGTACTGCAGAGCTTCGGGGATCCCGCCACATTTATGAAATTAGGTGGCAAATAGAATAATGCCCAGAGGGGCTTTTATTGTGATATCAACAAACCAGGTGGCAGAAGGAAGAAGGTAATCCTACACAGTATAAATGCCGGAGAAAGAGTTTGTATACTCTTCAAATTGGTTGATGTGTGTCTTCAACCTCGTTTTATGCCCATACAAGATGAAACGCTCAGTGAGAGGCTGTCAGGGACAGTTAAAGCGTTTCAAAGACATGACTTAAGGCTCCCCATGGACAGGAAGCCAACAGTGTGGATGGGAATTCCACACACTGAACAAGCTTGAGTGAGAACAACATCTTTTTTTTTTCTCCATCAGTTAAAATGTAGTTTTCCTGCGAGGGTGGGATTAGTGTTAAGAAGGACAGCTCAATTAGCATTTTTGTTGGAAATTAGGATGGCCTATGCTCTTGTTTATAAAGTTACAACAACAGCAACATGCTTGTTTAGCAGAGCAGGGTTATAAAATCAAATATGCCGACGCTACAGAGGTAAAGCTCAATGTTGGTTGGTCGGTGCACCACTTTGGCCCAGACTGAAATATCTCAACACCATTAAACGCACTGGTGATCCCCTGACGATTCCTTTTTGATTTTCAGTAAAATATCTCAGATTTTTCTGCTTAAATTAGCAGAAGAATTGCTGCAGACGTTTATGTTTTCCAGACGATTAATCCGAATGACTTTGGTGATCCTCTGACTTCTCCTCAGACATTTGTGGTTCAGGGGAGAAACGTCTTGACAACTTGGTACAGATATTAATGTCTACTTGATGATTTGTGACGACTTTGGTGATCGCCTGGCTCTTTCGCCAACACCATAATTGGGTCAAAATTTTTATTTGTAAAGAACTTTGGTTTATGACAAAAACTAATCACATTCAAGCATGTAAACATTTCATAATCAGCATGTTGGCATGCAGGCGTATAGTCTCTTTAGCAGTGGACCTCTTGAAGTCTAACTGAAATCACATTTAATTGTCATCAGCAGGTTCAGTTTTAAAGCTAGGGTATGGGTATCTGGTATCATAGAAAACTAGAAAACCTAAGGAATCTAATAGTACCATACACATCATTGCAGCTAGTCAGGAAGGAGCATAAATTACACCTTACACCTCGAGATATGTGAATGAAAATGGTTTCTATGGGAACCCACGATTCTTCCCTTTACAGACATGCCCATGCTATTTTGAGCTGATTTGAATATTTCTGCATACTGGAGGCCCTAAACAGTCTTGGAAACAAACACATTGATTGGAAAGCAGAGACAGATAGATAATAGTAGATAGATAATTATAGGATAGAGATAACAGTTTCTCTTATAAGGGAACTGCACCCACATTCAAAAATATTAGTCGACATGAACAACTCCCTCCCAAATCCAACAAATGCTAAAACTTAAATTTGTGATTTCATCAAGTAGGGTTGGGCAATATTGAAATTGAATTGTGCCTCCATACATAGGGTACGTGGGAGGCCGTTAGTATACCTGAGCGGCCAGACCAAGTAAGGTCTCTCAATGGTTATTGATTTAAGACAAGCCTACTTCAGTGTCAGTGTCATCACGCTTACATACATCCAACAGGGAACTGTAGGAGTGTCCATGCGGGGCTCTAGATGGAGAACATAATTCTTTCAAGTAGGTGGCGGTTGGGTGATTTATTCGTAGATGACGTCAAAGCCGATCCGCACTTCTCTGACAGGTGAATTTTCCGTCTCAGAACTGAGAACACCAGAGTAGGAAAAAGCTCACTTAGCTTTAAAAAAGAAAGCTTTCATTCCTTGGGTTCAGACAATAAGTCTCTCATTCATTGTATGTGCAGCTCCAGACTTTATACTTGATGACCTCACAGGTTTGAGACTTAATTCTGTGGTTTTTGTCTTTGAAAGAGCAAGAGAGAGAGAGAGAGAGAGAGAGAGAGAGAGAGAGAGAGAGAGAGAGAGAGACAGAGAGAGAGAAGCTAATTTTCACAAATGTTGATTGAACTTTGCTTACAGTGGGGATAACATGAATGGTGGGTTGCTGTTCAGAGTCTGTATCTGTGTACACACAGTACAAAAGTAAATCCGAAAAAACAAAAGGGCCTGCTTTTATCTTTCTGATTTACAGAGTAGATATGTAGCCTCTGCTGGAGCAGACACAAAAGTACAGCAATTTAAATTCAGTTGAGCTGAAGGTCCTCTCTGTCATGCAACTTAATGGGAGAAGCATTTAATTCTTCATGTTCACAAAATGAGATGCGTCCTCTTCACTGGTCTGTTGTCCATTAAGTGGCAGATATGGGGTCAGGTGGAAACACTACCACTTTCGTCCACAGGGACCGCCAAACTCAACGCAAAATAGAAGTTCCTAATAGTTTTAACTTAAACTGCCTCTAAATAAAGTATTTGAACATATCTACGATTTAACTCTACTGTTACCATGAGGTCAGTGCAAATTAGCTCTGTGTCGACGGTAGGACCCACAAATTATTAACTTTTGGATAAGGCTAACTCGTGTTGAAAAACAAGTAGATCGGCTTTTACCCTGCAGGCTTCTCCGACTCCAAGACCTCTGGTTTCTAGAGACAATATTTTATAATCATGAAATTATTTCTAATCACATACTCACTGCAGGCGGTAGACCTCTAGCATGAATAGCCTGTGAAGTGTGAATTTACCATGAAAGTAAGGCCTTGCCTTTTTTTGCTATTGTACTATAATTACAATGAAGTAACTAAGACTTAGAGAATCCAGTAATGCCACTGCACTGAATGTGTCAACCGGTGATATGTCAGATCACATACCGTATGACTCTAATGTGCACATTACACATCACTTAAGTGGTCTTTATTGTAATAATACGCCTGACCTTTAATTATTGCATGCAAAAGTGTGTCAAACATTTTATCTGCTGTTAGTCACAGTGCAAGGAAAGTTAATTTAAGGGTGCTGTTTGATGGCTTTGAAAACCCTCACTTCACTGGAAAATAACGTGTCGTGATTCATTTTGTACTTTACATCTGTAGCGGTCTGTTACTGATTGCATTTTATTGATAAACCATTTCAGTCCTTTTATGCTTTAAAATGTAGTATTTTCACACTTCAAAGACATGACTACAAAATAAAGCGTCTGTGCATCTCTTCATCTCTTTATAACTGGAATGAAGTCACCTTTTTACGTCAAAGGCAAACTACTGTTGCCGTTTCCAAAAGAAACTGAAGCATTTCCATTTGAAACCGCTTGCCATAACCTCGTGATACTCTTTCTTTCGATCTAAATAAAACACATGGATACATATACATATTTGTAGGATAGTACTTGGCAGCAATCTCGCATACATTCACACAACAGACACAAAAAAGCTGTGTTGTCAGGGTTTGCTGTGTCCTGAGTACACACAGCATAGCTTTAGTGTTAACTCAATTTCTCCGCGTCATGGCTGAATATTTAGCTGACTTTGACAATATAGATGCGGCACGAGATTTGAGAATGAGCCTTCTCAGAGCTAGACACACAATAACAAACAATCCGGATCAAGCGAAAGGTAGACAGACATGTTAGAATTCTCTGCAGGGTCCTTTCCATAATGTTGTCAGTCACTTATAATTACAATCTGAGCCTGTCAGCGGTAGTAAGGAGTTTCCCCAAGGGATTACATTACAGCCCGTTTAGCGGCTGCCGTCTGCAGTGTTTTCGCTCAATACCGGAACAATTTCAAAATGAGTCCTTCCCATTAGTCACTTAGACATCATAACATGGGAACATGATATCCGGGTTTAAAAAATGCTGAAGTTATCCTTTGAGCATGTTCCGCAAGGTAACTTAATTAAGGTCATTGTTGAGTTTTGGTTTCACGTGGGACACGGACATCAGTTTCCTGGGTGAAAGTGCCGTGTTTGTCTGACCCATGCGTTCACCCGGACCACTTTCCAATGTGGACAGAGTGAACTGGGGCCGTTGCTCTGTGCGTCTAATATTTTCAGAATTCAGAAGGCTGCCTTTTGCTTCTATGCCAGGCGTCGAGTGCCGTGACAAAGTGAACGATACCGGGCTGCCTCACCGTTTATGGAGCTGCCCGTTGTCCTGTTTTCCTGCACCGCTCTGCATAACCATGATATGCATTATTGCAGAAACATGATTGCAGGGCTGCACTTATCTCACTCTGTCTGTCAGCATGCATAGGTTTTATGCACACTATCACACGTTCCAGACGCAGGAATTATGTCCATTTTATACAATCTACTTAATCGGTTCCTCATTTTGCTCAATATTACCACATCACAGTAAACCGTCTGGTTGACTACGCACTAACCGCACCTCGCTCTACTGTCGCAGTGTTTACTGTACAGTGACCGTTCAGAGGATGATGTATTTATATAAATATATATATATATATATATATATATATATAGTTCTGCCAACTGTATGTGCCTTACATTGTTCCTTTTTTCTGTGTCATGTGTTAGCGTGTCAGTTTTTTACAGTACATTTCCCTGCAACTGTGAAACCACATCCCACATCTACACAGGGTACCAGGGCCTTCACTGAAAACGGTTGCCCTTTGATGATTCAAAGCATCCTAGAAAGGCAAATGCACATAATAATAATAAAATATACTGGAATTATCATAGCATGTACTGTAAACTTGTTTTTAGTATTAAAGTGCCACATGATACATCACTTTGTTCTTTGCTTTCTCTGAAGCTTCTGAGGTGAAATCGGTTGAGGTTGCAAGATTTATCTGTTATTTTGTAATTTCCCTTCATCTCAAGGTTCAGACTTTGTACGCGCGCATAATTCTCCACTGACCTCGCCTTTGCACTACATTTGTTGATCTTATAATTTAATTTTTTTTAAGTGATTGCTATCCAACTCGACACAAACTGTACTTCCGCCTGTTTGATGTCAGCCAATCCCACAAAGGAAATCTGCATACATGGAGAATTGATTTCCACGCCCCGTCACATAACCACGATGAATTATCAATTCACGTTCTGGTGCTCGCGCCCTTGATGTCATTATCATTTACGAGAATATCTGTTTGGTAATTAAAAACATGGTAGGCCGATACAGTTCACATGCATTAGGGTCACATGATGAATCTCTGGAAAGGCTATGCATAGCAAGTAAGTCAGAAGTAAATATGCCTCACGAGTGCATCTTTTATAGAGTAGACACACTGAATCTCAGTTGTTATTGGCAAAGAGGGCTCCAGCTCCTTTCTGATAAAGAGTTCCATTTATGAGTACAATTTCTTCCCCCAAAAAATACAGACAAGCACAGTGTTGTGGGGTTTGGGAAATGTACTGTAAATGGAGGACAGAGGGGACACTGGGATACATGCTGTTCAGAACTATAGATGAGAATGGGGGGAGGAATGATGCTGGGAACCAGAACTGCAGGCAGATTGGGACAAGGAGTTTATTTTGCTGGTTGTGTGTGTGCGTGTCTTCCACATCCGTCGAAATAGTAGTCATTTTTTACCAAAAATCACTGCATGAAGTAAGTTATTGTTGCCTCTTAAGTCAGCAGTGGTTGGCCTATAAGTGCATACATTTTTTGAGTTGTGATAAAATAGCTGAGAGAGATTAAAGAGATGGCTGTGAATATTCAGGTCTCTCCTGCAGAGTGGTAGACTGTATATATCACTATAATGTGATAGTGGGAATTACATACAAGAATCCACTCACTGTAAAAGTACTCAAACCTATCAGACATGTTCTAAGTCACTGTATAGATATTATAGGAATAGTATCAAAGGACTAAAATACATACATGTGAACTGTGTTTGTATCAGTATTTTACTTAATCCTGCTTTTGTTGTTCATGCAGTCCCACTGAATATTATAACACAGCTCTCTCGCTGATTTAGTGGATTATATTTGGCATTATCATTAAGAAATTTGTCACTTAGAGTTGAATCTGGGTAAGTAGGCCACTTAATGAAAATGAGATGTTATCTTAGGATGATGGAGTGAGTGTCTCTCCTTAGATTTCTGTCAGGATCACTGTAGGTAAATAGTTGTTCGGCCTTAGGGTTTTGGTGGTTAAGTACAATTTAACAGATGAGGCTCTCTTAAAACTGGGATTATTATTTTAAAAGCCTTTTCTGTTGTATTTATTGAAATTCTCTTCACATCCCGACAGCAATATATGAAATGAAACGCTTTGACAAAAAGAGAAGAGACAAAAATCCAGTATCTGTGGCTGTCGCAGGCCTCTAATAGTCAGTTGGACTATTCTCCCCAACGCTCTCTCGTGGACTCGTCCTCCAGCAGTGCTCCTTCAGGTGTTTGATGGGCGAGGCTTCGGAGGGAGGCCTGAAGGGTGGGGCTGGGATATTATTTTTTTTATTGGATACTTTCGAAATCTATCTCACATTTGCTAGTTTCTCCAAAGTCAAAGCTTTAAATTATGATGATATTCCTGATATCAGTAACCTAGGAGCCCACACTACCAGCACATACCTTTGTGAAAGAAAAATTAAAGATAAATGCAATGAAAATCTGATTTGTATTTGTGTTTAAAGGCCTGGACTATTATTACAAGGGGACCTCATGTGATTAAGAAATGACCCCTGACCTCTGTGTTTCTTTCAGTGCATTCGCATGGGATAATTGAAGTCAGTTTTTTTTAATCAAATTTACTGATATAATCTCCTTGCTATGATGTCAGGAATCTGCTTAGCATCTGCATGCATTACAAATGTTATACTATTTTATATTTATATTTAATATTATAAAAATGTATGCTATTATATAGGCCCTAATTATATATATATACGTATATATATATATATATATATATATATATATATATATATATATATATATATATACACACAATATTTACAAAGACAATGCTGTCAAAACTTTAATTTTCATTTAGAATTGCCAGTCTCCATAATTAGGGTCCACCAGGAACGAGGCAGAAATCAACATGCTGAGAAGACAAAAAAAAAACTACCCAAAATCACAGAGATGCTGATTCGCACTGGAATAATATTATCACATGACCTCTGTGTTTAGCAAAATATGGAAGATTATTTGTGGAATTGTTACTTGCCAATTCATGAACTGGCATTTAAAATCACAGGAGACCTTTGCAATTTTTACAAAAAATATCAGAAGTCCCCAGGTAATACTAGTCCCATGCGAATCGGGCTTCAGTGTTTCTCTGACTTGCTTTACAAACACTCTGTGAGTACTTTTGTAACATCACATATTTTGTTGTGTCGTGTCAGACTTTAAAAATAGCTTCACCCCAAAGTTTAGTTTTAAAAAGGTAAGCAGCTGACACTCAATACCCTAATGGCACATTAGACAGTAGGCGGATTTTCCATTTCATGGCAGGAAGTAGCTTTTTTTTTGTCTGCACCTGTTCTGAAACTGCGCGAGCAATCAAAGCGCATTCAAACACCCTTTTGATTTCGGAGATGGCTCCGAGGACTTAGGAGTCAGTTCCCGCAGGCTGACTGAAGCGCCTATGAGCCCTAATGAGGTAAACTGGTGGGAAAGAGTACAGTCTGCACTCTGCAGTGGCATCAAGACTTAATTGCTCTTTCAACGAGGCCGCGTGCAAAGCCGCTCTCCTGCTCCAGGACTTAATGAGAGCTATACCGACGCGCTGCAGTCAACTCACCTCTTCATGTGTTACGGTGATGATAATTAGAAATCACTTGGGTGCGCGCTGGTTTGGAGAAGGCCCAAATCAAACCAACAGATCCACGTCTGTTTGTGGTTATAGTGGTTCCAGCAATGAGGCATGAAGAGAGGAGAGGCCCGCGGTGAAGTGGGCAAAACATCAATCGCACTCGTCCATAACATATGTACACATGCGCTTGCATGCATCTGTGCACCACTGATGGTTTCTCTCTGCATCTCTCCCCCTCTTCCTTATACCCTCTACAGACACACAGATATACACACACACACACACACACATATATACACACACACACACAGGCAACATTTGTGCACAATATCGACAAGCTGGCGGCCACACTGAAGTCCACTCTGAGCACATGAAAAAGGAACAATGTGGAAGACTCACACTGTTAGTCCTTTAAAACTTCTCTTTTTCTTCTGGAAAATATCAGCTTTAAGTATCACAATAATCCACTTGTTACTCCTTCTCTTTTCAGTGCAGTAGAAATGTATAAATTCAGCCTAGTCTCCAGGGAAAAAAAATATTAGAAATGTCGGTTTCTGCGAACCACCGGGTATCTTGAAGAGCAACTCCACTAATGGTGTGCAGGAGGGGCTGTGGGCGGGTCCAACAAACACAGGACTGTCACTCAGGAGACTGGGATTCGTGTCCTGTGTAAAGCCAGAGCTAAATATTGTCTTTGCGCTTGTTACGTAACTTGTTAGGTAACAAAGTCCGCTCAGGGCAGTTATTTTATTTATGGTTGTTGTGTTACGTTATTACTTTATTTCAACACAAATCAAGATCAGTTTTTTTTAACCTAAACCAGGTAGTTTTGTTGCCTTTAATCCTAAATAATCGTTTTATAACGTTAACCAGGAAACATTGTGTGTTTCTGGACGTGTGATAAAAGCCCGATGTGAATCGTTTTTATGAAACTTGTTTTTGTTTCAGAAACGTCCACATTCAACATTTCACATGGTTATGGCGAGACATACAATGCCAACATATTTGCTGCCGACTGGGTTGATAAATGACCACGTAAAACAGACTCTCAAAAATGGCCTTCATGATAAAATATATAAATTGTCTCTGAAATACTTCCAAGTACGCATATATTTAAACTATTCTATTCACTTTGTTATCATTTTTTTTTATTGTATTTAAGTGTGCATAATTTTTATTCAAAGTACTAAAAGGGACATGCATTTTCTGATCTATTTTGTTGAATGTGAGGAAGGAGGACCTGGACAATGGATCGTAGTGATGCCGGCAACCCGTCCCATCTTTAAACACAGAGCCTGTCTCGTTAACCACGCTTTGTGGGTGTGGCTTTTTTGGCATTCATACAACCGATGTGTTTATGGTTAGATTGTTTACGAGAGCACGACATTTTTTATCTACCCTGCTAATTTTTCTCTCAAAGTGTACCAGCTTAATGGATGGAGGCTACAAAATGAATGGAGAATATTCCTGTATTAAACAGTGTTTTCCAATATTGTATATATGTGTGTGGCTATTTGTCCATATTGGAACAAAATTCATATCTGTACAATCCCACTGGACGCGGAATGTCAGTTGTCGCACGAGCAGTCGCCTGGCTGTTGACACCAGAAGCGCGTTTCTCCGCTGTGTTTAAAAAGCAATTATGTTCCTCTGTTGTTTTCTACCGAGCTGATCTCTTTCTGTCTGTCTGCGTGTGTGTCTGTGTTTGTGTGTGTGTCTGTGTTTGTGTGTGTGTCTGTGTTTGTGTGTGTGTCTGTGTTTGTGTGTGTGTCTACTCGTCGCGCTTGCTCTCTTTTTAGACACAACTGAGAACATTTTGTGAAAAAGACTAATTTAAAAACTATGGAATCGGGGGGAATTGGAACTCCGTGGGTGAGAGGAGGACAGTCAAAATTTTAACTTTAAGTTTATTTTATTTCAACGTCCATCAGAAACATTTATATCGGCATTGTAGATCATCGTGGGGGCTTTCTTGCCAGATTTGCTCGCGGCAAGCGTGAAAAAAGTAGAGCTGACACCAAAACTACATCACTGAAGATTGCAAGCCGGCTGTAGACCTCCTCACTTCCTCACATCCGGTGAGAACAGCCCAAATGGTTTAGATGGGCACCGAGAGGACGTGGGCAGCGGCTATCTGGAAATTGCGGTGCCTCTTAGTCCAGTGTGAACCCGGGCGTCAGACCCGTTTCATTTAGTTTTGGCTAAAGTTTGATTCGTGTTGAGGGTTAGTGCACAATTATAATGGCTCATGCGTATACTGTCTGTGTGTATTTAAAAATGTCTATGACTTTTTCCCTTCCTGACTTTTTTTTTCAGCTTCCAAACAAACCGACCTGCAAGTGTTGTAAATGTAAATGTAAATGTGAGGCAAGACTTAACAAAGCACCTCTGTCAACTTTAGCAATACACTGCAAAGCACAGTGCTTACACTGTATTAATAGGATTAAGAAGCTGCAATCTACAGAGCTACATGAAGCAGTTTCAAGTCTGGTCTGAAAATAGTATAATGGAGTACAGCTTTGAACTGCTTTTTAAATGTAACTGATGGACAGAGGATACTCACTGCATTGTTGTTGTTATTCTTTTATGTTGTGCACTTTTGTTCTTGCACTCATCGCCTCCTGAGCGACTGCCGGTGGCTTACGCTTGAAGCCAGTAGCTGGGATAATTGGGCATCACTGTAACTGGTGGTTGGTAGACCATGATCCAAAGCCACCGGTGCAATTTCCCCGTCTCAATGAGATCGCATTATCAGTGAATGAAATTTCATTATGTTTTGATCTGATCACCGAGAGAACGACGACCAAATTGGAAACAAAGCATCCCCGATTATTCATCCTTTCAGAACGTCAAGCCTTTTCAGCGGAGCTATTAACACTGAAGTGTTTCCTCTCTCTTCGGCTCTCCGCAGATTGGTATGAACCCTCTCCATCTGACGATGTACTGTCAAAATACAGTCACTTCACTGATGTGCTTTGTGGATTTACACTTGAGAATTTATCAGCTGACTAGCTAGCTTTGCTTTATTCATTTAGCAGGGAGGGGTAGACCGCAATCGGAATGCAGACGGCGTTGTGTTCACAGTCAGAGCTGTACAGTATGACAGCATTGTCTTCACAACGCCCTTGTTAAAACTCCGCTTTGGGTACCAGGAGGCAAAGACAACTCCGAGTCTCATTACAGTCCTCGCTGCATTTGTTGAACGCTAAGAGATGGAGAAACATGTGACCTGTCTAATTAATGCAAGAGTTTCTCCTTCGTTTACATCAAGTAATGCCAGCCGCATGAAACTACGACTTAACGTGCTTTTGTCCAATGGAAACATGATCTACTGCAATAAGCAATGGGATCTCATAGATAATACGTGAAATTACCTCAACCAAAACCAGGCAACGCACAATGGAACAACCCATATTGATAAATGGCTCTCCAGTACAAGACATTTTTTTGGGGGGGGGATTTGGGGATGAATTTTCCCTTTTAAAAGCGAATTACATTGTGGCTCATAATGTGTACAATGATGTGCCACCACCAAGGAAACAATTAAACATTAATTTTAGGCCACGAAACCACTCATTGAGGTTTAGGAGAAACATCAAGGTTGGGCCTAAAATGAGAATGTAAATTAAGGAAAATACGTAAACACGTCACTTCACAATAACTCGACAAGCAACAGCTTCATGCTATGCCAGGAGCTCTGAGTATTACATATTCACATGGATGCGTTTGATTTGTGCGTCCACCACGACATACGATTCCTAATTGATTTTCCATTGCCAGTTTCCATGGTGCCGAAACTTAATTTAAACAAAAAAATGTACTTGAAAAACTCAACAGCAACAGCTCTTTCCTTCTCACAGCGAGGTCTGTAGATTATCTTGAGTAACCAGGTCATGATACATGGGAAGAGACACTGCTGTTGAGTTTTTCAAATGTTTTTGGCCCTTTTATGCACCACAAGCCGAGTGCTATGAAGTCCCATTATAATGGAGAGAAGGCAGACATCTCCACAGCTGATACCTCCAAAACCAGGCAACTCACACCAAAAATATCGACATTGATAAATAGCACTGCAGGTAAAAGGAAAAATATGTATTTTTGATTTTGGGGTGAACTGTCTCTTTTAAAAGGTTAATTCCACATATTTTTGTGAGATCAGACTGGTAGTAAAAAGTAATATCTGCACACTAAACTAGAATTTTTATTGAGTCAAAATGTTTAAAGGAGCTTCTTCACCACATACCCTGTGTGTATCAGTAAGTCACAGCTGATGGGATAAAAGATGGCGACACTGCTCAGGACAGCATTTATATAAAAAAAGAAAAATATGAGCTGACATCATCAATACTTACAAACAAAAAGGCATCCTCAAAATGAAAAAAGATCAAAACTGTGCTTACATCACAAAAGGGCCATGAAGATAAAAACAGATCAATAAGCAATACAGCAGGCCTCAGGAAATTGTCTTTTTGTTGTTATTGTTGAATATATGTGTAACCTGAGAAGAGGTCTAATCAACATGAATAACTGAAGACACCTCTCTGTGTGTGTGTGTGCGTGTGTGTGTGCATATGTGTGTGTGTGTGCATGTGTGTGTGTGTGTGTGCATATGTGTGTGTGTGTGTGCATGTGTGTGTGTGTGTGTGTGTGTGTGCAGAGTATCCAAACAAAAAAAAATCCTCTGCTTAGGTGTGGTAACCTTCTGTTGTTGATGCTCCTTCTCCTCTGAGGATGTTAAATGCTGCTCGGAGTGTTTCTGCAGGGCTGATCACTAAGTGGGAGCACCTGAAGTCAATCCTCCCAGCCACCATAGAAGCTGCCACCCTCAGGCCCTTTTGCTCCTTTGTTCACGTATTGTGTTTCAAAACACCAAAAATCATTGCGGTTCTAAGACAGATGTATAGGGCCTTTCTGTTTGCCAAAAATGCTTTTCTTGGATGAAGATTTTGTAATAATTCCTCCTTTCAAGATTTTCATTGTAAATTTCTGAAATCGTATTATTTTCAATGGGTGGACTTGGATAGCACTCCTTTCTCGTCTTCCAAGCACTCAAAGCACTTCAACACTACTTGTCATCATTCACCCACTCTACCATTCATACACTGATGACAGGGGCCATCATGCAAGGTGCCACCAATTGGCATTTTGGGGTCAAGTATCTGGCCAAAGGACACCATCGACATGGACTAGCAGAGCCGAGGATCGAACCGCCGATCCTCTGCTTGAAGGACGACCCTGCTCTTCCACTGAGCCACACTCGACCCGTTAACGAATCAGAGTGATTGCATATTACTAACTAATTATCACATGTGTTTTACTTGGCTTTGACTTAAAGCCCCTAGGTTTATAATCATGAGATTATAGCTTCTTTCAGAATATTCTGCTGACATGAATTTAAACTTGTAGAACTATTAGATGTGTATTGGCAACAATGAACAATTGCGTTGGTTTTGTGGCACTCAAGGTTAAGAAAGTACTTCTACTGCCATCATTGTCTGCAATAATTAGAATTTTTCGAGGCATTCAAGGTTCAGAATTTGTAAATGTACCCTGCAGGCGTTCTTAATCTGATGTTTATCAACAGCACACTGAGAAACGGATCATAATCATATCATATACAAATTAACGCGAGAAGACAAGTCATCAATTTTTATCAGCAGTGACGGTGTGTGTAACGAGTGGCTGGCAGAACTTATCTTGTCTCAATAACTGGCTTGTTATACCTTTCCAGTCTTCCCAGGGGATTCAAGGCTTTAGACCCATATACATCAATGAAGTATCAGCGGTCTCGAGCATTCTTGTTAAAATATAATTGGCTCTTTTTGTAAGCTCTATTCACACACTTGCTCATACCGCCGCCACACCAGCCGCCCTCCCAGGATGCCTGAAACACTAACCTTTTCATAGTCGTCTCTAAATGGCAAAAGATCATAAAAATGACAGAGTCACCGAGCAGTCCATCTCATGTGTCTGAGATTCTTGTACCAAATAGATGCCTGTAGCCAATAAATACTTCTGAGGCTGCGATATATCTGGAACTGTTAATACCCAGGGTGCAAAATGTCTCTTTAAAATAGAACCAAATGACTAAATGCTGCATTTAAAACCAAGGGAACTACTACAAACCCATTTCATTGTAACTGAAAATAAAGGTGATAGACCTAGTGGACCGGGATTGTTTGTAATGAATAACTGTCAAAGACCCACCTTTGGGAAATATGGGTGTTAATGGTTTTAGCAGTGCAAGTCCTCAATTTATTATAGCAAACCAATTTTGATGTTTTTGTTCCCTATTTGTTTGACAGCACTTTGTAAATGTTGAGAAAAGTGCTATTACAGGACTGTCAGGAATATATTTGTGGCAAAGTAAATTCCAAAATGAGCAAAAAAGGGGACCAGGAGCATGTGGAGCAGGACCAGAGCGATGACTAAGCAAAACGGGCACTACAAAGTGCGTTTCCTGTGTTTTAAATGCAAAAGACAACTCTTAAGGAATGGTTTGAGAACATTTTAAAACTGTATTTGCAGACTTGTTGATTCATGCTCATTGAACGTCCAACCAATCGATTCGTATAGAAGTGAATGCATCGGCGCACCGGTATTGTCAGGGTTCTGCTGACGCAATCCCTTAAATTGTTTGTCATGTGATCATTAACATTAAGTCGGTGATGAGGATGGATTTGAATAACGGTAAAGCTGTACGGGGATAGAAGCCATGTTCTGTATCTGGTCCAGTTGAAAAAGACAAGCTGGCGACTGTTTCAAGAACACCCATAGTTTTAGTCAGGCTAGGAGAGGATCAGCAGATTGTTCTTTTCTATTGTTGGATCATTATGACAGCTGTGGTCCCAGGCTGTTCGTGGCAAGGCTGACTGACAGGCCGGGCGCCGTGGAGCTGACAGGCTTAACGCGTCCATTGGCAGATACAGATGTCACATGCAGCACAGGTCCATCTTGCAGGATGGAGGAACTGGACGGTCATCACCGGAGGGCTGGGGGAGATGCAAGGCAGCCTCACAAGAAAGAGACACCGACAACTCAGTGACTTGAAAAGGCGGAACACTCATCCTTTTTTTTTTTTTTAATCACCAAGTGGATCATAATTCAATCAAACACACAATTGTTTTTTTTTGTTTTTTTTTATGAAAATCATGTTTCATACATTGCATGCAAAACAAGCCCGCGCCAGTTTGATTTCACGCACACATGCTGTGACGCCAGCCGCGTGTCAATGCTGCAAATGTATAGAGACCTTGATTAAATCCGAGGATGGGCCACCGATTATCAGGCGTGTAATGGAGAAGTTGTAAAAGCTGTCTCAGTGTAGCCGACTCGTGCAACCTAATTAGATGTGACAAAGTTCAGCATCTCTTGGGGGTAGGATTAAGAACACATTGTGGAATGCAGACCGCTTGGACAAAATCGATTATGACACTAATCCTTGATGAATAATGAATACGGTCATTTACCAAATAACGCTGCGGGGGGAAGTCCATTGTATTATGATAAAACGATGCTTGGAGAGGTAAGCTGGAACGGACCATTTACTAATACACGGTGGTGAGAGAGACCTTCCCTATGATGATAATGTGTAGTTCCCTGAGGCACATGCTTCAGACCTTTTCCACCCATGGGTGTGAAGACCAATGCAGAAAACCCATTTAACTAAGAAACTGGAATATGTGTGAAAATACCTGATGCGAAACATTTAGTGACACAGGCAAGTTACCCGTTCCTCTGGGAGGATATAAACTCCCTTCCCTCAAGCTGCGGAGCTTAAATAATTTAACACATAAAAGACTACGTGAGGGATGTGTTGACTGAAAATCAATTGGATGTCCACAGCCTCATATGTCTCCTTCGCAGCGTTGGCACGGGCACTTCTTTAAAAGGTGCAATAGGTTTTCCCTGCGGGGCCTCTGCTCAGAAAGTACTTCAGGAATCCACTGCATAACAACAGCGTACTTACCACAGAATTCGAAAACATTTCAGAGACTCCACAGCATCGCTGAAGCAAGATATGCCTTTCTGTTAAAACTATCATTAAAATGTATTCCTTGAGTGTTGGAAACAGAGATAACAAAGACACGACTGCGTGTCAAACCACGATGCAGCCATGAATCTTTCCAACAAGAAATCAACTTTCACAAAGGGAGCCCTAAACTTTTTGTTTTGAACAATGCCGGATAATCCTGCAGGATTGTAATTATGGTATAGGAATTTGATTGAGAACAATGCTAATTGAAACTTTACAATCCCTTTAGACTCTACAACAGACTCATTATAATCCTAAAAGTCAGAGAGGCTTTGCAATTGGGACACAAAACTCCAAGCGAAGCCGAAAGAACCAACCGCACATTCAGTAATGAGGCACAGGTTTCTGATGAAGATGCGTTGTCCGTCCCATTCACTGTTTAAAGCTTGTAATCGGTGTGGGATTCTACGCAAAATCTGACGGAATCATGCAGGCTCACCAGAAACTCCCTCAGCTTAGACTCCAGTGGGGCCTCCGGCAGCATCCAGCCCACCGCAAACAAACCCAGATCCGGCTTCGCTGCCGCCTTCAACCTGTGGCTGAGTCTGAGTCTTCTCCTCAGACCGGGAGAAAAGCGGTGCCTTGCTGCTCAGCCGGTCTCCATTGGGAGCCGACGCCTCCACCACGCTGCCGTATTGCTAGGAAGGGAAGGGAGGCACAGGAGAACTGGAACCAAGACTACGTGGGGGAGACTGTCAGTCCCTGCTGCGTTACAATGAGAGGTTTTACAAAGGGAATCTGGTGATTGGAGACACTTGCCCACAGGGACTGTCAAAATCAGGACAAAATAAAAGTTCCTTGAAGTAGCTTTAAATAAAAGCACAAATTTTAAATGTCAAAAGTACAAGTATTTATTATGCAGAACAGTATATTTCAGAAAATAATATTACTGGATTATAAATATATATATATATATATATATATATATATATAATGATGGAGCTAATTTTAATTACTTTATACTGTTATTATACTAGCTACCCCTCCCCCCCCCCCGCCTCTCCCCCCTCCCTCCGCAGAGATCAGGTCTTGTCTTAAGGCATCTAGATTTATTTGTTGATTATGTCATGTATTATTTATCTGAATATGTAAATCTACTAACTAAAGTCATCAGATGAATATAGAACGAAGTACAAAATTTACTTTTGAAATGTAGTATAAATTTAAAGTAGCATTAAATTGAAAAGGGATCACATTATGTTACATCTGTTTATTAATGAATTCTGTGACGACTAAGGTGCATGTTCAAAAGATGGACACCCTATGTCACAGGCTCAAATATTGCTCATCCTAGATCTTGCCTCCTGAAAACCATTAAGACACCAGTTGGTAGGAGACTTTGCAGGAAGCCTCTCTGTGTTCGGGTACAACACCAAGAATACGACCTGCTTTATCCCAGCTCTGTGAATCTGACATGGAATAATGACACGGAAATACTGTAGGCTCTCCTGTTTGTGTTGCCCCCTCTCTCCTCCTACACTCAACTCAGAAGATTCATGGATACAGCAGCTTTTGCTGGATCACTCAATTTGTAATGGCGCCAGAGCTGAACTTCTGATTTATGAACCGTCAAGGGTCTACAAGAGGCCATTAACTATAGCGAACATGAAAGAGTGAGATGTATATAAATTAAGTTAAAACCCAAGATTATAACTCTCCGTAAAATCTAGGTTCACTGTCAAGAAGGTTATGAGAAATACTCAAGGCTTGAAGGAACCTAAATTGCAGAGTATATTACAAAAAAAGTAATTATTCTGTAAGACATTTATAATGTAACCTACATGCAAAATAGTCATTGTGTATTGATGGTAACAGCATAAATTCAGACATTCAGTTATGCAGCATCTAGTTAATCTACTGTATGTGCACTGATTATACTAGTGGGTGTTTGGCAGAGAATATAAAGCAGGTTTGTGTGTCTGTGTGATACAATCCGTGTGTGTTTATGAAATACAGCCAGGCTCAACTTTGTTGATTTTGATTTGATTCCATGAGTTTGGACAGAAACATTTCTCAAAGCATAATTCTGTTTTGCAGAGACACCAAAACCCAGCGAGGCGTACTTCTCAGGGCCTTGGAAGTTCCACAACGTCAAAGCGTTGATCCAAGCACTTCCATCTCCACAGTGGTTGTAGTAATTTAAATGATTTGACAGGTACATCCTCTCTCTTGACAGAGGCAGGCTATTACAAAGAGTCTCTGATTCACATATGGGCTGAGTTGAGACAGCTTTAGCAGGTACAGAAGCACACAATCCTTTTCATTTAGGTTTCTTCCCCTGAATCTGCAATTGAATCCACAATGTAGATTTGGTGCATGTAAGAGGACACAGAGACGGCACAACAGATGCTCGAACAAATGTACGCTGTTTCTTGGTTTAGCCAGCTGCTCAACAAAAATTCCAAGTTGGTCTAAGGATTCACATGCCATATTGCAGTTGTCATGTGAAAAGATGGCATGATGTATAAACTGGTGGGAAATCATTGTAGTTCCTGCTAACAATATCAGAAAATGTTATCTCTCACTGCAAGAAAGGAAACAGAATAGAGGTAGACTCGCAAAATGAGGAGCCATTTTGTTACTTACAATACTAATGTTTGTGCTAGCCACCATATACGTAGATAAATCAAATTACATCTTTAAAAAAATGCTTCTATTTATTTTACTATTTGGCTTACGCATTATCCAATTGAAATTGTTCTACCAAATACAGCTGATGACCTTCTGTTATGTTGTGGCCAATGTGTATGTGGATACTTGGCCCTCAACACTGTGCTGGTATGGTGCGGCCCCATGCATACCATGAATCATATGTCCCGCCAAAGTTTCATAATGAAACTAATTCAGGGACGGCCGTTTGCTGTGGTAGGATCCCCTGACATCTCCCCGGTGCAGACTGGCCCGGCGACCGGCTAAAGGTCTGTTTGGAAAGGCCTGGGCTTAAGGGGGATCGTGGCGCTGGGTGTGGCTTTAAAGTGTCGTAGTGCTCTTGATCCCGCCGCGAGTGACGGTCTGCAGTGATGTCAGCAAGCTACCATACCCATCTTGAAACACGGACCCAGCTTTGTTCATAATTCATTGAGATCTTGCCTCTTAATTTTGTTCTCAAAGTGCACCAGATTGATGCATTTAATTTTAAAATGAACAGACCCCTTTAGGGTCTGATGTCCGCCCACCAGTCTCACAAAGTCCTGTAGGAAACACTAGTGTAGCTTGTTATAATTTGGTGGTATTCACTTAATCTGGGCACCCATGTGCAAAAACATAAATCTGCGCATATGCTTGCAGCATAACATAAATCTGCGCATATGCTTGAAGCATTTTGACATTAGTAGCTGAGCAGAAAAAACAGGCAGAGTTGGCTGTACTTTACCCATTATGCAGATACATTAGCTTTCAAGGAGGAGGATGTAGAATACAGATAAGGTAAAACATGACGTATAGTTGACAATGCCTCAATCACTCAGCCTTACTGATAGACACCTCCCAAAAGGTAGAAAGAAGTTAGCACAATGTCTCAAAAATAAGAGCGTCATCAAAGAACATGTGTCAAGGACTGTACTAGCGAGGTAGACAGCAGCTTAAGGCTAAAGCTAGAGTCCGTGTATGGCAACAGGTAGTCTAGCAGAGACTATAGAGGACAAGTGTTGAAGGTCAAGGTAGAAACACCATTGGTACTGGTCCTGATCACAGTTGAGGGCACAAGAACGGACATAGATAACTGCAGAGAGCCAGTGGCTTGTGTCAGCCACTGTTTTAAAGACAATCTTAGGATTCTGCAGATCCTGCAGGAGGTTTCTCCAGGGTTTCTCTCAGCTGGCAGCTCTGTTACACAATGCCATCAAAGCATGCATCAAACATCACCGGCTGCAGAATCCTGATGGCATATGGGCATCTGAATACCAGGAATCTTTTGACCAACTGAAAGATAAAGTGCTTTGGTGCAGAACGATACTCATTCGTCTCTTTTTATTGCACAGACATGTGACAGCAGCCTAGATTTAGATGCTATCCTCTACCAGCTGTAAGGTGGTTAAGAAACATGGCAAACCATATGCCAGCAGATTGAGAAGTACGAAGAAACTGGAAAACTTGAAGTCCTTGCTTTAAAAAAAAGAAAAAGAATCCTGTCGGATACCTGAACTGGCATGACAGACCACAATCCCCTTTGTTAACTAGGGGCATTTGAACATCACTAGGTTGCCCAGCTAGCTGCATTTGATATTGATATGTAGTATTGCACTGGGCAAATAAACACTGGGGCTGACAAAGTATCCAAGCAGCTCTTAGCAGTTGAAATCCCAGTCAAATGGGAATCACCAGGAGTTTGGTGTGTGTGTGTGTGTGTGTATTCATCGGGAAAGGTATAAGGTACAAATTCAGTGAGTTAAGTTTGTCCAAACCTGTCATTTCTCTTCTCAAACTGGCCCAGCAGTTGGAGGATTGATGGAGTACTAAACCATATATCATTATTATGTGCGTGCTGTTCAGTGTCAGAGACTTCTACTTCCAGCATGTTTGCAGGGAGCGTGTGATCACTGGTTGCATCAATCAATAAAACATGTGTAAAACTCATTGAGGATAGACCTAAATAGCTCTTCACCCCCATATTTAGATCCAGTCTAGACCAGAGAGAATATTGAGTGAGAGATGAACTCTGATAATGTCAAATGCCAAATCTCTTGATGCAGTTTGTGTTTAAATGTGAAGTCCTGCGTGTTGTGATAGATGCTTTATGATGAAATCGGCAGATTTGTCAGCTTGTTGTTGTTGTTGTTGATCGAGACATGAGATGACCTTTATTATCACCATTGATGGTCATCGGACCAACTTTTTGTTACATCTTACATGTGCTTTATTCTATCATTCAAGTTTTCATTTAGCCTGGGGATACCCATTTATTCATTGACCCAATCTTCCATGACTTTGTCAATCAATTTGTTCCTAATGACTTCATCAGTATTTTATGTTTCTGTCATAATTATTGCTTTTTTAAAATACAAATAAATTTGGGTCCTGGGGGGACCCCGGCCAAAGCACCCAATTGTAGCGTATGCAGTTTTAATAGATGGCACTATTTATTGAGTCCATGTGTGACATGGACCTCATTTAAAGTATCACACACTATCAGCGGGTTAGGGAGACTCTGTCTGTCATTTGAAGGAGAAAGACAGAAACAGCAGACTCATATTTCATCATGTCTATTTTAGTTTCACACAATGTGCAAATTAACTAATGGTTTTCTTTTTCTTCAGATGACATTAATTACATATGACTAATAATATCACAGAAGTATATAGGTATAAGTGTAGGTGCGGTGACCTTCAGAACGTCTGCTAAAAGTATGAGCTAAATCATTTAAATTATCGTCGGTGTCTTTGTGATTTCTGCGTCTGGTGTTTTTCACAAACAAAGATTCTGAGTCATTGCCTCCCATGAATTTTCTTTATTAATGTGCACAAAAGAGTCTTCTGATGTTTGGGATAATACTTACATTTCACGGGGTAATTATCGTTTTGTTCTCAAGTTGTCTTGCATTTGCATCATCAGCTACAAAGGTGCTATTATCCTCTCGGAGCTGCTGCTGAGGAGTGGGCTGCGTGGTGAGAGGTATTGTCCCTCTTCACCGTGCATTGTTTACTCAAAATGGTGGTTTCTTCTTCTAAACAGCCCGACAAAAATGTGCTTCACATAATTATACAAGACGCCAAGAAAGTAATCCTCACAGTGTTCATAACTGAGCAAAAAACACACTACTGTACATGTAAATATAGAATCGACGGGGATGACAAAGTGGGCTGTTAAAGCGTGAGGGGTGATTATTGATTCTACAGTGTAAGTTGGGAGCTTATAAACACATCATCACCGGAGGCACAAATTAATATTTTCAGCTTTGCTCGAGTGAGAAGTCATGCACAACTCACTTAAGATATTGTCTAATGTCAATTACCAGTGTAATGTGTGTGTGTGTGTACAGCCGCCTGAGCCGATAAGCATTAAGCTTTTATAAAGCATCAGTTACCCACACAACAGACTTTGAGATAGAAAACACCCCGTTGCAAAGTGTTTACATTTGTTGAAGTGCTTTGACCTATAGATGTAAACTGATCTATATATGTACCAGCTTAAACAACCTATGAATATTTCAAATATTGTTGCATGTAGAGTCTTGGAATGAGGCATATGGCTAAATTATGCATCCTTGAGTGGTGTTCTCATTAGCCCCCAGGAGGGCCCTCTAAATAGACCACAGGCCTCATCTAGGCCTCCATTTAGCGACTATTGAAGGAAAAAAAGCTCCATGCTAATGGTTCACAACCTGATGAAAGCGACCTGATAATGGCACAATAGTCACATAATGAAATCAAATTAGAGGCCTCTTTCTCATATTGTACTGTCCATTTCTAACTGCAGGCTAAGCATCCATCCGTAAGTGATTCATAACAGCTCTTTATGAGTAAGCCCCCGAAAAAGATCGTGTGTAATAAAGACGGCTGAGGAGAATAAAAGTGTTTGATGACGCATCCGTCCGGTGGCATGACAGTCTAATCCAATAACAGCTCCTTAAGGAGGTCACTCTGAAAACTTGGGGCTAGTCGCACACAACACAGACAAATTATGGACGCTTATTTCCCCTTATTCACCAATACAGTTCTGACGAGTGTAATAGTGAGGCAGATGTATCATTCCATAACTGGTGAGAAATGTCATTTCTAGACACAGCATGACCAGCCTTTGGGGGATCTGCTGACATTAACCATCTGGATGATGTAATAAGCAGCAAGAATCCTCAAGTCTACCCCAATAAATACTTACGGAGGCCATTCTATGACAACAACCACACTGCTTCCTGTTGCGACTGCCAGTGAAGACCAGGCGTTAGTTCCTAACAGAGACTCAGTGGCGGTGTAGGGTTCCTCTGGGAGGCCCATTACTCGTGACAGTGCCACAATCCGTGCGTCTCACCACTCAGAGGGCGTGCGCCGGGTGTGATATACACCTTCACATTAGCCACTGACAAGAAAGGGTTTGGTTTTTGATGAAGTGCAGTTCTTTGCTGACAGCCTCCTCTCTCATGAAGAATATTTACACAGCCACAAGTGGAAGGCTGTAAATAAATTGCCTTGTGGTGAACCACAGAGTCACTGCACCTTTTCCTGCAGAGATCAGAAGAGTTGACAATCCGTTTCTTCTCCAACTTGCAACAATTGCAGCCGTGGATAAATTACATTCAATATCCTGAATAAAAGAAATTGCAGTTTAGCATATTCATGGCTTCTTCAGCTTGTCCAGTTTAATACAACAGAACAACCCCATGCTGTGTTGCCAAGCCTTCTCCAATAAAAGCTACTGTGGCGGCTCAGAAAGTTTTTTCACGCTTGTCAAGTGTCATATTCAAGATGTTGTTAAGAAATATAAAGGGAGGAGCAGAAGTGTACTGTAAGAGCACTGCTGTGATCATCAGACATGTTCGGAAAAGATGAGCAAGGAGTGCATATCGCCATGAGCGCTTCCCGAATTCTTCTCGCTTCTGTGAAATGACAAACTTCACAAACACATTTTTAATGCTGTTGAATATTGGTGCAAAGTTGCAAGTTCGAAGTTTGATGCTATTTTGTTTAAGTTTTAGCATTTTAGATGGATCATGCCTGCTCTTTTACCAATCAGTATTTTATTAGCTGGAGATTTGGGCCAAGAAGTTTTTTGTTTTTTTGTGAGTGTACAGTATTGTATTGTATCAGGTGTGATACGGTGATCAGCCTGGTGTCACTCCCAGGGTGTCGGGAGGAAGTGACTCTCACCATCTTGATACCTACGATGCATCGCTTAGCGCCTGTATGACACACACTAGGCATTTTTAGAATTATGTTTTAGTCACATGACCGTATGCCTGTAGCTCTAGTTCCACAACAAGTGTACTTAATTTAAGCAAAACCATTGTGCTTTTTTTCTAGGGCTTCCCTCTCTTAGTTGGTTAGTCGATTATTAGGTCATTTTTGTCTTTTTTTTAAATTTTTTTTACGCTCTTTTCATTCTGAATCACTATTTCAGAGAAATTTAGGATTACATGTCTGGTGAACACAAGATTTAAAGTGGTGCTTTTGTGTGATTCTTTGTGTAAAAACTCAGTTTTACAGATTAAATCAACTGATCGATTAGTTGAGAAAATCCGTATGAATGTTAGTCGACTAAGAATTTCTTCAGTCAAGGACAGCCCTAAATATTTTAACCCTAGCCAAGTAGTTTTGTAACCTAAACCTAACTGCGATGGCCTCACAATGGTAACCACGCACAAACCCTCTGCACCTCAAGACATCATATATACTCATGTATGTTGCTACTTTCAAGTCAAACAGCCTCAGATTGCTAGATTCTGATGATATGATATGAAGACAGATGATCAACAAGCAGTCACATTAACTCCACCGATAAATCAGATCTATAGGTCTTTGTCGGGCTAAGCAAACTCTAGACATGTTTTTCTAATCCCAGATGTATCTATGCATAATTGTACCCTGAAGCTATGAGAAAATAAACACAAAAATTACATGTTTTTTATTAATCTCCTGAAGAAATAAAAAAGCGGAGACAAAATTAATTTCTGTTTATGACCTAACATATTTGATAGTCCTAGAATCTTTCAATTTTGTTGAGACACCGTGTAATTAATATTGTATGACAGCAATTTGAATTCACCCACTGCCATGGCATTCCAATAAAATAGGCCTCATATTGCCAAAATAGTGAGGATTAAAAAACCAGGTGCTCGAGGCATTCTGAGTCAACAGCATTACATCTGATCACCACACTCTGGCTCGGTGTGATAAAATATGCAGTTGGTGCTTGACACATTATACTGAATGGCTGAAGTCAGGCACCATGTTGTCTCTGACGATAAAAAACACTCTGAACAATTCTTTCTCCTTCCTGGGAGAAGTTTCCACAACAGTTTGGACATTTGTGTAATCGGTTTTGTTTTTCACAAATAACGGAAATTAAAGATGTCTCGCTGATTGTCCAAAACGGTCGTCAACATGTTTCTGCAGTTTTGATAACCAGAAAGTTGCAAAAGAATTGCTAATGAACAGTCGCACAAAAATAAGCATGCTCTAAAAGATAACGATCATCTTCGACTTTTGATTGCCACATTGATGCAGCGTGTGTGTGTGTGTGTGTGTGTGTGTGTGTGTGTGTGTGTGTGTGTGTGTGGAGCAGCAGTAGTTTAATTATCACCATCGCTTGCTAACTCTTAATTAATCAGACGCCGTATGTTCCTACGGCTTTTTGTTTATTTGCTTGTTTGCTGCAGGCCCTCCGTATCAGTGCAATAATTTTAATAGACTACTCTATCTCAAATATAGATCTTCTAAATGAAATACAACCTGAATGGCTCTCAAATGGGGAGATGATAAATGCAGGCAGTTATAAACAACTTCTCCCACTTGCTCTCCTGCTCCCTGAAACATCTCTGGTAATGGAAATGCCCGAACATAACAATCCACTCAGCTAAAGGGACCTTTATTTCTGAAAGTCCAGATAAGAACAGCAAGGTAAGTAGAAATCACTGAGGGCTGGTGGAGTTTACGACGTGATGGGAAACACTGTTTTTTTTGGGGGGAGTTTGTGCTCGCCACAAAAACAGCGGTCCACATTTGCAATGACTTGACAGAAGTGTTTTGGCAGTTTCACCCTCAAGCTTAAAGCACATTTTCATGGCAGGTGGTATTTGGTGATATCAAGGAGAAAAACAAACAAACAAACATCTCACAGGAGTGACAAGGGTAAAGCATTTCAGCGTCTCCAGTTTATAAATCGAGGGGAATAATTACAGGCCTTACATTAATGGTGATTCACTTTGCTTCTTCACCAGCAGCTGTTTTATTTCCTCTCTTTCAGTGGTGCAATGAGTTGTACCCCCCCCCTCCCCCTCTCTCTTCTTGCCTGTCATGGCTGCGGTTGACAGGGACACTTAAAGTGGTCACCCTGAAAGTACATTCTTAAATGAAACATTCTCACTCCCCTGTCTCAGAAGTGTCCGCCGTTGTGCTGTGGCTCACTTAATGGACAGCGACGCTGTCTCGCGTGGAGCAGATCTTCCAAACACAAGCACCGCAGCCCTTAATTAAACGCAAATGTGCTGACAATCACACATTGTTTACTTCAATCAGGCGAGCTCACTTGTGCTACCGTGCACGTTGTAATTAAACTCTGCCTGGACTCACTGTAAAGTAGCATCAGGTGCAGGAACTTCAGAAAAACTGATTAATACAGCATACATAATCAATGTACAATCATATGGTACACATTTTTTGGGGGGAAACTGACAATGCCATTTATTCCTTCTGTGGTTGCTAATTGATGTTGCGTCTCCTGGAGGAAAGTAAAAGGAAATGAGGACATATTTTATTCGGTGAAGAAATGCTACATGTGCGGGAAAAGCCAATACATTTTGTTCATTGCTTTTCTTTTTAGGTGTCTTACAATTCATCTACTCTGCTCACATGCTGAGTTTCTATCCCTTTTAAAGACTCCTATGGGGATCATCTAAATAAATTCTTGATTGTGTACGTAATAATGCAAATTTAGAATATGCAAATGAAATCTCCTTACCTTAAACTACTAACTATTCAGTGGCAATGTCTAGTGGGCACTGAGGAAACATCGGGACATCTGTTAAATGTGAAATGCTTTGTAAACCTTAACAAAAGGCGAGTCTAATTGATGAATAATACCGTGATTATTCTATATATGTATGCATAAGCCACCAGATAAACACACAACATAAATCGGCTGCTGTAGAGACTGGGCTGTGGATGATGTGACCACATGGTGAGCTTGTCTTCATCTGGCCCAGCAGGGGTGCGGCTGGCGGTCCTTCCTGTTCTCTGAACCTCTCGTCAGAGCACCACTTATCTGGTCGCCCAGAATAGTGGCTGGCTTCTGTCTAGGTTCATCCGCTCCGTCCCCTCACGCTACTCAACAACATTCCTTTGTGAAGACGAGGGCCGGCTAATACCTGTGCTTTTATGCAATGCTCGGGAGCATCTTATCGCATGCAGGCAAAACACCCCTGGCCTAGGATGGGAGCAGCGAGGCCAGTCTTACTGGGAAGGGGCTGAGGTGGTGGTAACCAGTGGCAGGGAGGCAGCCTTATCTCAGTGAGAGCAGCCGTGGCTCCCCTCCCTGTCCTTCTAAACTCCACACAAGCCTCTCAGATTAACAACACCCTTCTCCTCCCTGCACATGCCCCTTATCCACCTCCCCGTAGCTCCCCAGCGCCCTTGAACAGACATCATTACTGTGATTATTACTGTTTATCAGGCTGATGAATACAGAACAAAGCGTTGGCCTGTTTTTGTTCAGGAGTAGCTTTGTTGTGGGTTTTGTGTGTGTCGGTTCACGGCTTTGTCATGGAGGTGACAAGGAGGCCTATCATGTGCATGTTAACAGGCCTTCAGGGGGAGAATGCTTCCATTGGACGCTGAGCAGGAAGTGGGATCGTAAACAACACCCCTTGATTTAGTGCAGCTTACTGTTTTACCTTTATCCCCGCTATGTGAGTCGCTGCTTTCCTGAAGCTTCCTGCTCTGGTTTATCTTGTATTCCTCTGCGGATTGGTCCAGCATTACACATATACAGGCTTCTAGAATGTAGTTGTTGGTTTTTTGGTCATCTTTTACATTCATGTGCTTTATTGCTCTATAACGAGTTTTATAATGACCCTGATAGTTAAATGCAGCTTTACAAATACATTTGGATGGCCTTGAATTGGCTTGATATACTTACAGCTCCCGCAACACTGTACACGCACAGTGGAAAAATCCATTTTTCATTTTTGAGAAATCTGATTTAGGTTTTCATTACTCAATTATTCTCCACTGGAACTTCACCTGAGGGCAGTTTGTCATGAGAATGGGCACTGCTCGATACACTCCGAGCCATTGCATTTCCCTTGTCACAGGTACACTCTAAAAAGTAATTCTGGGGACCTATTACCACCACTTATTATTTTCCAACATCTGTTTATTGTTTTCAATGCATGTACATCATCAGTTGTAAACTTGGTTTTATCGGTTGCCATTAGGTGGTTAAGCTGTGGAGAAACATACAGCTGCCTGAGCAAACGCAACAAAAGGACAATAGTGTCAAGGTTAAAAAAATAAACGGAGGCTATAATGTAACATGAAGTATAAAATAAATAGATACATACGAGCAGAACAAAGAAATACAATGCGCCATTTAGACAATATAACCAACATGCACAAGGAATCACAAAGGGGAAATACGAGTTACTTTCAGGAGGTAACTGTTTGTAACACGTAGCTAACGCTAATCCTATTTAGCAGTGTAATACGTTTATTTATAATAACTTATAGTTTGTGGGGCAATCTTTTCTTTTCTCTAGGTTTAAATATTGTGTGTTCAAATTCTTCAAAACTTCAGCTCAAAATAAAAAAAACATTTTTTTTGTTGTTGAATGCATTCATTTCCTAAAAGCTACTACATGAACCAAAATATGAAAAAAGGGAAAATGCAATTCTAAAGCATATATAATTGGAGCAACTGAACTGAACGTTTTTTGGTAATTAAGTACTTCAATAATACTTTTTTTTATTAAGGAAACAGTAATTAAATATACCTCTGCTTGTAGAGGAAAAGCTCAGTGTAGTTCATTGTTTGAACTCAACTTCAAAGTTGTTAAAACTCAGGTTTTCCTTTTTGTTGAGCCAAGACATTTATTTTTAGAGTGTACTAAAATATGCAATTATGTATTTATTGCTGAGGAGGAAAAAAGATTAAAGGTTCATATTCCATATAGCGTTCTGACACCTTCTTAGCCACAAACTTTGTAATCCAAGGCTAGGCTCTTTTTGTTTGCTCTTTCAGGCTGGCAAAACACATTTTGAACTAAGACCGGGGCATCTGTTGATTTGGGAAGACAAACAGGCATCTTAATTAAATTCAAAGTGGCTTATGCGAAGGCATTATTCAAATCATACCGTCTGTGAAATTAAGTTGGAATGCATTTGAAACTTGAAGTCAAAAAAACTGTAAGGGGAGGAAAATCGTTTAATTAAATCCCTATGGTCGTCATTAGCATGCATGCTTGTGGAGCCCTGGTCACAGATTACATGTGATGTGCTAAAAAGCTGACGAGCACTTTTATTCAAAAGTTATTAACTTTTTAAGCACCCAATTACGTCTGCTGGATTGCAAGCTCACAGTTTATAATCTTCTGAGGCAACTTTGGCTTAGGATCATTGTCCCTCTGAAGTGTGGCCAATTAAGCCCTGTTGAGTCTGACAGAGGAAACACAGACCATGTGATGTCAATAACATGCTGTTTTCTACCACTGTTTTTTTCAACCGTTCACACAGGAAGACATACCTCCCTTCCCTCAACATGCACAGCAAAGTGGGACAATGTTGTGGCACGATTGCGCAATAATAATTATTTAAACGCAAACTGATCTTTTTTCTAACCATAACCCAGGAGTTGTGTTGCCTAAACCTATTATGTCACGTTAACCACTTGGCATGTGTTTCTGCAAGCCAGATGTGAGGCTGATGATAAAAGTATTCATGTAACATATTTCCCTGGTTTTCAGAAACATGCAACGCCAGAATATTTTCTGGATGCTGCGGATGCGTATCACAGCTGAGACTGTGCACCGACTATCAGAGCGTTCCCATCATGACGCAGTGCATCGAATAACAGGATTTCACCTTAAGGAAGGAAAGTTTGTTTTTGATTTACCTTGGTAGAACTCTGTGTAAGACTCTCATATCCGTCCCTGTACTTATCTTTTGACTGCACTTTATTTACTCAGAGCTTTTGTATTTTTCTCCTTTCCACCAAAGCCCTTTAAAAAACATGGAATATCTGTTTGTTGTTTATAAGACAAATGCCCTGACTTAAGGCAAAAGACTGATGGGTGTTTTCTTCATACCCTCAGTGAGCACTGACATACTAAACAAAGCTTTCAAAGTAAAATGAAAAGGAAGTACTTCCCAGAAACACAGACTACAACATCATTTTACTTGACAGCGTTCTTGCTCAGCTGATAAATAATAAACCTTCATGCAAGCGGGGTTATTTTGTTTGCATGAGAAACTGTTCATTCTCACATGCCACAGCGTTTTCCAGAGGTCAGTCTTGGTATTTGTCAACTCATTGGAATTCTGCGAGCCAGGTGGGAGAGGAAGCTCATGGCGTGAAATTGTCATTGCAGCGACTGCAGGGTCAGTTGACAACCAAATGACAGGGTAGTCCGATCCTTGACTGCCTCCCAGGGCGTACGTCTCTGTGGCACACGCTTCCCTGCCAGGAGAAAGTGTAGCACAGCCGTCCTAAGCTGTTGTGGCTTATGTTGGGATCCATCCAGCGGCCTGTTGTGACATCTTTCTCAACTTTTTAACCCGGTCACAGTCACTTCCCGAACAAAAGTCCAAAGCCATGACATTGTTAACACTTTAGGATTGATAAAGACAGCACTGCAACTGGCCAGATGCATGGACACAGCAGGCAAGACAGCCTGAGTCTGCATTCCATTCAGACAGGTCACAATGTATTAATCTTATCCAGTCTGATCCTTTTTCTGGCTGAATTATTTAACATATTTAAAGCTGCCTTTCCCAGGAAAAACACTGGTTGGTCTGAATTTCGCCATACAGCGAAATATATTGTAATATGGCATAGATGTTGTCTTTTCAAATGTTGTTTTAAAGGCTGTATTACAGTAAAGTGATGTCATTTTCTTAACTTGCCTCAAACTGTTTGTTGCCTCTACGCACTCAGTCATTGTATCCACATTAACGGTGGTTATTTATCAAAAATGTCATTGTGTAAATCTTTTTTAAAACGCACCAAAAGTCAACCCTACGTAACTGACACAATATCGATATCGAGGTTTTTGGTAAAAAAATTAGTTTTTCTCCATTTCCCCCATTCCTATATAGCAGTTTCAAATATAACAGATTTTATAGTAGCTACAGAATAGTGTTCACAACTTTTGTGCAGTCCTACTTTCTTTTACCCACAACTCCCACTTTAATGTTGATTTGAAATAACACACAGCGCGTTTGGTTAAAAGATCCTGGGCCAAAAAGCCACTTAAATCCCCCAATAAGCTACAGTAGCAACCAGGCCTGACAGCAAATCTTCGACTTAAAGCTGACGTGAAACTGAATAGCTCTCACCCAAGCCCCTGGTTTGACAAAACTATATTTGCTTTTAATCTTCTTATTGAGTCCAACGCTGGCCTTTTTCAAAAGACCAATTGAAAAAATGTAAATCACATACAAATGAGAAGTAATTCTGATTTCCTCCGTCCCCTTGTCCCTCAGTGACCATATCCAATTTTCCGACTTATATTATCGGGCTTGGTGAAGTGGTCAGCGCACTAAAAGGAGCTAATATCTGCTCAAACAGCTGCTTTGCCAGAGCACAGAGAAAACTTGAATCATACTCTGCTCTGTTACCCCATTTAAATGGACAGACTGAAGCTAATTTTAAATAAAGTCTAATTGCGGACATGCTCTTGAAATGAAGAGAAACATAAGCTGGGGCTACCATTGAGTAGCAATTATTCTGTGGCATCTTAAAAAGTGGAGTGAAACAGACTGCAACACATTAATCTTTCTTTGGACCATATGTAGTCAAAGTTCATGGGTCATATAATAATTTTTCCCCTTTTAGAATTTTTATCTGGTACGTTGTGTGACTGTGAAACAATGATTTCAAAGTATGTGCATGTCCTCCATCGTAAAGCACTGTCAAGGGATAAACCAACCTCCTGCCAAGTACCCCCCCAAATTAAATATTGAACCACTGAAATGGGAATAATTCAAATGTATATGATTTATATAATACATTCTGCTCAGTGAATGAGACTGGAACACGGATGACTGATTAGGCTTTCATCTTCACCAGCGCTGATTATACTCTGTATGGTAGTAAAGACCGTCAGAGGATTGAAAGAGACCAAGGAGAGAAGTAACAATAGATGGAGTGTTCAGGATGAAGGTGTCAGTGTGTGCAGCAGCACCGGAAAATAGTGCAGTTTTCGATTATATTTTGGCATGTGATTGAGAGTTTTTCCAAAATTCTTGTTTATTTAAATAACCTGACCTTCCACCTTGAAGTTCTTTTTTTCAGTCCTTCAGCTCACTGAAGCAGGATGTGGGGGTGGTATTGTTATTCTTTCCTCTTACAAAGTGAAGTCCTTCCAACTCAAGGCTATTTGAATGTTATGGGCGAGTGCAGAGAGGCTGTGCTGCCAAGTATTGACCACTGTAGAACCATAAGATATAATACCAGACATATGAGCCATGCTCGGAAAGTGCTGTAATGTAGTTACAGTAATGGTGTTGTGTCTGTAGTCGAGATTGGTTATTAACCAACAGATCGCTCTTCCAGAGTGCAGGAAGGCAGCTCTTCAGACAACCGGGTCTCTCTCAAAACTCGTCAGTTGGTCAGTGCCCATGTACGCCTATATTTTGAAACAAACACTCGTCCAGAAGACATTTGAATCCTGTGCGAGTCACTAGTCACGTGAGTCATTTGTCACTCGCTCGCTACTCGTGTTAGTAGTTAGTCATGTGAGTCGTTAGTCACGTGAGTCGTTAGTGTCGTTAGTCTGACTTGTTGGTCACCCATCACCTTTTAACGGACCGGTGCTTTAAACCGTAAAGTGACCATTCGCATCGCTGCAGTGTAGCGTTCGGTCATTACGTGCTGCCAGTCGTGACCTTCTGGGTATTTAAAGCCCACATAAGGGTTGTCTCATGTGATTTTGTAAACACAACCGGTCGTTCCTCAATTTTCGGGGGTTTTGAAACTCTTCCCGCTGTGACAACAGCCGAGCTGGAGCTGTATGTATCGACACAAAAATACACTGACCTCTGTCAAAAGGAAAGGTCAGAATCCCAAATGCTCTTTCCCCAAAGGCGTCCTGTCAGCTGCCATCACAAACAGTATTAACCCAGCTTGGTGGCACTCCTGCAGAAATCCCACCAGCAATTTTCACCATCTAAATGAAGTGTCATTCTCTTGTCATAGTTAACTCTAACTGATTCTCAGTCGCTAATCTCCTTAGCAGATATCCCAAAAGGACACAGTGATGAAAAAATATATAAATTTAAAAAAAGAATCTCGTGGAATGATTTATTTTGTATTTTTTTTACAAATTCCTATTTAAGTCATTTGACAGTCATTGTAGTTCATCTCTGAAGGGTTAAGGCTCATGGCAGTAATGTTATTCATCATTCCGTGCAGTGTTTAATGGACATGTTGACATAATCTGCATTAACCAGGGATTTTAAATGGACGCCGCAGTTAAGTGGTGGACAGTGATGGCCATATTCCTACGGTATTCAACTGTCATTCAACATGAATGCGCTGGTCTGCTCTACTGTGTGGCTCCTTACTGACTTCCTTAACAGTTTAAAATGTCCAATTACACAGTTGGATGACCATTATCACTACATAGGCGAGCGACATGACGGAGCCATTGAAATTGGTTTTGCAGTGTGAAATAATCTGAAATCCAAATGGCATTATGCAAATACTGATAAATATTAAGACAAAGAGAGCAATGCTGATTTGCTTGTAGCTCTGCCACATATGAGCTCTGCCTTCGCTTCACTGCTAAATACAGAATATATTAACTGTAAAGCATGTAAGATAAAATTCCTCTGAGAAACAAAAACATTCAAACTGCACCTGGAAACAAAAACTTTTTTTTTTTCCCATTTACGTCATGCTGTCAAGATCATTCAGGTTCTTTGTCAAGCTTATTTTCATCGCCACATCTTGTCAGGAGTCTATTCATCAGAGTCCACATCTGTGCCTTGTCTGATTGATGCATGGGTTTTCATGGCATCCAACTGCGAAATACCTCAAAAGTGAGGGTGCTCTTCGCAGATCGCCTTTACTTTCCATCCTGTCGATGTTTTGCTTGCACAAGCAGTCTCTCCCCTTCTCGCATGCCAGCATCAGTCATATCAGAGCAACCTCTCTCTGGTGATGGCTCTGTAAATAACATCATTTCGAGCAGGTAAACAGCGCTCCACACCGAGCACCAACGGCATTATTTCTTCTGTAAGCTGATTTTTCGTTTTTGCACTTCTACCGATGACCGTCTCTTGTCTTCGGAGTCCCACTCGGCCTCTCTAGCTGCGTGTTTTTGCAGAATGATCATCTGCATCTGGGGGGGAAACTGAAACACAAGACCCAGAGAACACAGTTGCACCCAAACCACGAGCTACACAAACATTTTAAATAAATTATATGAGTTTCCCAGCCCTATTTTTGCGAGTGCAAAATAGTTGCTTAGAAACTATGAAATATTGCTACGTATTCCCGTATTTCATTTTTGACTCCATTTGAAGGGGTTCATTTGAGGAAAGTTCTTTGAACTTCAACGGCCAGAGGTCATCCTGTCCCATATCGAAAGCCGACATCTTACGGCCCACCCTATCCAGATATGTGGAGATGGTAACGCCTGGTGCAGGTGCTGATAAGAAGCTGTTACAGGTGCAATAAATAAGGATTTTAACAGCTCCACGGCACAAAATGATCCTAAAACATCTCTGCCGGGTTGATTGGGCTGTTGATCAATACCAATGACACAATGATTGCTCTGCTGGTTACTGAGGTCTAAGGATTTCAAAACTCACTTTTGTTCATAACTTGCTTTCCAGACAGTTTTTGGAACGAAACGTCGATGCCAGCCAATCTTTGTTGCGGTACAAGCAGAGGTTCCCGTTCGATCTCTGCTAAAATTAGAGCACTTGCTTCGTCTCAATCGTGAAAATGTAGCTTTTGCTTCTGCCAAATTGTGGTAAGCGGTGTCAGAGACCTTTTAAATCTTGTTGCTATTCCTTGTCATTGACAGAGGTTGACGATCTATGATCACTTTTAATTACCGCATGTCATATTGTTCTGTTTATCATGCTTTACACGGACCTCCCGCCACAGACAGAGAGCTGGATTAATCCTGCCGTATTTGCGCAGCAGAGCAGCTTGTTTTCAGCTTGCGTGACTCCTCTCACCTATCCTCGGATCAAATGACATTGGAGCGCAGACATGTCCTATTAGTGAGTGATACAAGTGTTCCTCAATTAAGGATCTCATTAAACTCAAGACATTTGATAAGCCTCCCTCTCCCTGGGGGACATCAAGAAATTCACTAAATCCCAAGCTAGAATAAAGTCCCCGACATTCACTGTCACAGTGCCAAGGTCTGACAGATCTAAGGGTTCTTTGTGTATCTGGGGAGTGACAAAATGAGGCGGCACTGATATGACACACTGTGTACTGTGGTTGTGATTATTAATCTCAACAGTGCAGGATTTAATAGTGTGGTAACAGACTTTGCACAAAGCGCGGTCCGCTCACCCTCCTTGACCTTCTCCAACAGAGGTACTTGACTAAAACTAATGATGAGCATCTGCTTTGGAGTCAGTGTAGGTTGCAGAGAGATGCAAACTCCTCAGGCATCCTTGAGCAGTGGCACATTTTACTCCAGGGTACAATACTCACCGGACCTCTCAGCTGCCTGATCCATAAGATAGTAAGACAAACACAATAAATCTGACCTTGGCTGGATGGCTCACTGGAAACTGAAGTTATTTAGGGGCCACTGAAAGTAGGGTAAGGCCATAACCTAACCATATTTATCGACACTGTTTATCAAATCTGAACAAACAAACCTTCAATTAGAATGCAACACACGTAAATACAGTGGGTCGACCTCCAAAACAATTCACTTTCTTACTTGTGAAAGTCCCAGGTGTGCATGTAATTTCTGTATTTACTCATGCATTAAGCAACATTGCAGTGTGTATTTGCACAGCAAGAAGCTAAAACATAATGATTATTATACCATCACAGACAATACACAGTGATAACTGCTGTTAATTTTTGAGTTTTAGAAAAAGGTATAAAATGTCATTCCTGTCAGTAGTATAATATAATTATTATTTTTATATAATTATTTTTACATTGAAAATGGATGGCTGCCAGTGTCATCACCACAAATGCAGATTATCTGAATACATTGTATTTAAATGTCCATCTGTTTAAAACAAAAAAAAGAGAAGCCTAATTGAAATTCAGAAACAATCATAACTAGAAGGGCACTCAGAGAGCACAGACCTCCGCCAAGGCCAAATACCTTATCTTGCAATGTTAAAGGTCCAATTTATGACATCCAGAGCATTAATATAGCAGCAAAAAACAATTTGCTATGTAAAGATAAAGTGGGGTAATGAGCAGAGAATAAAGTCACACTCTGTCTGTGTGCCATGTAATCCAAGATTCTCTGTTTTGTTAGCCGGGTGGGCCGTTCGAGGATGTGAGTGTGAATGTGAGGCTCTCCCTTCATGTCCCACTGGATAGCTAAACGCCGCCGCTTTGCACTGTGCACATCACAACATCACATGCAGCGGTTACCACTGATTGCGTCGTCGCAAACTCTTTTTCCAAAATTCCATGGTCCATTCTTCATTCTTCCACCAAGTTTCATAAAAAGCAAAACAGTATTTCTTCTGTAATCCTGCTGACAGACAGACAGAACAACTGGATAACAAAAGGTAACAATTTGACCCGTGGGTGCTGCAACGGGGCTGATCCCCTGGGATGCTCGACTGCAAATGAAAAATCTTTAAATTAATAAAATATTCTGGTGGGAAACGAGACAGTGTGTGGGGGATTTCAAATTTTTATCAAATACTTTCCTCTTACGCACTCTCCAAAAATTTAGATGAGCTGAGACTTTTTTTTTTCAAATATTTGCCGATTGGCACAGTAGCACTGCAAAATCAGTCAAGAGATCACTACAAAGGTCAATGAAACAGTTGGGGAATATAATCTAGATACAGCCTGTAAGATACACCCATCTCGTAAGGGCCGACTGTGGCTCAGTAGTAGAGCAGAGTCGTCCTTCAATCAGAGGATCGGTGGTTTGATCCCCGGCTCCACTCGTCCATGTCGATGTGTCCTTGGGCAAGACACTTAACCCCAAAATGCTCCCGCGGTGTATGTATTCCTATTAGAATCCTGATGGGCAGGTGGCACCTTGCATGGTAGCCCCTGTCATCAGGGTGTGAATGGGTGAATGATGACATAGTGTTAAAGCGCTTTGAGTGGTCGGAAGACGAGAGAAGCGCTTTACAAGTACAGACCATTTAATGGTGAAGTAGTAATATTTTCAATAGCTCTTGAAAAGGCATTCTAAATTGTCCCTTTTATCATTTGAACAACGCAGTTCCGTCTTGAAATGTTTTGATTCACGGTGTTTTTAATTTCTTATTACTGGTCATTAAGAAAGAAAAAAAAGACAAACTAATGACTAAAGGCAATAAAAAAATCATCATAGTATTGTTTTTTACATACCACGCCAAGTAGTGCAGTATTTTTAAATAACACAATTTTATATTTTTTGAAAAGCTGTGTTTTCTAACATTAAATAGTTTCATAAATAGATTAATTGTAACATACAAATCACACCTGGTCTCCTAGCTCCCAAAACATCCAGCATTATATGCTGTTTGAGAAAGTTAAAATGCAAATATGAATCTAATATGCATCATCACAAAACACCTGCTTCATTATTCACCTTTGGTAACGCATTGTGCGGCTTAGTTCAAGGCTATATTTAAAAGAACCCACAGAGAGAGACTTTAAGAAATAGATAATAAGGATTAGACATATGTAATTATAATTGTAATGCCACAGTGAGTGAGCATATTCATGAATATGAAAATGCCTTAACAAAACAGTTATTGTGTCAGAGCACTGGTACAGAGTAGCTATTGTGTGATGCTTCTGACCAGTTTAAACCAGCAGGAAGAGAAGTTCACTTGTCTAACAAGAAAAAAGCTAAGATGTAGCAGGTGTTGCTAAATGAAAACACAATCGGACTCAACTACAGTTGAGAGAGATTGAGAGAGATTGAGGACGATTTAAAAAAAAAAAAAATTCTACTAACTTTTCTCATCCTGTGATGGCTGTTTTATATACAATAATATGTTCAGCTGGTTGAGGGAAGTCATTCACAGCCTCAAGGCTATAAGCGATCTGTTAAGGCCATCTAGACAAGTAGGTCAAACGCATGTTAACTAAAGTCATGCTGAGAGCTGCTCGGTGCAAAAAGCCAGCTCGACTTTATTGGTTTAATTAGTCGTTTAATGCTTTTAATGCTATTGACCGGCTCTCTAACGTATCTCTGTAGCTATTTAACATCAAACAATGTGATAAAAAAAGCAAGAGGACTGCAGAGACACAGCCAGGTCAATGAATTGCACTGAGGCTGAATACGTGGGAGTGTAATTACCATTTTGTTGGTAATTTTGCCAGCAGTGGGGGCAGCAATCTAGCATTCAAATCTAATTACACTTGCAGTTTTCTCTCATGTCCCTTCATTTCAGGATTGATCAACTTGAAGCCTTCATGATATGCCTGCCAATATGCCTGTTCCTGTTCACTGTGGGTACGTGTTGGTTTACTGCGGTCAGGAGCAAACCCCCACAAATCCAATGTGTGCCCTCGGGGGGTTGGCTCCATAGCAGTTTTGCCCTTTGAGGTCCCCAATGAGGTTGGCCCACAGAAAGCCCTCATGGGCCCCCCTGTAAAACGTTGTTTTAACATTATAGATGCTCTAGGTCTGTTTTTTTTTTTTTTATTTAAGGTCCACATGTGAATGTGAATGTTGCATGAAGTCAGAGGTCTGCAACGTGTCATGGTTTTAGTTCAAAATTTATTTTGTCAACAGAATCAAGCTTTTGATGGCAGACATTAGACGCTACCCAGCTGTTGGCCCGTAAGAAACATGGTTGGGGGGTTGGGGGGGGGGGAATCCTCGGACCCCCTGCTGCTCAGTTCCTGACTGACTGAGGGACTGATGACGTTGCAACATTGATCGGTCGAGTGTTGGAGTTGCTCTTTAAACTGAATTGCAACGACAGAGTTTTCGCTGGTAACATTTTGCAGTTTTCCGTTTATTTACTTCATCTGCAGAGGAAACCAGCGGAACATGTATTCATAGATCTTTTCCCCCGATATGATAGTGACCTGAGACAACAGAGCAGTTGTTTCACTTGAAATTAACCAACAGCTGGCAAAAGGAGGAGCAATTGTCACGGAAAATGAAGTTATCCAACGTGAAGTTATCCATAAGTCAACCCAGTATTCAGATTCTCCGCTCACCCAAGATCCTCTCATTTCTGCACACCTCAACTCAACTCTATACCGGCTCCATCTTCTGCAGCCCATGCATTTAAATAGGATATTTAACTGAACTGCAGCAGCATTTTGGTATATGGTGGTCACTTGTACATTTCTGGAAAGTCAACCCCACAGTTTTTTACCCTGGAATCACATTTAAATGTATTTATGCCTGATTTCAAGTGCATATCATGTGTCAGGTAAATACTGTACTGCATATCTCTTAATGAGGTAGCAATGTTGAAACTAAGATAAATATATATATTTTTAAATATATATTCTTATATACAAGCAGTGTATGATCATGCAACATGTAGTTCAAATACTGTAAATAGGCACTGTGTTTAATTATGTGCCATCAAAATCAATGTGTATATTTGATGTGCACTGTTGTTAATTGGTATAATGATTGCAAAGGCAAAAAAAGGTGCTAGGTTAAGCGCTAAGCCTCAAAATGAATGTGGAGCCAAACGCATGGATATTGTTAGTAACAAATAACTTCACATTTGCTGTTGTGTGTTGTATAACTGCCTCAGGCTTTAAGGTCATGCTCTTCAGTCGACTGGTAGAAAAAGCCTGAATACAGTTTGACAGCTGTTGGGAAAAAAATATATATACCTTCCAGGCACTGTGCAGCCATGAGTGAGCAGAGGAAATTACTTTTTTACTAATACCCAGCGTGGACAAAGGCAGACAGAACACATTTTGATTTTGGTACACATCTGGGATCTCAGGTTAGGTGGATTTGGCATTGTGAATATATAGTTGATATTTACCACAACACAAGCCAGATGATTAATTTTAATAATCTACCTTTTTAATAATTTAGTTATCGCAGGTATATCTCAGAACAGGCAAATAACAGCATTCAATGTAATGGAACCTAAACCTAATGGGCATTATATTATTAATCCACGGTATTTTAATCCTCACGTGACGAGCTCTGTAATCATACAAACGTGACTTAACGTGAACTCTCGAGTCCTTAACGTGGAATTTTTTCTCAAAAGAGAAAGTCAAGCACGACAAAGCATCTGTATGGATGTTCGGTAACTGACAAACCTTGTTATTGGGAGTTGAAAGCAAAAAAATAGACACAACATAAAGCCTACTGATCCTGGAAGATGTGCCAGACACCACTCATTGTGCACAAATGAGATCAGAAGTCCAGCGCTGCCCAATATGTGGTCGAGTAAAAGAAACCCGAGGGGAAAGGGGTCTATATGGCCTCACACTGGCCTGGGTAAAGCTTAATCAGCCACCAAGTGTGACAAATTCAGCCAAAACAGACTCTGTCACACTTGGCAGTAAAGAGTTGGCATGACTCTCCCAAATCTCTCATAAAGATTTTAATAAAAAGCAGTAGTCCACCACCTGGACTCACCGAGTTAGCCCTTTCCTTTGCCTTTAATGTAAATGAAAAGCCTTTCTAGCTAAAGGATGATTCATATGGGGGACAATGACGCAGCGTACGCTGAATGGACATGACGCAAATCATTTTTGCTGACCTCAATAGAGGCCCTTGTTTTTGGATGCTTGTTTGTTTACATAAGCATATCACCAAGATGATATCAGAATAAACAGCAGGGTTTTTCCTTACCAATATGAGTCCTTAGCGCAGCATTTTTTTTCACAGCGCCTTAGTCAAATAAACTGGAAAAAATATTCAGAAGCACCTCTAGCTGGCATTTCTGGCTGTGCTGTGTCTGTCCCCTCGTCTGCTATTTGTGTCGGAGTTTCACCGTGGGCGGGGCTTAGGCAACTCCTTCACGCACACACGCAGCAACAGTGAGTGAAGTGAAGATAACATCGAGGCTAAGTTTTTTTTAAATGGCTACTGACCAGCCCGAAAGTTTGGAAGAGTAAATTCAATTCAATTCAATTTATTTTGTATAGCCCAAATTCCCAAATTACAAATTTGCCTCATATGGCTAAATCAAAATGGACTTGCAGTGTTTTCCCTATAGTACGCTGCAGCCCAATTATGGCTGCCACTGCTACGGAGCGGAGGGTGAAGTGAAGATAACACTGTTGTTACATACAGGCTTGGTAATGAACTGCATGCTGACGGATTTGGTGTTTTTGTTTTTTTAGCTGAGCTATAAACCAGAGAATATTTGGTTCAAACTTATCGGTGAAACTGTTTTGCCCCCATTGTTCTCTGTGAAGTTTGTTGGAATTGATGTAGCCCACTGCGCTTTATGTGGGGTGAGCACTGCGGAGTTTGAAAAGTAAGTAACACGTTTATATATGTCACCATAAAATGGTTTTAAAATAATAATAATAATAATATTGTTTATTATAATAATTTCTGGGACTATATATATATATATATTGATCAACCAGAGTAGTTATCGTGAGTTAGGTTCAGCAATCTGACAGCACAGCTAGCACCATCCTCCACTTGTGTCAGAAGCAAAACTGAAATAAAAAATTTCCAACACAGAAACAGATCGTTGCACGGCGACCGGTGAAATTCTAAATGAGTTACCGCAGCACAGAAGTAAACTTCTCACCAAAAGCAGATCAGCATCAGCAACCTCGAGGGAATATCGAGGAGGCTGTGTCAGAGGCAATCTGGCAATGTTAACCACTAACTGCCAGGACAAAGGAAAGGAAATTAATTCCATGAAAAGCCAGGCCAAGGTTCACTAGAACGGTTAATTTTCCAAAGATTCAATCCATGAGTCATCTCAGCTTTACGTGGACTCCAGCCTTCCTCCTCCTCTTTCTCCAGCCCGTGCAGGACCTTGTTGGCGCAGACCACTGTTGGGATTACTGGAGGCTGGCAATAAAAAGGGTAAACAGGGATTAAAGAACACCATCTCATGGATTTGGACCAATGTCACCCACCATAGAAGAGTCTGGCGATAACGCACCAGAGCAGCAAGAACACCCTTGATAAACGAAGCGAGCAGAGCATCACGGGGAAGTGGGGCAGCTTCAAAGTCAAACGCAGGCACCATGAGGCCAAGTCTCACCTTAGGGTCTCAAAAACATACCAACAGATTTTAGTGAGAAGTTACACCATGGGCAATGCAACAACTCATTTGTTGTGTGAATGCAGATTAAGGTGCCGAACCTGAAAATATTGTGTCTGAACATAGCGACGGAGGGTATTTTTGCTTCTTTGCAATTTATAAAAAAACAGTACTGCACTTTTCGAAGTACTACGTGTGTTTCATTACATTTTCTTTTATAAAACTAACACCTTTTTTGGAGGATTGTGCAGCATTGGCAGTGGTAAAGCTCACCGAGCTCTTGCTGGTTTAGTTTATGTCACTAGATTTGTCTCCTTAGTCATGTGAGGACATCTATCTGTGCACATTGTTTTACCTGCGTGTTACAGGTCTTTTTGTCCTGGCTCCAACATTGGGCTCAAAGGAGCAGTCAGCGGTCTCACTCATTTAATTACGTCCATGTGATGTACTGGCTCAGAGCTACACCTCGCCTGGCTTCCCTAATCTGATGGCAAATAAGGGTGACATCCATCTCACCATGTCAGAAATAGTAATGGCCACACTTTCTCTTCTGTCTTTGGTCTACATTGATGCAAGACAGCTATTCAGCCTCCACTCCCCTCTCATCCTTCCTTTATATCATTCATCACAGGAAGTCTCAACAGATGAGATCGTTTAACAGTGGGCGTGAATGGTGATGTGCACTCTCTCCTTCTGTCAGAGTAGAGCCTCTGCGATTTGGAGTCCAGAGCTTGGCTTCAAAGGAATTTGTCACTGGGACGGACATTTTAATTGGACCATTAACTTTTGGAAAGACTCCTCCAGATATCTTGATGAACCGGGTTATTCTCCCCTATCCAAAACTCAAACTCAGTCTTTTACACACACCTTTGACAACATCTTCATACACACCATTTCAACCTCTTACTGTCGGAGATTTTTTCTCCCAAGTGCATTCCACACCGCCCCCGTTTCAGCCCTTGTGGCTCTATAAAAGAGAGGAAAAGATTGGTGGAGATTATTGTGAAAAGTGGACAATGCTCCTTCTTACAATGACAGTTCCGATCCCATTGTATGGTCTCAAAGCGTTTGGAACGTCTGTGTGAAGATACACACTTGAATGTAAGATGTTGAGTAAAATACAATAATGCTACGATCACGCTTTTTCTGGCCAATCACCGATCGCTGGAAGCACAATATATGTGTGTGCGAGTGTGCCGGTCCACGTGTCCTGGTGAGTATGAATGTCCTCGACAAATGAGAGTAATTTCGGTCAAATAGTAAAATGTAAGTCAAATAGTTAAAAGCTTAAGATTGATATTCAAATACTAAATAAACATTCAGTAGCAAAATATCCTGCTTCACTCCATATTTGTTAGTGCAAGTGCAAGTATTCAGACAAGTAATTCAGTTTTCACTTCTGAACAACATTCTAACAATATTCTTTGTCCAATTAAAAATAATTGTTGTAATAAATAACATACAGGGACAAAGAAACTTACCTGACATTTCTGTATATATTATTGACATATAACATTAAAAATATAACACGATACACATGTTATGCCATACCACCCAACTCTATTGTGGTGCATGCAATGTTTTCATGAATGAGGTTTTAATTTAATAACCAGCAAAAACTGTTAAACTCAGTACACCTTGTAAGATCAATATAATTGCGACCAATTGTTGAAACTATTTTATCTCTCCCTGTGTTTGCTCAGGTCTTACTCACAAATGAGTTGATTGCAAATCAGCTCGAGCAAATTCAAGAGAAACCACAACTTGTGCTGCTGGACTTTAAAACACTGCCACACAGCAAGCAATGAAAATAAGGAAGGGGAGTAGTAGAGAGAGTGCCAATTTTCAAAACCCATCGAAAATTACTCTCGCCAGACGGATGAGGTGAGAACGAAAATAGAAGCATACAATAGTGGAAAGACTTTCTATTCTTTCTTCTGTCTGTGATCAGTAATCACTGAGGCAGACAGGACAGAGTAATCTCAGAGAGGGTTCAACAATTCTGCCCATCCTGAGATTACATTATTTTCCCAAATTGCAAGTGAAGCCTCTCAATCCACCAGCCAATGAATCAACAGTGTAGGCAGGGAGGGGAGAGCAGCATGCCGTGTCATCTAAGACAAGGCGTCTGTGAGGCATCCCATTAAGGAAAGAAAACAGTTGGGAATACTTTGTTTGGAACATAATGGCAAAGCAGTGCAGTGGCAGTAGCAAATTACTTCAGAGAACACTATTGAAAGGTTTCTGTGGACGAACTCTCATCCCTTTGAAATAAACAATGAATAGTGTGAGGGTACAAAAATATTTTTACGTGAATGATTATTGTGAGCATTGCGAAGAATTGTGAAAACCTAACTTTGGATAAAAACCTTTAGTTGAAGTAGCACTAACATTGATTTTAAATTGGAAATATGTCAATAAATACCATTTAACCTTTGATTTGCCGTGGTTGTATCAAAAGTCTCCTCGATGCATTTTGTGTCTGTAGATCGTGACTATTAAGAAAGATGAGTAAAAAAAACTAAAGCCTTTTAGCAAATGCTGAGACTGAGGAAATATACTCAGTACTACTCTGAAAAGTTCAGCTTAACATCCAATGACCTCGGCCATGCTCCGTCATCTACGTCAGCCTCAGCTGCTCTTTATCACACGTTAGCTGTATTTCAAACATAATGCTTACATTTTAGCATGGTAGAGTACTGTGTTCTAGTCCACCTAAACCAAGACTCAGCTAAGACCAGACCAGTGCAAGGCCCACACTGCATGACGCACTTACGATACAATGTTGAACATACAAACTATGGGCACTCCTCAAATTGATCTGAAAGATCCAAATTTCCATAAAAAAAAACACCTACAGAAAACATAAAGAGTCATTCTCCTTATTGAAATATGTGTATGTATAAGTGCACAATGATAAATGTATAGATAAAATAATCAAAATGAATAAGGAAATGCAGACAAAAACCAAGGAGTTGGAATTAACGTCTTTATTAAACTCTCTTATTTCCTTGTCATGTTTTTTTTGTTGGTGCCTTTTAAATGCTTGACGTGGTTCCAGTTCTTTCAGCCAGCGTTGCTTTTCATGATTTACATACAGCTGTGTGTTTTCTTTTGGACACTGTTGCAGATCAACTGAACTGTTTTTTGGAAAATAATTGGCTGACATCTCCTCGCAGACAGCCAGAGCTTCGTCTCGTCCTGGATGTTTTACATCTAATCACAGCAATGATGTTAACAAAGAAATTAAGACAATGCAAGGGGAATTTAGTAACACCCACGCAATTGTGTTCTTTACCGGTCTTGAAGTGAATCGCAGAGTCCTTTTTGTCTTGAGACCGAGACAAGACCGACTTGAGAACTAAAGTCTCGTGAATGTTGTGAAACCATAGCTCATTCCTCTGTGTCATAGAGCTTCACTGTTGTCCAAAACTATGAAAAACACACCAATGAACCACACTGTTGCACGGGTTGGTGTGTTCCTTCATTAGATTTCCCTCATTGAGTTCAGGGCCCAGCTGTTTTGGGAAATTACTGAGCCTTGAAAGTATACATCCTCTTTAACGTATTAAGTGGGAATGAATGGACTTTGGGCCGAGTGCCACAGACTGGGAGGGGAAGATGAAAAAAGAGACGTACTAATGGGTTGTTGGGTTTGGTCCAGTTTTTTTGCCTATGATAACAAAAACAAAAAAATATTACTGGCCTTATTTTTTATTAAACAGAATTAGATGTTACCACAGAACAATATGACAGAAGTACGTAAAGTAAGTCAGCGTTTAGTTAGCATGTTTTTACAGGTAGTGCTAATTGTTAGCTCTTGAGTATTCTTTCGAAGAAATAACTATGACAACACAGTGCAATTTGCTCTCTGTAACATGAAAACAAAATTATGATAATTAAGTTGAAGCCCCTTCAAGACGAAACCACTGATTACAACTATTATGGTTTCACCTATGCTTACATTTCCGAACAATACTAATGACTGTGAATACGTTTCATGGCACACACATGTCTGCACAAGTCCACCTGAGCACCAACTACACGCAAAGATAATATGGCAACAATCTGCTTTTTAGATATTGACAAGGATAACTGATCTGGTTTGTGTTTTTGGATGATCAGATGGTGGCTAACTGATGTAACATCAGTGCATAAATACACACACACAATATAATTCATATGACACAAAACCAATATTTCCGTAACACAGTCATCCGTTATCTGATAATTAGAAATAACTTAAATTTCAAGGAATCCATTTCAGTTCAGTTCCTTTAGGGATAACAGGCTTAAACCAGCATGTTTGGTTGGCAAATCGATGTGTCTGAACCACCAAGGAAAATAATCCACAGTACTATTGATTCTGCAGATCTGTGGCACCTTTCAAAATCTCTGGAGAGACCCTCAAGCACATCTTACGATGAGACCTGTTGAAGACATCCAAAGACACTGATTAGAGCGGCTCATCCAACATTTTCTGGTAGAACTGAGAGGCTTTTGATATTCATATCCTTGTGGTAATTAACTCAAGTCAGGTTTCATGACAATACATTGTAAAACAATTAATAACCAACGAGACTGGACGAACATGAATCACGTCGTGAAGCCATAGTGGACAAAAAGTGTATTTGCATAATTCAATTTGATTATGTTCTTTCAACATCAATTGCATTTCTATAAAGAAGCACTCTGCCTTTCAAATACACACAGTGGGGATGTGCTCCATGTGCGGGAGTATCTTACGATCCCTATGTCTTACAATACCACATAAAGAAAAATGCTAAACAAACACTGGGTAAACATAAAGGGCAATTTTAATGTTTGTCATTTTCTCTGTTCATTATCGGTGTTTGTTAAGGATATGAAAATGACTAGCCTAATTCAGTCAAACATAACTTGAGGCAAAATTGGTGGAAAACAAGCAAACATAATACCTAGACTTGACCTTAGCAATTTACATTAAAAACAACTATTCTCTCTTGGAAAAGGCACATTTGAGATTTTCATGACATACACTAAGAATAAGAGTATCAAGACTTTAAATTGTGTCAATTTAATGGACTCCATTTCCCGATAAATCTCTTGATTCCATCATGAATCATATATAGCCTGTTTCCTGGGGATCCACTCAATCACATAAATGTGTTTTCTATCTGACAATAACGATGGAAAAGAATCAATTTAAAATGTACTTAAACCTTTATGAAGTCATAGTTTTGAAATGAAACTTAAATTGATATGACTCCTGACGCTATACTGTATGTCGCTTTTCACTGTCAGTGTGAAGCAGCGGCCAACAGCCATATCAAACTACAGGGAGCTTACAGAGAAGAATTGCGGTCTAAAATTTTAATAAGCACCGATTGATGAGTCACATGTATATGATGATCTTTTGAACCTTGCATTCGCTGAACTTCAAAGTGATGGACCTGTTGTTAAGGGTTGGTGCTGTGATGTTTCAAATGGAAGGTATTTAAACAGTTTGTTTAAATAAATAAAAAGGCAATGCTAACCCTGCTCTGGACCAGGGCCAGCAAGCCCAGGGCTAAAGTCCAGGTTAGCTCACTTTGGGATGTGCCAGACTTGTTTCCAGATTTCTTACCCCCAAGCTAACAAACCCCTTAGCCCCTGGCTAACAGCTTTCTTAGCCCCGGGCTAAGCGCAGTGTGAAGAGCCTAATAATGCAGTACCATAGATATTCAATAGTTTGCTCAGAAGGGTTTTTTCCCCCTCATTATTCAGCCCTCTAACATAGCCTCACTGATGCTATGCTGTTTACTCTACCTGTCTATACAGGTATGATGAAATAATAAAAAAAAACTGATGTTGTTGTTTTCACTTTATAAAACTTCTGCCCTTAGCCGGCTTAATAAATAAAATAAAATAAAAACTATGCAAACCTACAAGCTGAAGACTGACGTGGGTAAAATGCCAGTCAAGTGGTGGGTTATTACAGTACACCATGTACAATCTATCTATGTACTATCTAGGAAATATTTATAACATTAGCATTTACATTTCCCAGTCGGTTCTAATAGAATTTTTTTTTGTATTCAATATTATTATTATTATAATTGATGGTGCTACTATCTATTACTTGCTGTTCATTAATTAGCTGCAAGTTAGTTTATGACTCATTCGTCATCAGGTATTGGTGTACTTGGTTGTTAACCATTACTTTTGTGTTCTGTATTAATTTTAACAACAATGAAAATATAAATAATGTTTGTGCTAATTGTGTTTTTTTAAGCTGTTGTTCACCCAGATTGTTTTATTCTCCTTGTAGTAATATTACAAATATTATTTCAACAATGTTGGTGGTTGCAAATGTAAATACAGGCACTGATAAGCTTGAGTAACACAGTTCAAAATGTCATGACTTGGCCATGTCCACAGCAGGTACAGACACCTGAACAAATGGGAATTACTATGACCTTCATTGTAATTGGAGTTCAGCATCAAGTAAATGGTCTGAAAAAATTGTGGTGATCCTGTCTTAATGCACAACTGACCACAATACGTCACACTGATTGCATTTTAATGCTGTGTGGAAAAAAACAACAACGGTAATGGTCCGGTGTTGGCACAAGGTACCGAAACGTTGACAGAGACTTATCTCACCCACTGTGGAGACGAGTCAATCAGTGTGAGGGCTGGTGCCAAGTCCTTGTTGTCGCTTTGTGTCTCTGCTGGAAGGGTCACACTCATCATGCTTTCCACTAATAAATCCTGTCCCTCACCTCCCCTTATACCTCGCACCTTGACCATGTCGACCGCTCCGTGACTCATATACTACATATGTTGCACAAATAGCAGCTGCCTCGTGAGGTAGTAATTGCTGCCATGGATTTTGTATATAAAGTTATAATAATGAGACGCTTCCCTGTTGCACAAAAGGACCCATATCTTCAGCGGATTGATAGGATTGTTGATCAATACCAATGACTCACTAATGACTTTAGCAGATTTTCACACTACTGGCTTTTGTTCAAAACTCATTTTTCAGCTTATGACAAAAAACAACCTATAAGAAATTTCTCCTTTAATTTAGGCTCCTGTAAATTCAGATAAAATCTGTTTTGTTTTTTTTAGCATTTTAGTTTGATACCAGAAAATAAATAAGGAACTTTTTTTAAAGCTATCTGCTCCAATAGGGCACTTTAATGACTTTTAGTATTTGTACTTGGTGGAACTATGCTCTGTACCGCTGTCCAGCAAGTTTTGAATTTGTTCTCGACAACTTTTCCAAGCCCTGGGGTCAGAGTCCAGTATGTGCTTCTCAAGCTTGCAGAGGTGAATTTTCCAGAGGCGACATAAGGTCGCAGAAAACTCCGGGTTCTGATGATGGTTAGAAGCTCGCTTTCACTCCTCAGCAGAACATGAGGGATCTTTCTTCACTGCAGCTCTGCATGGACAGGGCTGCACAAGTCATCAGTCACATAGGTGCAAAGGACACCTATGCAGGATTGAGAGCTGACTGATGGGTTGTTGCAGTGAAGCTCTGTCACTGACGCTCGCCATCCATTAACGTCAGTCCTACCGATGGAGCCCTGGGTCCGGGGTGCGGACAGTGTTGCTATGGAGCATTTTGTTTCACAACACATTTAATCGTGGGCTCCACCATACGAACTCTGTAGCTCCTCTTAGATATTCGAAACTGCATCCTATGATAGTGAGAATGTTGTAATTACGGTGAGAGAGATTAATAGAGAGGCAGACCCAAAAGTGGTACTGGATTCTAGCTATTTTAAACGTCAATAACTGCATTAAAAACCCTGCTGATTGCACCAGATGGATATTGTAGTGATTTTCTGTACAGGATAAATTATGTGTTATGACAGCATGTGCTGAAAGGTGCATGAGGTTCTATTCAATAGATGTTCTTCTCATGCTTCACATTGCTTCAGCATATATCACAGACACTTATTGTACTTACGTGCCACCTCCAGGCAGAGTACACTAAGATTCTTCAGAAGTTAATGTAGATTTATTAGAACCCTTTTTAATTAACATTAGCTCTGTGCTTATTAAGACCGTGTGCTCTAGATCTCATCTTTTCAGTGACCCTATTGAACAAAGAAAATGCTTTGTAATCTTCTAAAGACACATAAATATATGCACATATAAATAAAGGTGTACATCAAATAGCATCTTCTTTTTTTTTTGCTAGTTGCTACTAATTACTGTATTTCATAGCTATAACTTCTATTTCATGTCATGAATCCAACTAACTACTCTCTTTGTTCCTTCTTTCTGTCATTCTTTTTGAAGCTCCTTGTTTTTTCTTCTGTGAACGCAAATGCACAAAAAATATAAATACATGTTTTCCCACCAAGGAATATGTAACAGAGGCAAAGGTAATTTTGGCTGTAATTCATACTTTCCCACACACACTCACACAGACACAGCTACACACTATTGTCAGAGTTGGAAATAATTATTATTCACACACACACACACACACACACACACACACACACACACACACACACACACAGCTATATTTCCTCAGAAACGCTATCATTCTCAATCACAGACACCATCACACTCTCACATACACCATAATGCTCTCTATGCAATATGCGATAGTGGTGTGCATAAGACAGAAAAATATCGTTCGCATGAGTTAAATGTGTGTAAGTGAGAGACAATGATTGGGCGTGTGAATTAGTATAATGATATGTGTGTGCGGCAGTATGATGAGACAAAAATGTGTGTGTCTGAGAAAGAATAGACAATGTCAAACACACAGCCGTTTTCATTTCACATACAGAGTAGGATAATCATTGTGTGTTTGAGAAATTATGATGGTTTATGTGAGAGGGATTTGTATTGTGTGTGAGGGAGTATAATTAAAAAGGAAGTTAGTTTGATTTAACAGGGAGACAGTTTAGAACCTCATTCCCTGATTGACTTGACAACAAAGCCTATACCTGCTAAGAGCACCGCTGGCTAAATTGGAGCTAAATTCGCATAACAACTCCAGATCAGTGGAGTTGAGACAAAGGTAGCTATATTTAAATCAAGAGTCCCCAGACAATAAAGAATTCTTATTATCTTAATTACCCACGGTTTGTGTCCTTTGGAATAAGTTGGTAAAAAAATAGCTGTATGCTTTGGAATCAGCAGGTGGACACTGTGTCGAAGATGTCCAATGGACATTTCTTGCTAGTCTGTTAGGATGGCCACGTAGCGGCTTGATTTTGGGAAGCAGGAAGGTTGGACACAAAGGTTATGTGTAGACCAACCAAGTGTTTATTTCGCCAACACTTATGACAAACATGACAGTCATTGTGGACCAAAGGCAGCATGTGGTTCCAGCAGCAACTATGCTCTATTGCCTGAGGCAGCCTTATGTAGCCTGCCACTGATTAGGACCTCAACCTCCATACAGTACAGGTAACTCTGGCGTCCCCTGACAACACATTAACTATACCAACAGAACTATATTTAAATACAATGCCAATAATCTGTAGGATCTCTATTGGTGCCACACGTCACCATAGAGATTATATAAACCCGAATAGGGGAATCAACTATACCAACACTCCCCTACTAATTATCACATTGGTATCACCTGGAACAATACATTGGTGCTCAGGCACCCCGGTGACTCTTTTAGGTGGAACACCCTGGAAAGGAGACACAACAGAGGTAAGTGAACACAGTACACCTTACATCTTATTTGGCTGCAGCAAGAAACAGTTTATACTCTCAATCATCTCAGTAAAGATAGCCAAACTAATCATGCATTTGTCCTTACAGGTTTGCCTTCAACCAATTTACTTGAGGCCACAACCTACCAGAACTAATCATTAAGATATTCCAATAAAGCCTTTACACCTTTTGCGTGCGTCTCATTCCTTAAAGCTGGCTACCAATGCTTGTAATGGAGGGTCTTTTTTACAAAGTCCAAGTCTTAAGTCTCAAGTCTGGCTCTTGCTCAGAACACACCCATCTTTGAAATATGCATTCATTTTGATCCAAACTACACAAGTGTTAAGTTTTGTGACTGCATCTTGCATGGTTGTGACGTGGTGGTGACCATATCTGTCCACAGACAGACCTTGCGAAGTACTCACAACCTCTTCTATCATCTGTCTTCTGAAATCTCACACATGGACTCAAAAGGTGGAAATAACACCAGCGGATGGTAAATATGGAAGTAGAGGACGTTGACACATGGGCCTGAAACTGGCTGGATGCATTTGGATTACATACAGAACCCCGGGGGCTCTCCGACCCTGCCCAAATATGTAAAAATTAGAAACATTGTTTCTAATTGGAACGATTATTTACACCAATGATGAAAATCCAAGATGGCATCAGAAATTATGATTAAATTTGGAGGGCAAAAAATATACAATCATTATATAATTATATATATAGTTCAGTCTCAACCGTCTTATCTACCATTAATTTTAGAATTTCATTTAGTGTTGCATTAAAAAATGTTGTGTTAATTGTTGAAATACAAATGTAGTGGGCTAAAAGCTTATTACTTATCTTAGAAAATAGTAATGGGTTGCAGAAAAAGTGGTAGGAGATATTGCCAGCCCCAGTATTTTTTTATCATTCACAAAACAACAATCTCACTAATTTATTTTCTGACTAGAAATCTCACACAAACCTTGCCCCCAGACTCTGTGGACCAGCTGAATCATGAGCATGTCTTGAACCAGAAGGTATCTGTCTTCTATGCACTTCAACAACCTGAGAAATCCTGTATTTGCCAGGTTATCTCGCAGTGGTTCTGTGGCGTGTAACACGTCATACAATCTGACACGTAGAAGCCAAAGAAGAAATGCAGGATATTTCGAAACATAGTTGGGCAAACAAGAAACAGTGTGTGATAAATCTGCAGCTTCCCGTTTGACAAGCGCTTTGTTGGGCTGCTACAAAATGCCACACACTTCTGCACACATCAAACTGGTTGATCATAACTCAGTATTCTGCCTGTTTATGTGGGACACTTCGGATTACTGAGGCTCATTAATCCTGTGCATCATGGCATCCTTTCAACTTTTTTTCTTTTACCAACAGTGGGATTTTATTCTTGAAATGCACTATGATGCCAACACTGCTGTGTCACAGCCATTAACAGTCACAATGTCAGATCCAGTAGGACTAAAATGGCATTGGGCTCATTTGATCTGATAAACCATTCCAGCAAACAAATTATTCTATAGTTATTTTCAATTGTAGCTGTACTAATGAGAGTAACAGTAAAAAAAACATCACTATCCCACTTTTGCAGCTGATTAGTGGTTCTGTGTTTTCACGTCGTGCCATTCTGCTACATCCAGACAGCAATATGATTTCCTCAAAAAGCGTTCCTCCATTTGTCAAGCAGTTGTTGCTTCTCTGTGATTGGCTCAGCTGATTCAACAGACCAGTGATGAGACTGGCTGAGCTATCAGGGCCCATACAATAGTAACTTTGAACCATTGAACTGTTAACACTTAAAACGTCAAATGCACTCAAGATTGGCACATTACAATTGATCTTTTTTTAACCCTCTCATACAGGTCATCATCGGTAACTTCTTCCAAGACGGGCTTCATTAAGGATTAACCAGCAACTAGATAAGAAGACAGTGTTGAACACCATGAACAAGGCTTACAGCAATGGCCCAGCTAGTGATGAAATGCAGATCTTCTCCTGACGTTGGAGAAAACATTGCTATGGGCTGGTTCGCTCTACATGGTTACTGTATAAATGATAGTTAACCCATTTAAAACCATCGCGATGATAACTTTTCGATTTCTGATGTTTTCACAGTCCGTTATTGCTAACAACGTACCACGTTAAAGTAATTGCTAATGCTAATGTTCGCTGAGAAGCAGTAAGAAGCAATGGCTACGATAAAAACATTGCGGCTGTAAGAATATCATTTCAATGGGTTTAATGACCTCACTTTGAAGTCTATTGCAGTGTTGCAACTGAATTTGGTCGCATCACTTGGCTAACATCAAGATTCTTGGTTGAAATACCACTGCCACTGCAACTCTGACGATCCACCACACTTCCTTGCCAACGTTAGCATTAGAAGTGATTATCTACATTCTCATTTTTCAAACGGGCCAAACTGCATGTGTAAAAGTTGCAACTTTAGGTTTAGGCGACAAAACTACGGCTCGGTTTAGAAAAAGATTGTGGTTTGGGTTGAAATGAGTACTACATGAGTTACGTAACAAAAGTCTGGTAAAATAAGTCAACGTTGACTTTTGGTTGGCAAAGTTGGCTTTGTCTTCTTGTATTCGTTTCGGTAATCAATCACGTGAATATATGATAACAGCCTTCTGAACCTACCAGGTATAGCAGGCCCCTTCAAACAAATATATATTTGGCTGATATGAAGTGAGTGGCTAGCGTTAGTGATCCAACGTTTCTAACATTGCAGTTACATTTAGGCCCACCCATTGTGGGTGGACCTAAATGAATATCCTAAATGAATGGGAGAAGATTTATTTTCTTAACTTTTATTTAAATAATTTCAGAATTAACATTTAAAAACATAATACAGACAACAAAATAAGTCTTAAGTTTTAAACAAGTAAAAGCCAACATTTACTCATATTTGTCTGGACCAATCACAACAGGCTACTGATGTTATGATTGGTTCGTCCAGAGTTCTATGTTGGCCATTGGAACGCTTCTGTTTCCAGCTGTGATGAAAGTGTGTATCAACAGTTTCGAATACAGATGCAGCCACGGTCTAATGCCATAGCTGCAAATACATTTACCTACTGAGACTAGAAGAACCTAGAAAACAATGTAGGCAAGACAGAAGGTAGAGCTGATAATTCCTGCCTGTCTTGATTGTCTCTATATTGCCTTGAAAACATTTGGTTTTCTTCGTTTCTGTGGAAAAGCACTTAAAAAAGTGTCATAATCAACCAGACCTGCTAGTCGCCTTCCAGCATGATATCTGTCATTTCTGTTTTAGAGAGACTACCAGTTGGAAACCGTCAAAAGACGGCAAATATTAACTTCTGCAATTAATAAGCCCAGCCAAAATTACTTTGGCCCATCCAAAATTGAAATCCTGGCACTGTGCCTGCATAAAACATGATAAGGTTTCCTCTATGTGCAGCAAATTGTGTTGCTGTGCCCTTCCAGTGGAGAAAACTACATGCAGTGCCATAATGGCTGCCCTACATGACTTTTCTATGTGCTGGTGTCACACTGCATGCAGCCGGTGCCCTTTTTTTATAAATGTAATGTACATGTATACATGTAATGTAAATATATGTATGAAAGTCCAAAGTAAAGTAGTGTGTGTGGAAAAGTATAGCTGTGTATTTGTGAGATTATGACTAATGGGGCCTCTTAAAGTAATGGTCTAACAACTTCTCATTCGGATATTAATAGAGTGTAAATGACTCTCAAAAGGTTCTGTTGAGGGTGACTATTTCCTACAAACCTTTGTTTTGTAAGTGTCTTTTTATGTTTTGGGTCATTTATTTTGAAGGCCTTCTGGTGAGACCGGAAGTAGATGCAAATCTCATAACTTGACTTCGCATGGAAAAGGTATGATAATTGACGGTGTGTACTGAAGGAAAATGTGTTCATAAGGTATTCCTCTGCAGTACAAGAGTTACTTTATGAACGGCTAATGTTGACCATGTTTAGTGCCATTTTATCTTAATGAACCTGTAAAAATGTGGTTAAATGTATTATTGTAATACGATGCTAATGTTAGCTGAAATGGAAATGACTAAATTGCCATGCTGTAAGGTTATGCTAATGCTAGATTTCAGCCTTCGTATGTGCCTTTGCGAAGGAAAACATTTTGTGATTAATGTCCACATGTATAGCTGAATGTCATCTAATTAATGTTTACACTCGTAAGAGCTCATTTATGTTTTATTTGTTGCATAGCTCTGACGGTGATTTCTGGAGAATGATTGTGAAGGAGAGAAAGATATATTTATGTTCGTCAAAATAAGGCTGACGGTTGAACATGAATAAAGGCCTCTGGAAACATCATTACGCTTCACCGTTGTCCGGCTGGGGTCCGCTACAGTAAGAGCTTGGCCCTCACCGACCTGACGACTTGCTGCCTCCATTACGGGCTGTGACGGAGGGTCTTCACTGCTGCTGCTATGTCACCACATGCCATCCACATGGATTCATCTAGCAGCACATGTCCCCGCATGTCAGCACGTGATCCACCTCAGCAATTCTGGTAGTGGTCTCATGGGTTCGGTGCAATGGTCAAGTACAGTCACATCCACTGCCGGTACTTACAGTAATTTCAGTGTCGCAACTGTGAACGCAACTGTGTTACTCTCTACTGTTGATCTGATATTATAAGTTTATGTTGTTTATTGCAAAGGTTTGATAATATCCGCTAAAAGGTTTTCTATTGACTAAATCATTTAATTAAGAAATCTAGCTTATAATGTCAGAGTCAGGTAGCTTCAAGGAGACTGAGGAGCAGATGGCTGGTCCCCAACACACACTTCAACATTTGCAGCGTGAGCTCCAGTCACTGACAGATGTATATGAGAGACCCTGTCTTAAGGACTTAATTGAAGCAAGAGAACAAAGAATCTGCGAAAAAATTATGACCAACCTGAAGGTCCCCGACACTCTGAACGTGCACGGAACCCCACAGAGAAAATGCGTTCGTTACAAGGTGAAGAAGCCAAGAGACGGGAAAAAAGACTGCTCTCCATGTATGAGAAATGGAAGCTAAATGTAGGTAAAGCAAGAGATCAGCTGAAGAAAGAAAAGTAAGGATAACATAATGAACATGTATTTCGAGATTCGAGATCTCGCCACGCCACACCTTCCACTGATGTGAGAAGACGAGTGGATACTTGTGAATCAGTTACCACAGAAATTGTCAGTATTGACTATAGTAGAGCTATACGAAGACGGTGAGTTTATTGAGGACCAGGAAACAAGATGCCTTCATGAACTGCTCCACCGTGACTGTGCAAAGTCTGTCTACCGATCTACCGCTTCCTCTTACTCACAGCAAATCTGTGACCTCATCCATGGCAGCTAAGTTTGCGGATGCAGCTGATGAACTTGCAGTGAAAGAAGCAAAGTATGAGATGATGCTAGCAGAAGAAGGACAAAGGGAAATGATCCGAGAGTTAGAGGTGCAGCAACGGAAAGGTCTGGAGGCACAAAGGCGTCAGTTGGAGAGCGATTACAGGCAGAGAAGGAAGTGCGGGCAGCTCAAGCTAAAGTTAAGATGTACGATAAGGAGACAGAACGTGAATCCGCTGACTGCATTAACAACAAAAGGAATAAAGACACAAATAATGAGCCTGTAATCACAGTCCCTCTATCACATGCTGCAACAACCTCTTATACAGACATTTCCTCTCTCGCACAGGTCTTTCAAGACAGCATAGCCTTGAATAGGCTCCCTCTTCCAGAGCCATCCATCTTCAACGACGATGCAATACTATTCATTGAATGTAAATCAGCATTTACCTCACTCATTGACCAAAGGGCAATCACTCCAGCGGAAAAACTCTACTATCTGAAGAAATACGTCAGTGGTCCAGCACGTCAGGTGCTAGATGGCACTTTCTTCCGATGATGGAACAAGCTAAATCGTCGCTTTGGCCAGCCATTCACTATTCAGAGAGCATTCAGAGAGAAGCTCACAAATTGGCCAAGGATTCAAAGGATGCTCAAGGACTCAGAAGCTTCTCAGATTTTCTGAGTGCCTGTCAAGATGCCATGCCTCATGTCAAGGGTCTCGACATATTAAATTAATGTGAGGAAAACCAGAAGCTCACCGATAAACTACCAGACTGGGCAGCTTCACGCTGGAACCGACATGTCACACATAGCCTAAACCAGAAACAATAATTTCCAAGTTTCAAGAATTTTGCAATCTTCGTGTCGACTGAAGCCGAGATTGCCTGCAATCCAATTACATCTCTCCATGCTCGTCATTCATCAGACGCTGACACTGAAAAGAGAAATCTCAGAGACACAAAGAGAGATAAGGCCAGTGTTCTCACCACTCATACAGCTGCATACAACACAAACCAAAGGGCGGATCAGAGAACGGTTAAGACGTCCTGTCGTCTCTTTCAAGATAATAGACATCAACTTCATGCATGTCCAAAGTTCACGGAGATTTTGTTGGTAGAGCGACGGAACTATGTAAAGGAGAAGAAACTTTGCTACGGATGCCTGAAATCTGGCCACAGTGCAAAAGACTGTCGTCACCATCACTTCTATGACAACTGTAAAGGAAATCATCCTACAGTCCTCCATGACTAAAACTATGGAAAGGAAAGAACTTCATCAGAAACAGTACAAATCAAGGTGCCACTGCAACGTCACTCAGTGTAGCAGGCAAAGGCTCATCATACACATCGATGGTAATGCCTGCGTGGGTGTCATCTAAACACAACCCAACTGTTGAGAAGCTTGTCTAAGCTCTACTCGACACTCAAAGCGATACTACATTCATCGACCAAGAAGTGAGTGACAGTCTAGTTGCTGACAAGTATCCAGTAAAGTTGAAGTGGACCACTATGACTGGAAAGAACACGGTTCTCCCAAGTGAGGGTGTTTCCGGCCTTTTTGTCAGTAGATACAGTTCATCCATTCATGCTGATCTTCCAGTTACCTACACGAAGGACTGCGTACCTGTAAACCGTGCTCACATTCCCACTTGTGAGAAGGCTAAACAATGAAGTCACCTCAGAGAAATAGCTGACGAAATCCAACCACTGAATGAATGTGAAGTAGGACTTCTGATAGGCTACAATTGTTCCAGAGCAATGGCACCAAGACAAGTCATCCTGGGAGAAGATGAGGAAACCTATGCTGTACAGACAGATTTAGAATGGTCTATTGTGGGACGCTCCCCACAAAGCTATGACTCGCTGAGCACAAGTCGCCTGTGTCACAGAATCACCATTAAAGAGCTACCTCTGGTAACGCCTGCTGATGCTATTCACATTCTAGAATCTGACTTCAAGGATGTCAGTGAAGACAGAAAAACAGTATCACAAGACGACACCACCTTCCTCAACAAGCTAGATGAGAGCATACGGAAAAATATACATGGCCACTATGAAATGCCTCTGCCCGTCAAAAGTAGACCCAGCTTACCCGTCAACAAAGATTCAGCCACTATACGCCTCTACCACTTGAAAAGGAAATTGTAATGGGACGAAAGGTATACGGAGCATTATGTCAACTTCATGGAAGATGTCATCGATAGGGGAGACGCAGAGCAGATCGTAGACGGTGGGAGCGAAGGTGAGAGATGGTACATTCCCCACCACGGCGTTTATCATGCAAGAAAACCGGATAGACTTTGCGTAGTGTTCGATTGCTCTGACCAGATACAAAGAAACCAGCTTGAACGACCACCTCCTCCCTGGGCCTGACATGTTGAACAACTTGTGTGGCGCCGGTCCTGCTGCTGGAGCCTGATTAAACTTGCTCACTCCCCTATGGTTCATAATACTTCCTTCAAATGGCTCGTGAGCTCACTTACGATAAAGGTTCTCCACCTTCTTACTTGTATATGGAAGGTCATTTTCAGTTAAAACGTATTCATGCTTAACGTACATTCTATACAGTTCCATTATTTACTCATGATTGGTCGGAGTGTAAATGACTCTCAAAAGGTTCTGTTAATAGGGTGACTATTTCCTACAAACCTTTGTTTTGTAAGTATCTTTTTATGTTTCGGGTCATTTATTTTGAAGCCCTTCTGGTGAGACCGGAAGTAGATGCAAATCTCATAACTTGACTTTGCATGGAAAAGGTAAGATAATTGACGTTGTGTACTGAAGGAAAATGTGTTCATAAGGTATTCCTCTGCAGTACAGGAGTTACTTTATGAACGGCTAAGCATCTACTAGCTGGAACGGGAACAAGGTACTTTGTGTTGTATTGCGCTTTGTCCATGTTTAGTGACATTTTATCTTAAGGAACCTGTGAAAGTCTGGTTAAATGTATTATTGTAATACGATGCTAATGTTAGCTGAAATGGAAATGTCAAAATTGCCATGGTGTAAGGTTATGCTAATGCTAGATTTCAGCCTTTATGTGCCTTTGAGAAGGAACACATTTTGTGATTAATGTCCACATGTATAGCTGAATGTCATCTAATTAATGTTTACACTCGTAAGAGCTCATTTATGTTTTATTTGTTCCATAGCTCTTAGGGTGATTTCTGGAGATTAATTGTGAAGGACAGAAAGATGTATTTATGTTCGTCAAAATAAAGCTGACGGTTGAACATGAATAAAGGCTTCTGGAAACATCATTACGCTTCACCATTGTCCGGCTGGGGTCCGCTACACAGGGTGTTTGAAAATTAAAATAAAAACTCCTACAGTACATCATTCTATAGTAACATGCAATTAAAGCTTTAGCACCAACTCTGTATCCACACAACACTTACAAAGTCATGCAGACACGTGGTAAATGTTCAAACTTAAAAAAAACAAAATAAAACTGCTTTTAGTTCCAGCACTGCACGTAAATCTAAATTATAGTTTGTCAGATGCTATGTCATGCAAGGTGAGAGATGCCTCAGTAACTATTATTTACGTTTTGATGTCGCGTTAGACTCAAAATGTTTCATTACTAATGGAAGAGGAAATCAGACTGAGGCTGGACTACATTGAACAGTCAGCATTTGTTTTGCATACAGGGACACTGGCAGTGAGAATAAAACCACATACTGTTTAACAAATATACTTTTTTTTTCATTGAATGACATTTTTTCTTCATTTTCCTAAGCCCATCGTGCTTTACGAACCCAGGCATGCACAGGAAAAGTATTGTGAATGCTATTTCATTTTATATCTTTTATTATTGAGACATTTTCCCAGGGGGCCTACTGAACACGTTTGGGAAGACTGACGGAAAATGAAAAATGCAAAATTCTAGTTTATGAGTTTTTTTGTTGACGTGAAATGAATAAGTAAAGGAAACAGTGTGCTTGTGAGTTACGGGTTGGGAAAAAATACTGACAGAGGTCAGGGCAATGCTCGTCAAGCATAGTCAGACTTGCGCTGAGAAAGCATGAAGGAAAGGTCTAGCTCCACACATTATCATTCTGGTATTGGCTTGTTTATTTTTTTAAGCCAATCACAATCATCTCGGGCAGTGCAGCGACGGTGCCCTCGTTAAATAGATAGCGGAAGGGGTGGAGAATGCCGCGTGAAATGCGCGGCGAATGTCTTCCACCCACAGTCGGCATCCGGTGAGTCAGACCGGGGCCATACTGCTTCTGCCTCTGCTGTCAGCCTCTTAGAAAATAATAAGTACATATGTCTTGCAATGTAAACACATGGATCAATAAACTATTATACTTGAAGGGGTTTTCCCCTCCTGTTTCGGCTTCTGCCAAGGTATTTAATTTTAGACTTATAATGAGTGAAATGTGTTTACTGTAGCTCATTCCTCCCTTTTATATTCTTTTTTTTCTCTGCATTAAGGATCTCAAGATCCTCGTGCTATTTCTTATTTTATTTTACTTTGTGTTCCTGCAGACGGATCTGTCGAACTGTGACTTTCATTCTATGGGAAGTATTTGCACTCTCTTGACTCCCATCTTGGTTCGTCCTTTGTTGTCCTGTCACAGACTTTGGGCTTAATTGCTTAGATTAAAGCACTTTCTAATTAAATGTACAGCAACTCCATCTGAGAAAGGCATTTTGATTATATAGCAGTGGCCTGTATAATTCAAGGTCCTCAAACGGAAATGGGTTCTCCGACGGGCTCCCCCAACCTGTTTTATTGAAATATATCTCAAGAGAGAAAAGGAAAGAATACAAGTAGTTGAGAAGAAAAGAGCAACCATAATGTTCTGATTATTTCTCTCCTGCTGTGAGTGTCTGTATGCTACAGTGTGTTGTAAAATAAAGTTAGACCTACAGTATGTCCTGGCTTACTGTGACTTCTTTATATGCAAGCTAAACCTTCAAGTTGGAGTGAAAAATAACATGTTTTTTCTTGGATGTTTGTGGCTCATTACACTTAAGCCTGGGGACAGTAATCTATGAGATTACAAATAAGTGGGCCCTACTGCTGGAAGGCAGGATCTGTGCCTTTTTGCGTGGGGAGAGGGAATTTGGCAGGCTGCTGTCAAGCCAGTGGATCAAAGTCCTTTTCCCACTGCAGTGGCTCATCACAACAACAGAGAATGAGAGAAAGAGAGGGAGGAAGAGACACAGAGAGAGGGGGAGAGAGAGAGAGGGAGATGGGGAGGGAGACAGAGATAAAGGGAGACAGAGATCTTGGAGGAAGACAGCTTACGCCACTCATGGTTGGCTTACTGTGCATACTTGCTTCACATTTTAGATCCAAAGCCCATACTGAGCATAGCTCAATAAAGCACTCAAGTCAGCAGGGGAGAGTAGATGTGCTGTCAGTGTCAGTACATCCAAATGGATCGTGACAGTGACACATGAGTGCGTACAGAAGCAACATATGAAAAGAATGTCAACTTTTGGAAATGTTACGGTTAAAAAACTGTGCCAAACTTTTTAAGATTCATCAGAAAATTAGAGCACTTTCACCATACTGCTGCAAGCGGGCTTGTTGAACACTGAGATCATTAGTTGATGTTTGTATGCGTTCCTATGTTAGAGTTCAGAATAGTTTTTTGGAGAGATTGAAATAGAAGTCATTAACTAGTCTTAGTCATTCACAAAAAATCACATATATCACATCTTTCACCTTCTATCAAAGGGAGTAAGCATTTTATCCATGTTTCCATACTGCAGCCGCCACTGCGCTCTCCCTGAATCTTTTTGCATCCCCTCTTGCACCAAGGAGTGCATGTAAGCATAAAATTCTGTGTCTGGCTACAGGCGTTTTCCATGTGACGTGATATCTGTGGACATTAGAATAATGCCACAGCCTTGGAAGGAAGACAGATCTATGCAGACAAAAACAGAACATCAATTAAACATGGCTTTGGGGTTACTACCGCGACTATCGAGGTGCCCTTGAGCAAAACTGCTCTAACCCAGATTACACTGATGGAGCTGCACAGTGGTCAACCACACTCCCATGCAAACAGCATCGCTCAATGCCTGCTGTGGTTTGTTCAGCCACGACTCCTTAATCGAAAGGAGAGAGAGAGAGAGAGAGAGAGAGAGAGAGAGCATCCATCACAGAAGTGTTGGTAATAATGCAAGACGTAAAAAGAAGCCGTGTTACATATTGCAACAGATTTTACATGTTTAATCACTTCTCTCACACAAGTATTGGACACGATTTCTTCATTTAAGTAAATGTCACTATCTATCGCTGAGGAGGGAACATAACGGTGAATGAGCCCACTGATGGAAGCATTGCAATGTTTATATGTCTTTTCTCCATTGTATACATACAAATATGGAATTATGCACACAATTCTTTGAAGTTGTGTATCAACATAAATACTCTACACTGCTAAAGTCTGTGCACAATTCCAGTGTTTTGAATTAAATAGAAATTCTAAATTAACAAAGGGCTCAAATCTTGCCACTTTAAGTATTATCTGCAGTACGTGTCATAGTTAGGGAGATCTCTCTCTCTCTCTCTCTCTCTCTCTCTCTCTCTGCATTCATTATTAATCAGAGAATGTTCTTTTTGGTTTCATGATCGCTTTGATAATCAAGGTTGCTGATGGGAGAGCACACATTCAAAATTGATAGTTTGAGCATGGGCTACTCAAGGGACAAACGTGTTAATTAATTAAGTAAGGTGAACAGAAAGTGCTCGGGCTGTGCTCAGAACTCTGAAGCCGCCTGAGATTTCTACACGGACCCCCCCAGAAGCATCGGTGATAATAGATTTTCATCATGCACCACCAATTTCATGAATTTGTTCCTTATTTGTATTGTCACCAGGAACCATGTGTTAAGTGATTCAAAATGTCAACCAGCAAGAGCTATAATACAACATGTAGAGATGAAATGAAAAATGTCTTTTTAACCCTTTTAGATCACATTATTTCACGATGTATGTGAAAAAATGTCACACATAAATGTCTTTGTAGTCGGGGATCACCAAGATTCTTAGGATTTATCTCCGGTGCATCATAAACGAGACATTTCAGCCTGGATTACAGTGGTAGAACCACCGCCTGAACGATTCTGACATCAAAAGAAAATGTTCAATGAAGAACAATCTATAAAAGCAATGAAGGATAGATGGAGGAAAGAAGACATTTCAGTTTAATAAGAAAAAAGAAACGAGAAAGAAATGCTACCACTCAGCCCAACAATGTAAGCCTGCCCTTCCAGTTTAAAATGCCCAATTAGGTTGGGTTTCAAGACCCCCAAAAACTGAAATAAAAATAAATAATATATATATATATATATATATATATATATATATATATATATATATATATTCCATTTCATATACTTCAACATGACAATGAAATACTAAATTCAATTCACCTTGAAAACCATCAAGTCACAGAGTGAAAGGAGTAGAAATACAGACACAGAGAACATACTTGAACCGAAACAGACACAAGTTTTGAAGAAGCATTTCAAACAGAAGAGACGAGTGAATGAAGAAAAATAATTGTTTTTTTATGACAGATGATGTGTGATAGCTAAGTCATGACAGAAAGTCTTTAATTCTTAGAGCACAGGGAGACTTTTAATCAGGGGCGTTCGCCCTGAGCAGCAGCAAGATGAATCCCGCCATGGAGTCAAGACACTGGAGGTGGTGGTGGTTGATGATTCTGCTGACACTGGTAGAGGCTGATGAAATGATGAATCATATGAAACTGCGAAGACTGGGCGAAGGTGGAGAGGTGGAAGGGCGCGTGTAACAGCAGCATGAACGTCTCAAATCTTATTTAAAAGGGAGACAGCAGCAAGATGATAGGCTGACAATGACAGCATGTCGAAGTGCTTTTGGAGGGGATGTCACCAGCTGATGTGAACAGCTGATTTCTCAAACAATGACAGCAAGGAGATTAAACATGCGTGAGAGGGATGAATAGCAGGATGAATGAGAAATAAACTAGAGGTGAAAGCATGCAAAAGTATAGTCTTCCCACTCGAGCTTCATGTGTACTCGACTGGCAAACAAACAGCATCTTATAATCTGCCACTCCTGTTCCAGTGTACCTGCTGTTACGGCATTATGGTGAAAATTACGTTCATCTAATGGCTTCCAACACAAAAATGTTGAGGTCATAACATAAAGCCTACACAGCAACTGAAAGACAGGTTGATGTATTTCATAAACAGTGGGAGAGGCGCCCGTGGGCACAAAGAGATAAAGAAAGCCGTGAGATTGCACCAAACGTGTGATTGATGTAAGAGAAGCCAATTTCATGGGTGCCACGAATGCCTGGCAAAGTATGCTGCATGCAGCTATTTTATGAATAGAAGAAAAAAAATAATCAGTGAACATGATTTTTACGAGGTAAGTAACGGATGTATGTGTGAGCTGAATATGATATGAAAATGAAATATATATAACATTTTAGTTACATTGGAGTCTTTTGGTAATTCTGTCAGTATATACACTTAGAGATCTCAACACGTTCTCATTCCAACTTGTCACACACTGACGCTTCGTCATAACCTTTGGAGTCACTTTCTAACGCACTGGATAGCCCAGCGCACTGTCGCAGTAAACACGTGGTTAACAATGTGAACCCCCCCGCCCCCTTCCCCCAATTTTTTTTTTATTAGGTTTCAGGAAATACATCACGGTTGAACTTAAAATTATTTAGCAAACTTAGTTTTAGGCAATGAAAGCAATTAGTAATATTTAGAAAAAACTTCTCGGTCAGGCTTAAACATAAACTTAAGTTCAGACAACAAAACCGCTTCGTTAGGTTTTGGGACAAGAACACCAGTCTCATGGTTGAAAGCTGTGTTTGTTTGACCCATTGGGTCCATTGGGTCCGGATGGGTTTCCATGGTAGTTATTTGAAAGCCCGGTGTGATTCACACAGACGCCGATGGGCCGAAAGCATTGGTCGCCCTAAGAATGATAAAGAGTGTTTCCTCTTCCTCACCTCTCCTATTGACTTCCAGCTCAAACACAGAGGACTGGATGTCCTTGATCAGGTGAACAAGTACTGTATACAATACAAAAATACAAGAAGCCTGCAAACTCAAGTGTAGGGAGGATGGTGCACCACATGCCCCCAACGTGATAATGAATAAATATGAATACAATCCATGGTTATTGTATTGAACCACTGAATATGTGCAGTATTGAACCACTGAATATGTTCAGCCTTGAGAAACCTAAGCAAAGTTGTTTGTACAAAATGTTGTATTTTGTCATCGTTGAAGTATGTGTTGTATATTTCAAGCGACAGTGATGTTGGAGTGATGATGAAGGAATCTCCGCGGACACTGTACTTGCTGGTATAATGAAGTTTATTACAAACAAGCAACATATGTCAAGACGGGCGTCATGACAACCCGGAGAGTCCCAAAGTCGAACAGAACTCTAACCGTCGGGGATCTCCCGATCACTTATATATGGATGTTGTTTACGCCCCAGACTTGAGTATATAATGACATCATAAACAGGGCCCCCAATGAATGACATGTTTCGGACATAGGCACAGCTACTCCTCCATCCTCCAGGTCAAGGAGCATTGCCCAGCGGGGGTACCTAACGAGTATCCCATGTGCAACAAACATCAATGGATCCGACATTCCAAAGTCACAGGCCCCTTCACATATGTTATCTTCATGCATTACAGAGCAAAATATACTACATATGCCTTTATACTGAACTGTCCATGGGCACCCTGCCTCTAACCCAATGTCAACCTCAAAGGAGCTTATGAATGGATGGATGGAATACTGTAGGTGTTTTTTGAATAACACTTGGACTGCTGAGTTTGTAGACTTTTTTACATTCTTCACAGTTTGAACACTTTAATATTTGTTTTTCATATTTGTGCTTTACAACACTATAATCACAGGCTAAATGCAGGTATAAGGAAGAAGGCTGCGAGTGACTGCAATGGTTTCAGAAGAAAAGTAGGTCCATACAATTGCACAGATGATGTTTGGTAGTTGTATTTTCAGCAGAGCTTGAAATTTTCCCTTACTCAAACATACTCAAGGATACTGTGCAACAAGTGTGCAATTTGCTTGGCAGTTAAAATGCAGGGTACTGACTACAGCAGCAGGGTTTAAAGGTCGAGGAATCCCAGTGCTGTATTTTTGTTTACAGGTTACCAACACTGAGCTCTTTTTGGAAGAAAAACCATGTGAGCAAAATGAAAAGCTTGAACTGAAGCTGAGTCACAAGCAAAAACAAACAACCAAAAAGATGTGTTTTTAGTAAAGGATAAGAAATATATCATGCCTCCTTTTCTTGAGATGTTCAGATCTTGTGTGCATGTGTTTTAATATTAAAGGATAACAAGTGCCGCAGCTCTTCTGAAGCATATCTCGGCGTGTGAGGCAAGGCAGCAAGAAGTTTTCCCTTTGTCCTCCCTGAGAGAATAAGAGGGAACTCATAAACCATGAGGAAACAAAACCAGACCAAGTTGGTTCCAACCTTTTTGGCCTGGAGGGGCTGTATCCACACAGAGTCCTCACCGGCTGGACTATTTGACAGTTGACAACTTATTGAAATACTGTTGGTTCAACCCTTTCTTTAAATGTAGACAGTTTGACTTGAAGAATGATTTCTAGCGTGTGACAAGCGGACGAACTGCAAAGCTAATTGCACAAACAATGAGTGAAAGTCTGTTTTGTCATTCTGAGGAATAACTCTTAACTGATACGAATGCCTGATTATGAGAGGCCTCTGTGACTACCATATGGCTGTGAATTCAGCCATCAGGGCTGCGTATTTGCATATGTCTCTTGCAGATGAGTACTCCTGCACTCCAAGCAGCAATAAATAAATATCTCAAAATCATGCAGCCTCAGTTTGTTTGTGTGAACATTTAAAATCTCTGTACTGCAGGATGGTTACCGTGAGTGTGTCCACTGTGGTTGGCAGTAATGTGCTGCAAGATATTCAGGAAGAAGACAAAGGTTGGGTGATGACCCGCTGCAGTTGCCTGTATATCAGTTTTAATTGGATGTCAGCCTGTCAATAGAGTGTGGGCTAAGTGATGAAGAGTGTGATTAGAGAACATTTACATTTGCTAACAAATTTGCAGATTTACTAGGTAGGCTTAGAGGGGTGATGTAATGTTAGACTGCATCTTTTTAAATCAGAAAATAAAGACTTGAATTCAGGTTAAAGCATGCACAATTAATTAACTTTACATACATTTTCTGTGTTGCCTTTCAAAACTCCTGTGATTTGTGATATTGACCTGTAAAAATAAAATAAAATTGAATTGAACTAGGTCTACCTATTTAGTGTCCAGGCAGCATGGAGTAGAGATTAGGTCTCATGACATTCCTGTGAGACTCGAGAGCAAAGAATATATCTTTTATCATCATCAGTAGTCAAGTTGAGGAAGATGAAGGAAAGCCAGGCGTCAACCTCTGGGTCTAAAAAGTGATGCCGATGTGGAAGAGCCTTAAACTTGTATTCTCTTGAATGGTCATCAGGGGGGGACTCCTCCGGTTGCAAAAATAAGTCAGATTGTGTAGAAGTCTATGAGAAAATGACTCTACTTCTCATTTGATTTATTGCCTCAAACATTGTAAACATGAGTTTATGGTCTCAATCACTAGTTTCAAGTCTTCTTCAATACAGCATGATGTTCATTTAGTAAATTATGGTCCCATTTAGAACAAAATACACAATGAAGCAGCACATGCTTTAGGGTGGGGACAGGTCTCTACCACGCCATCGTCTGGAGTTGTGTGTGTACTCATTGCAGAACTTTAACCCTTTCACAGTGTTTTTTCAGTTCGTGATAGATAATTGTAACTATTTTAGTTGCCTAAAATGTCTTATTCAGCATTTGATTGTACTAGAGCTCCACCCTCTCATTTCAATTTGGGTTGCTAAAAGCCTCTCTTCACATTTCTAACAATGGGTGATATAGAGTCTATGGGGACGTCCCATGCAGAGGTCTAACATTTGAAAGTGTTGCCTATATGTTTTGAGGACTTGGCCGGGTTTAGCTCGTGTAAAAGCTTTGTAAAAGCCGTCACAAGAAATAGTAAATTGTGAGACAGGACCAGAATGAGAAGGGATTGCCTACAAGAAAAGTTACACCGGGTGGGAATAGTGAGGGGAAAAGAAGAAAAGTTACAATTTGGCAAGAGAGGAAGGTATAACTCATGTGTTACATTTCTGTGCTTATGTGAATATTGTCAGTGTTGGTGTATTTTTTCCTGGAAATATACATTGCTTTTTTATGCTGAACAAATATGCATAAACATATAACACAGTCATTATTTCTTTATACTACATATTGAGTCATGAGCAGTTTGTGATTTCAACTCACTTTACTGTTTATTTCACCGCATTGGTTGCTTTTCTGTGGCTACCAGGGGAGAATGCGGTAATGAGCAGATGGTTAGGTGTGCCCAGGTGACGGGACCACAATAAAATATCTGTAAGTCAACACGTTGCTTGGATGAAATTGGCAACCATCCAACCGTCGTGGTGTCTCAGGCCTTGTGATTAATTGATGTATGACTAACAAAGCCCTGAGCTTGAGGTCCCATGAAAGAGCTCCCCACAGCTAATGGGGCTGGACTGTGTTTATTGGAATATTTCTGCTGATCTTGGAAACTGAGACTGTGACAGAGGATTCCAGTTGTAGTAACCAGGGGACAGCTTGCTTCTTTTAATATAACAGAGGGAAAGAGGGAGAGTATATATGTAAGCACAGAACCTTCTCAAAACTATGTAGATAAATGTATACCAAGTGCATGGAACCAAGCTACATACTAATTAATGATCCTGCAAACACAAATGTTTGCAGGACTTTCATATCTAACTCATTCATTTCTTAAAGTCTATTGAAAGGAAATTATACTGCATGTACAATACCATTACAACAACCTTCATATTTCTATGCAGTTTTTGTGAGTTTATGTTTGCAAATACAGTGAAAAGCCTCTTTTCACATTTTAGGTGGGCAATTGTCATAAAACTGTCTCTATTTTCTAAACTGTCAGTATTTCTATCATATTTTATTTATTTATTTACCGGGGACAGTGCACATAATTCAACATTTCAATTTCCACCTCAATGTAAATGTGCCAGAGTTAGAGAGCTTATTTTTTTATCTGTTGTCCCTGGGCAGGTTATTACAATTTAGTGGGCTACTATCATCATGTGTTATGTGTTGGGTGAGACTATATTGTCGGAACGTATGCAAGCAAATCGTAAAAGCTACTGCTAAGTTACTGAAATATTACAATTACTCAGCTGGGAAGCCAAGAGGAAATTCAATTTGTTTAGACAATAGCTAGATACCATTGCTCATCTCATCTCCAAAAATGCATGATATCGCAGTACAGCTTCTTTTTTTTTTTTTTTAACAATCAGCTATTTTTAAGGTAATGATATAACAAATTTGTCTATATGGATTTCAGGCTCACATCATGCTTCTAGACCACACTGTACAGATCCTCTGACAAGCTGTGGGTCTTATATTTGCACTGCAGTTATTGATTTTGTTTCTGTATGTGGTTGTTCTCAGGCCCTTCTGTGGTAAAGTTGTTCCAAAAGGTCATCCACCCCTTCAAGATGTGTAGAATCCAATCCTATCAGCCAGAAAACAAACCATTTCACATAAGGTTAGAAAGTTTTTTACTTTAGTTTCTATTCCCCAGAATTATACTTTATAGTGTTGTTTTCATGCTAATTTGCATCCATTATGTACAGTATTTTGCACTCATGTTTACGACAACATTGACAGGCCCTAGCAACCCTGTCACTCCATTGATTGCTTGGCAGTAATGTGCAGTATGTTGCTCGCGCCGACTCATCACTCTCTCTCAGACTTTATTTTGCACAGGTCATAAGAAATAACATCAAACAGAAATGAGCCAAGCATTTCGGTGCCATCTGCAGACTCTAAATGAATGACGGAGCCGGGAGTGGGTGAAGAAGGTGGGAAGAAGAATTGATTTGATGCATGTGAGACTCCACGGGAAAATCAATATGCTCGCCGCAAACCCACGATTGACGAAGCAGCACATGCCAACCACCTCTGAGCGGAGCTGAGAGCAAATGTCGACACAGTTTGTTATAGACGCTCTGTGCCGATATGATCTCGGAGCCCTGCTTTTTAGTTCAGCACATCGCCTGCCCGTAGGACATTCACTCAACTCCTCGCCAGTTGGGTCGGAATAACATTATTGAGGTGGGTGGCGAAGATATCACACTCCCCTACTATTTTATTGCTGTCAAGCTCCAGCATGTGTCAAACTAAGCTCTTTCTGTGGGCGTTCAGTGAGCCAGCCCACCTTCACTACATGCCTGAAGATGACACAGAGATGATCACATAGCGTTCCCTTTGTCACACGGTTATTCTTTTTTCATTTTTGTTTCTGTCTTGCGTAATTGCATCGACTTTTTTCCATTACACATTATTTTGAGCAGCATCAGATGTTATACTATAACATGTATAATTTCTCCGCCATATGACGTGAGTCCATTTATAACTAATCATAAAGAGATCCCCTACCCCCCCCCACTCTGAAGTTAGGATGATTCATTCATTGTGTTTGTTTTGAATGAAGCCAACGGGGAAGTGAACTGCACTTCCTCAAAAGACCACTCAATCCCCAATAGACCTCCATGTTAAAATGCCCAATCTTACAGCAGAAACAAACATGTTAACAATTAATACAACAATTAAAGAAGAATATGAATACTGCACAGCACAATTCTTACATAATTCCACTCTGTAAACGAGTAATGACAATCACATGAAATATGAAAAGTAAATATATTACATTTTAAAAAGTACCTATACCTAATAAATAAGTAATGGCATCAAAAATCAAGCAAGATTGTATGATTACTTTTTTGGTTTGTCATTGTATTCACGTACAAATTGAATTCAACTGGAAAAATATGAAATTGTGGGGATAATCTTACCTTCTGTATGTGACATTTGCCAATTGCAACTAGGCTATAGGATTTGTCATGTAGCTCAAACAGTTTATCATTGTCACATTGAAACTTGAAACAGACATATTTGTTATAGAATGTCCAGGGTTGTTATCATCGAACTTCTTTATATTTTCCAAAACACAAATGAGAAGGGGCAGTGACAAAACAGATGTGTTTCTGGCTCAGCCTCACAAAAGGTCTATTTAACGTCTATGGCAACAAATTTGGAGATTATTGTGTCCCATGGGTAAATGATATGCATGATTTTAAAGTACATTTCTTTGATGTTGTTCGATACACAGAAAAAGAAGGGGCATAATCAAGCTTTGTGTCGGTTTATATCATCTAACTGTGGATTTCAAAAATGTTTCCGTTTGGGTGAAATCTTATCCATCTTTATGTCTGTTAACTTTATCCCACCAACTTTTAAAAAGCTTATTTCCACATTCATCACAACTGCACAGGGTATAGATATAGGATATAGATATCGACATAGATAATATATAGATATCTATAAGTGGGGGAGCTCCCTTTAGATTTTTGGTAAGTGATGTTGCCGGCTATTTAAAATCCCACTCTTATTTCAGCATGTAGTCAATAAGCACATGATGCCTCTCAGTCAAAAAACATGAAATGTTTTACACTGATTTGACATTTGACAGTTTAAGCTTGGGCCTCAGTGCAAACCGAAATATGTCTCTATATTAGTGCCGTGTGAGACGACTGAATTTCCATATAATAGATCAAAAGAAGGTAACATCCCTAAAATATGAAAGTAAAATTATTAGTTACTTTCCTCATCCAAATCCCCATTTCAAAGAGCCTCGGTTTCAGCTGGAAGTAAATTAGACGACACCGCCGCCTGACGAGTTAAGTGAACTACCGGAAGCACCTGTCAATCTTTGCCTTTAACTGACAGCGCTGTTTATCTGAGCGTTCAGCTTCCGTCCTCACTGAAATTAAAACCAAGCCAGGACAAAGCGGCTTTATATCAAATATGCGCTATAATTGCTTTTTTTAAGGATGAAGTGAAGGCTACACTTTGTAATAAAATGAATCTACTTAGTTATGGCAGCACTTTGGAAAATGTTAATGGACAGCACAAACCCCTTCGGGACGTTAACTCCAGGCAAAACATTCAGGCAAGCCACCAAATCATAGCAGAGCAGAAAGACAGCACAGCGAAAAGCAAATCTGGAAGTTATTGTCTGAATTGTAAGGCCCTCTGCATGTGCGTTTATAACCCCCTCCCCCAAAATGTATATAAAATGGGGAAACTTGAAGTATCTCTCTATCACATTTACTTAAACAATTATGACTAATAAAATGCCAAGAGAATTGAACACATGTATTACTTCAAAAGTTCTGGGAATTGAAATTTGAAAGGAATGTGTGAATATGATTCAAGATGACATGATAGCAGGAAAAAAAAATCTTTCATGTCTGATATAATAGGATTTCTGTTCGGAGCGGAGTGACACTTGAGTTCTAAAACTCCCCCGAACAATAACATGCAGAAGGTATAATCCTTTTAAAACCCATAAGGAAAAGAGCCTCGTCCTGTCATTACCGCACTTCTTGAATGCACAGCATGCAGTTTAAAAGCTTCTCACGTATCAGAGAGAGAGAGGCTACCTCCACCTCCTCCTCATTATCACGGCATTTGAGCAAATTCTCTACTCTCTCCTCTTTCATGGATTCATTATCTGTTTTATTCTGGCCCCAAAAAAAGCCCATCAACCATTTTGCAGGATATAGAATCCCCTGAGTCGTAGCTGCATTTACTAATTGCTTAAGATTTAAGGCTAATGATGGGCATTTTTGCTTTGGAGCCCGGTCAGATCTATTTTCTTCACTTGCCAGTAGGATTCTTAATTTCTTATGGTGCTTAGCGTTACTGTCAGAGCGCACAACAGAAAGAAAAAAAGAAATATTACTGTGTGAAACTAAGGCTGTAAAAGACTTCACAAAGCGGTTCAGATCGCACCCAATACCTGCACCTAATTCACCTGTGAAACAAAAGAAGAAATTCACAGTACATGATGTCTCACCTGAGTATCTTTCTCATCAGTCCGATGAAGTGACATTGCAACAGCACTGAGCAGCACACATGTTGTGAGTGTATTTCAACTTTTCAAACTGCCACAGTGTGAGACTTCACCGACAACTAATTAAGCTGGTGCAGCAGTAGACATGTTGCCAGAAATGTTTTAGAATATATTTGTATGCCTTTTAATTTATTGAATAACTTACTTCATTTTCATTTTCATTCCTTTTGCAAAATGGATGGCATATATGTGCATACAAGTACATAAAAAAAAGTGCCAGTTTGAACTTGATATTCGAAAGGAGTTACTGTGGTATTATTCTTAACTGTTGCTGTGTGATTCTAAAGTGTGAAGCATTTAACACTTTAAGTCTAGTCAAGTCATTCCGATATTAAAAGGAAATATTTACACTGAGCAGTTTAGTGGGCACTGGTCTCCGCTCTTTCCTTATCTTAGCCAGTGATCTGCTGCCGGTGTATAATATGTATTCCTGCAGCGTGGAACCTCTCAGTGGCAACGGACTGGCCAGAGAGACTGGAACGATGCCACCCTGATTTGTTGATGGACCGCAAACGAAATAAGCAAAGAGAGTCCTGAATTTCCTCCCTGCTCTTTTTAAAGAACATATTCCCCAGTGTTTGTGGGTTTGGGTCACTAATTCCCTCTTGTTGTATCCACAAACGACTGCAAGGGAGCTTCAGAGGAACACATGTCCCCGGTGGTTTGTTTTAGGGGGGTGGAAGTGCGCAAGCAGGATTGGAAGAGCTTAGACTGGACTGGGGAACATGTATATTGTTTTATGATTGGTTGAAATATAGTTGGTATTAATCGGGTGACATTTTTCATTTATTTTATATGACGTTTTCACATTTCATTTTATTGGGCTGTCATTGTATTTGTTTGAACAATATTCCATGTAATCAGCACATTATTATTGTTATTGTTTTTATAAACATGCAATTGTATTTAAATTATTAAAAAATATCCATTGGGTGGCTCAAGATCACTATTGAACCATGAGCAAACTAAGCCAAACAAAGTTTCAAAATTATATGATGAATGAAAAGAAATAGTTTGCCTCTGAACATAAGTGGCAGCAGGATTTAAATATGAGTCTGGCCTGAAGCAATTTGCAACTTTGAGTGAGCAGTGGGATTGTGTTGGTCTGTCAATCAGTTTGTTCCTCCACAGGTAATATTATTGCTTTCTCTATGTTGGTCTTTTCTCTTTCTTTTCCACTCCCTCAAATGGCTGTACTTTAGTAAGGTTTTGCAATTATTCAATGCTGCAAATTCTCAAATTCACCACGCAAATTAAACCCACTGCTGCAGTTTGAAATTCTGGTACGATTGAGCCCCCACAGTTACTAAAGAATCCAATCATGCATTAACACCATAGCTGCTGAAAAATGTGCTTAGAATTTCAACACACCTTTAGACATGTGTGGCTGAATCGCGCCACAAAAAACTCAAATCAAAGCATCCAACTGTTGCTGACTTGACTTTGACGGTTGGGCTGTTAGAGGCTAGCCGCCTCACCGCAACACAACACAGAAGCAAGACACAGTTCTATTTTCCTGCTGCAAGAGGCAACAAAAAGTGGATGAGATTGACAAGGCAAAAACTTCACACAATGAATGATGTCTTTTTAAAGTTGAAATAAAAATCAGTGACCGTTGAAGCTTTCACTTGTGGTTTGTAATGTGTCTCGCTTGCAAATGCCGGCATGTACAGAAAGTGCTGGTGCTGACGTGCTTTACTTCAGATTTTGATCGTTTCCCTCAGTTGAGCACATTCTTAAGCAATGTAACTCAGCGCCCATCTGTGCTGCATGTACCTTAATCCTTATTTCTAAGAGGTTTATTTGGATATAAATAGGAAAAGTATATTTTGCTGAGACAATGTGTTCCCTTCATGCCATCTGTTTCAGGTTGGTTTTCTGTTCGTCTATCCATGATTAGGCTTTGAATGGCTGTATATGCGTTTGATCATAGTGCCAAATGTTTGTCTGTAAGACTGTTTGTTACAGAGCTTTGTTGTGCGTTAGCTGATACACAAAGAGGGGAAATCTGTCAAAGAGCAGAGGAAATGTTTCCTTGCCACATCCATTCATAGCCACCCAATAAATAATACAAATAAATTGCTGATTTATGTTTTTGTTTTCTGTTGCATTTAGTGCAATCTAGTTTTCTAACTGGCAGATTCAGAGAGAGACCATGTAGTAAATATAGCTTCTATGAAATGTGATCATTGTTTACTGACTTGAGGGTTTATTGGAATTCACGGATTCAAGACTGAGCAAGCTCCAGCTTTACAAACTAAATCACACTAACTTGGGGGTCTGAGGAAGTATTGTTCAATAATTTATTTCAAAAAGCATGAGAAAATGTGCTGTTTCAGTAAACAGTTCGGGCACTTGGCAGAAAAAGATACAAAAATGTGAAATTGTGGTTGATCTCAACTGTGATCATGTGAAGGAAAAAATCTAAATGCTAATTTTGATATGAGCTTCACCCTGGAAGTACAGAGACATTAACATGCATGCAGTATAAAGTACAAGTACTCTTTTCTCTTAAAATGAATACATTTATTACATGAACAAACCTCACAATACTCCGACCCAAACACTGAATGGACGGTTATCGCTGTGTATCTGTGCTTTTGAGCGCTTAACACCCAAATGAGTTTCATTCCATTGTAGCGCTCAGAGCTCTGAACCAGAAAATGTAACCATATCCCTGGAAAATCAGCCTGGCTTCTGTGCCATAGTGTCCACAAAGCCAGCCCAGACATCGTTGCAATTGAGGCTCTGGAGAGTGTTGTTCATTGGCAAATTGGATCTGTTCCTCCAGACTTTGAGGAAAAAGTCACACATATTTTTGGACTGGAATGAAATCACAAGAGCGTCCTGGTTGATTCACATTATGAGTGAAGTAGAATTATTTATTTTTAGACTTTGGAATACTTTGATCCTTAATGGTGTAGCGCATCCAGAAAACACGTCCAAAGAAAACGTTGCGAGAACATGAATACAGCATGATTTTGTGAATTCGAAGAATTATCAAATACCTTTGCCCCAATTTTAATTGTTGATTTTAGAGTGCCCTCCGTAATCTGTTTTAATCATGTTGATCGTGGAAATTTCATAATTAATGGATTTTTTTTTAATGTCAGCCATTAGCTGTGATTAAAAGTAACTTAAGTACAGTAAGTATATGTCCCTCTTCATTCTAGTAATATGTGGTACTGATTTCTGGGATAAAACACAAAATAATGGCTTGTATTTAGCTTTTTCTATGAAACCTTATACGTAAATGGCCTGTGTTACCTTACCCAAACATATATAAATATAAAATAGCTATCACACTAAATTGCAGGTCTTAAATATGCTAGCAGGGTTTGGCAAAATACCTAATAACAGCTGAGGGCTGACAATCCACATGACAGCATGTGTCTAATTTGCAGTTTGCTGAATGAAGAGAGTTGTGTGAGATCTGACTGTGTTGATTGTTTGTAGTCTCAACCAGCACACAATGCCAGACGATGCATAACGCAGTCTTAAATAACGCTAAGTTAAATAAAAAAAATTGTACATTTTGAAGGTTGTCTAAAATAACATATTAATACCAAAAACAAATTCAGATTGCCCCAGAATAACAATGTAAAATGCTGATCAACCATGTGTAAGAATATGCAAATACACCTGAGTATCTGTTGGCATCACAATTCTAAATCAGTCGTTTCTAGGTATGCAATGAGATTGGAAGGTTCCATTAACTTCCTTCCCCCATTCATGTCTCAACATCAGCTGTGGGTGTTACATCAGTCAGGACATTACTAGTAAGGTGAGGTGGCGAGAAAAATAGATTTCATATGTGACAGGTCTTATCTGCCCTTCACAAAACACATTTGCAGGTAGGGAAGGATACGCTAGATTAGTCAGTGCATCATGTGGAAGATGAGCGACAAGGGCAGGTGCCAATAACCCTATGCTCGATTGGAAATTGAGAATTTCTCTGCAAATGCAGTGAAGCCCCTCCGACCGGTTAGCTGACTCCAGCACACACCCTGTCCCCAACAGCAGGTTGATAAATAAACTGAAATTCATTTAAAAAAGAAGAAGGCATAAGCAGTGTAATGTGTGTATATGCAAATCGGTGCCGCAATTTTAAGACATGGTAATTTAGTATTACTGAAACGTCATATGATTTAAACCAACCTCTGGCACTTAGCTTATATAATCCTTGCCCGGAGGAGAGGAATTATAAGAAATAAGTTACATCGCTTTAGAGTTTTTGTCATTTTATTTTACTTTTTGCCATTTCATTTGGATTCTTTTTCACTATTAGGGCTTGGACTTGTAAGTCAGCGGCATGCAGTTGGGCCCCCATGTGCACTCGCAATATTAAACTTTGCTCCCAAAAAAAAAATATCCGGCTGGTCCAGATAGACAGGCCTGTATGTTGCAGCATGATAAAAAATAAATAAGTATTTAAATAAATAAATAAATCCAACAGCAATAACTGCTTTTTTTTTTCTTTCATATTGCAGCTTCGCGTGCTGTCGTTGGATACGTTTTACATGAATAGCAGTTTACTGTGTGCAGTTGAAGACAAGACAAAAAGAAAAACAAGAAATCTTTCCTTGCTCACATTATGAAGCTCTTATCAAAATCTTTGACTCTTTCACATATGAGACAGTTTGGCACAAATATCCAAATGATTGAAAATAGTTAGTCAGTCACTCCACAGGGCTCCGTCAGCCCTTAAATCCGATTATTTTTGGGGGCAAATGAAATGCAGCATGAGCTGCATAATCTTTACAAAAGTCACTCTCGCGCCTCCAACTGGTTCCGAACGCAGTAGCTAGGCTTCTCACTGGTTTTAACAGACGACATCACATCACCCCCATCCTGGCTCCTCTTCACTGGCTCCCTGTTCGTTTTAGAATTGATTTAATAAAAACTATTTTACTGATCACTTTTAAAGCATGTATGGGTCTGGCCCCAAAATACATAGAGGAAATGTAGACCTCTTATGGGCCAGCTCGCAGCCTTAGATCCTCAGGTGGGGCCCTTCTGGCTGTTCCAAAGTCGAGGCTGAAAACTAAAGGTGACCGTGCTTTTGCCATCAGGACCCCTCGGCTTTGGAAGGACCTGCCTGAGTAGATACGGCTCGCAGAATCAGTAATCTTTTTTAAATCCCTTCTTAAAACCCATTTTCACAGACTGGCTTTCATGTGATGTAGTCGCTTTAATTATTTTACTAAATTGTATTATTTTATTTATATTGTTTTTTATTATTTCATCTATTGAACTTTTTTTATCAGGGTTTAACTCTTACCTTAGTTTGTCTTGCTTTGTTGGGCCTCGCTGTCGAGCTTTCTGTTGTTGCCTTGCTTTTGCTGCTTTGTCTGTCAAAGCACTTGGTAAACTCCGTTTTTAAAGATGCTATATAAATAAAGTTATTATTATTATTATTAGCATTATGGTGCTCTTTTCCTTGGTTAAGTGGCCTATTCTCAATCACAGTTTATTTGACATGATCATAATGTTACTGTATGCTACTTTTACTTGAAGCAGAGAAAGTGTGGGCTAATGAAATCACACTCTTCAACCATACGGAAAAAAGCCATGCTGTTCACATTTATTCGAAGCCTTTGCTGCAGAATGTATAAAACTGTCATATAAACTACAAACGACAATAATCATGATGATTTTTACTATGGGACACCATGATGCGTAATTAAAGCCGAGAAAAACTCTTATAATATGGGCATCATACGTCTTCCCATTTTTTTTGTCTATTCAATTAAAACAATAAGCATTTCAGCAAAACAATTATCGAGCAATTTTATATCAGTGCGGTTTCAGCACATTACTAAGCATGCAACAGATAATTATGTTGTAAGTGCATTTCAGACAAAGCTGACTACGACATGGTCAGGGATGTGAGGTATTGACGATAGCGAGGAACAGACCCCAGCCGGTTTTTCCTCTTTCTGCCAGCACCAGCTAAATGCCACAGAAGCAAGATGATGTGCCTGGCTTGATGTCTGTCTGAGCGACCCCATGCTGAGTGCACAAGAGCCACTTGGCATCTTCCTCTAGAGCTCTCCTGGACACAAACATTAGACTATCAGTGGGGTGCACATAACATTGCTTTTATAAATATCAATTTAACAAGCAGATGAGTTTGTTTGATGCTTTAGCTTCACTCCCATAACATGTGCACTTGTTGTGATCCATAAGGGATGAAAGCATATACCTTAGCGTCATAGCGTGGCGTGGTGCTTCGCCTGCTTTGTAATAATGCTTCATTTACAATACTAAAATATGCATTTCTGTGTTAAGAATTCATGAGCTGCACCCTATTTTTATCAGTGAGAGGTAATGGCCATTACTACGTTTGACAATAACAGCACTTGGACCAAAGTGCAGGCACATTATGGAGGAGACAATCTGGGAGCGAGACTTGACTGGAATGGCTGATACTATTCTTGTCAGTCGCAGCCAGTAGAAGCGTATCCCAGTTTACCGGACACGCGGAGGCCGCGGGTCTGCCATATCAAACATCCAGAGCCATCCTGCCTCCTGGCATCTAATTACTGACACAAATCATCCAGAGATAATGCATTCCCATTTGCGATTACCATGTAATTGATGATAATGCTATACATCCACCATGGGCTGCTGAGGCTCAGACTGTACCGGATGTCTGCATTTGGCAAAAATGATTTGACAGTAAACACGTATCAACGGGGGATGATATGCAATGAGAGTGTTTGCAACGTAAACCATACAAAACAGCAACGATGCTTGAACTATGTAGTCAAGATAATGTCTTTCTATGATGTGTGCTTATATAATTCACTTTAGTAAATGATGTGATCAACACACTTGCTGGGAGCTTTCTCTCCTGTGTAATGCACAGTCAACATGCATCCACCTCATTTTGAATATTTGTCCCTCATTTTGGCGCTTGCAGTGCCGTTATAGAGCAGTTGCATCAATACGCATTCCCGTCTTACCCTCAAAGTCAACAGCTAAGAAGTTGGGTCACTTTGAGTTCATGTGACGGGAGGGAAAGCATCATAATTTATATCCTCTGTGACACCTTCCAGTGAAATTATTATTGAAAGAGAACTGCATAATGCAAAGCCTTGAACAACCAATAAAATGATATGCAAATTATATGTATGTGAGCATTTCTAATAGTGAGACAAAATAGAAGCTTCATTCATATACATTACGGTATTTACAAAGATAAAGAGTCCAATGCCACCTCATGACCAGAGTAGAAAGTACAACACAAACTTCCTCCTTTCATGATTTAGTACACAAGCCTCAACCCAACCATCTGGATGGATAAATTAAATATCTCCAATCTGAATCTATTACTGCGTTATGACGGCTTTATAGTGTTTTATTTATTTTCTGTCCTTTTTCCGGTGCTTTGGAGAAATCTCAAGTAGACGCAGAGAGAGAAAGCGCAGGTCAACTGCCATGCACCAGTTATTTATGTGGCTACATGTATTTGTTCATGTGCTTAAGAAATCTTCACTGATGAAAGGCATACATCAAAATCAAAACAAATTAAATGTTTTATGTAAAAGGAAGAGAGCACAAAGAAAAGTGTATTTCTATGGTGCACAAAAAGGTTATTGAATAATGGGATCAGGATAAATGTTTTGAGATTTAAAAAAAAAAATAAAAGATGCCATTGGTGTTTGATTCAGAATTCACAGAATGTCTCTGATTGGCACATTTGGTCATGCTCTTTTGAGGTGCTGATTAGCAATCAGAATTTTCTTCCACAATAAATGGGTATTGATATTTTTCCAGGAATGCAAAAGCAAACATAATTGATCTTCTTTCAACAAAAAAAATTAAATAAAAATTCCATCTGTCCATGGCATTGAATCCAGAAGCTTTGCTCCCATTAATGTTCAGGTCCCAGCAAACTCTGTCCTTGTTGCAGTTTCTTCCTTTCAGAATACTGTCTAATTCTGTACTGAATGACAGGAAACCTTGAAGTTGGTCAGAATTCAAACAGTGAATAGAAATGACAGAATGCAGACAGAAACCCTTGTGTTTCAGGCTCTGGTGCAGATCGTCAGTTTCCAACGGCCTTGATCTTATTCAAATCAGTATTCAGTTTAAAGAAAACAGTCTCAACTAAAACCACCACATTTTCTAGTATTTTAAATACTAGACACCAGTGCCACACTTCAGTGAGTGTCATTCAATAAACCTCATGAAACCCTGTTGGATATTAATGACACTTAAACTCCGCAAATTTGTACCGTAATGACTCGGTCAAGGTCAAAGATAGTCTCTGTTTAAATGGAGCCATTATCCTGGGCCTGTAGCTAAACAAGCACCAAAGCCCAGCTGGTATACTGTGGTGCCTACATACGTCATGTAAATATCCAAATGCATAATAGTGTTGCACAGGGACAATTTGTTATCTTTGAAATCCCACAAAGCAAACACATTCTCCAACTGTGCAACGAAGCTTAACAAAGTTTATCCCAAAATTACAATACTTTAATCTAATAATCTCAATGACTAATTTGTTTATTTAAAACACTCAAAAACCTTTTGATTTAGTCAAGAACGTGTGCCAAATAATGGCAACTTTCCCTCCGACAAATTATGTTCATATCTGGCAGGTTTCAGAACAATAAAGTGCAGCAAGAAACAAGCTGGTGAAGGTCACTGTGATGGATGGAACCGTAACTCTTAATCCTTAATCATGATTTATTTACAACATTAAATTACTGAAGGAATATCTAGTGCAGCTTCACACAACAAATTATACTGAACTTAATATGAAACAAATTTGTGAAAAAGATCTGTTTGTCAGAGAAGAGTCAATCGACTGGAGAAATAGTTTAGGAAGATTTCCCTCAAAGTACAAATAGTGATCTGTATTCCCAAGAGAGTCTTGATTTTTTGCATGTTTTGTTGTGTCTAATCTGTTGAAGAGAAGTCATTTGTAATAAAAAAAATAATGATCACGTATAGGTTGTTCATAATCAGAAATGGTTAAACAGTTGTACTGTCACATAAGGCTCTCTAATGGGCTTGATATGCTGTCCGCCAGGTACTGCAGGAGTAAGTAGCAGCAGTGACATGAATGATCGGCACAGTGAGAGTGGAAGCTGTCAAGTTATAGAGATCATATCGATATCTTGTCTTGTCTACAATTTTTCTAACATCTTTCTACAACTGTAAAACCTCTGAATTGATGGATTGATCATTACACGAGTAAGGCTACTAATGAGCTTTTATATCTAAGGATGTCAGCTTTCAAGGGCAGTTTGATAAACCTGTATAATGTTCAGCAGCCCGGTCTCCTAAACATCACATTCCCATCCAACAAAACTGTCATTGTCAACATATGTCCCAGATTATTTGATTTTGACATATTTCAAATCCGTTTTTCATCAAAGTCATTGTAAGGAGGAAGGAGACAAACCATGACCTTTTACTAAACCTAACCAAGTAGTTGTGTTGCCTTTTCGTATTAGTTTTGTTTCATTTCACAACGTTAACCTCGTGTTTAAACTGCAACCAAAATCTGGGAGAAAATATGATGCACTCGAAATGCAATTGAGAATGCAGTTCAGTTGAACGTAATCTTGAGGAGACAGGGTTGTATAGAAATTGATATCTAGCAGTAGACTGCTGTTGTTTTTCCAACATGCTAGGTGTTTGGTAATGACAATCTTCCCTCGAGGGGAACATAAACAAATCAGTCAATGTTAACTTCAATGGTTGAACAGGGCCAAGATTTCACCTTGGCTCTGACTGAGTAACAAGCTGTGCTTGTAGCCGCTACAACCTGCAGTCAGCAGGGAATTAAGTGTGTTTTGGACTTATTCATGGTTCTCGGTCAACCCACATTCACTTCTCAGGGTTTCACACCTCTCTTGGATTGCACTTTAATCAGTACAAACACATTTGCAGAAGCACTGACAGTAAAAAGAAAGCAAGTGGACATCTACATGGCTCCTCTGCATTTTAAACATTACTGAAGCCAAAGAATGAAAGAGTGTGGCCTTTATTCACAAAACTAATCACCTCCAGTAGCAGTGTTTAGTTCTCAACTTTAATTTAGACGAATTTAGTTTGGTTGAGTTTATTTGAGAAAGTGAGGCAATCACAGATAAACCTCAGCTTGATTGTCAAGCACAACGCACTAAAGTCACCAGCTTGAAGGTTCGTAATTTTAACATAATGACACATAACACATGAGTTTGTCTGCGTTCTAATTATCATGAATGAAAAGCATTGCAAAGATTAGTGTATGTCCAGAAAACAGCCAATTAAATCAACAAGTGCTATTGTTATTGCCCATAGGGACTACCCACACCTGTGTGCTATTTAATTGAACCAGAGCCTTTCTATGTCATGAGGGCAATGAGAGCCAAAAATCTCCCCAGTAGAACAATCCATCTGAAAGGAATACAGGGGAGAGGGAGAATAAATGGATGAGTGGTAGTCATTAAAATCTGCAGTGGAGTTAGCAGGAGGCTGAGAACTGATAAATTGCAGGCATTTTCATACTTTCACACAATATGAATTACACTAAAATATGTTTGTTGTTTGTAACATAACAATTAAAAGTGTTGTGAAGGTTTGAATTAGGACTTGAGGAACAACAAGAGTTATTAATAAATAAATAAATAAAGGGTAACTGTATTATAAAATGTATCAGTCAGATGAAACAAAATATACATCAAAATGCAAATGTTGCAGTCTTAATTAACAATCTAATATAAAAAGAATTTAATTAAAAAAGTTGTGTGTTTTATTTTTTTGTTTTAATGGCTATTTTATCATGTGGCCAATGGACAACAGTTCAGAATTAGCCTTTTGACTACACATGCACATTTACAGTGTTCACAGCATGCATAGTCGATGAAAACACAACAACATCAACAACTCATGCTGTGAATCTCATTTTTCCTATTTCAAGTTTTGTGGCTGGGCTTTGGGTATTTGATACGCATTTATATATTTTCATTCATGAATTCATTAATGCTTTTTTTGGCTTATTACGTAATGTGTAATTTTTCTTTTATTAAAATGATATGTAAGATGTTGAACTGAATAACTGAATTATATTTAATATTTCAGTTCTCAGACCTGACTGCATTCAAAAGACATTTTTGCCATTTCTCTATGTTAGAAATGAGTCTAATAAAATGTAATACATGGAATTTGATTCTTGTCAATGAAGCACACCGTGAGCCCAGCATCTTCATGTTTCCTAAGGATTCCTATTCTGATTTTTTGCTTTCCATGTTAGAAATATTTGACAGACAGTTGCATGAGAGATGGCAGCTGAGCCTTTCTTCATTTCAGTAAATCACTGACAAGAACAAATGGAACGAGTTTAACCTACGCTGACAGATACGTTAAACATGAAGGACAGTCTGCCGTGGGAGAGCGTCACCGACTCATTGATCTTCTTTTGCATTTAACTGTTTCATTTGTAGCGTGGGAGTTCTTTCAGTTCGGTCTTCTTCATTGCTTTCAGCTGTTATACTGAACTGAGCCCATATCAGCTCAGTCAGGACACTAGACCTGTGTAATTACTGCCCAGGGCTAGTTTATCCCACTCTCCCACTGTACCATCACTTGAGTGATTGGAGCCGCAGGGGGGATCACCAATGTAACAGGTCATTACTCATAAAGGTCTGGACTGGCAATATAAAGTCAAACCTCTTCAGAGTGGAACAAAAGCTCTTGCTTCAATAAAAGAACATGGATTGCTTATCTGCGATGGTGGCAAGCCCATGGATCATTCTGCTGTAGATCTCTTCAAGGAGCTTTAACTTGTCCGCAGGTGGAAGGAAATTCTTCGTCTGTGACCACAAAACCCAACATGGCTGATAAGAACTAAAGATAATACTACATACATTATATGGCTTGTTAAAGGTTGATGAGCTGTCGTAAAAGAGAAAACAGTAATTTCTTTTCAGTAAAATTAACATATATAATGTATAATCTTACATTCCAGGACATTCACTATGGAATTCCTACCATTAATAGGTCTTTCCACCAACAAATCAGTTGTGTTGGCAATTCGGAGGTTGCTCAAGGTGGCTTGTGACCAAATCAAGAGCTAATGAAATGAGGAAATCCATCTGGAAATGGATAGATTACTATTGCTGGCAGAAATTCCATTCACATCTGGCAAAGGCATGTTGCACCACCATGTTTCAGCCAAAGACATTTGGCATGAAGTTTAACCACTCCATAAGTGACACATTATGTTTTTTGTTTTTTTTGGTTCTTATAACTTGGGGGAAATTTGACAAAACCTGTTTGTGATGAGACACAAAGTACATCCAGGGAGATGTTTTTTGATTTGGCATCCTCATTTTGTTGTTTCAACATGAAGTCAAACAGATACAGGCAAGACATGGTTTTACCTGCACTGCTGTTCACAAATCATTACATCAATCAATAGCTTTTGTACAGACGCTCAAGTTTCTCTTGAAAAGGCTTAGGTTCTCTTGACACCAAACATACTCACTGTGTTTCTCTCTGTTCTTTAATGGCTGAGAGGCAGGAAATTGTTACACAAGCATCAAGACTCATAGACCTAAACGTATTCATGCCACATGGGTGATCTCTTAAAATCAATATGACAGTGGATGAATTTGTTGTACAAATCTGTCCTTATTTCTAAATTGTCCATACAGTAGGTGGGAATGATAGAGTGAATGGTTGTCTGTCTGTGTCAGACCTTTGATTGACTGGAGTCCACGGTGTACCCCGCCACTCGTCCTATGTCAGCTCCAACCCCCTAGATGATCCACACCCCTAAACCTTTGTCCCTCTTAATTAAAACTCTTCTAATACATTATCACTAAATTCTATTCAAATCTTTAACAGGACATTTCTTCAAATGTCAGTTTACAATATTTTCTTAGAATGAACCATGTAGATTGTTTCAAACATCTTTCAAAGATTATTCATAGCAACTAATTTTATATTTTATATTTAATATTTCTTACTAAAGCCATGATATATTAATATTTCCTAAGAAAAGGCATTCTCAGTTTTTAAATGTACTACTTCAGTGAATTGGTGGTTTATTGCATTTTTCTAAGGGGTTGCAAGTGTACTATAGTTCTTAAACACAAATCCTTCACAATTACCATTCACTACATTTAAAAAATCAAGTATGTAGGCACATATGCCTATAAGATCACAACATTTCATACATAACAGAAACATATAATGGAAAAAGACAGAGGGGGCATGCAAAAACCACCAAACTAATTATGAGCATCCCTGTTAAAATATTTCCATTGTCTTGTTCCATAAATTAATTGTATCGCCTGTCACATTTTATAAAGACATGAAGTCACACAGTCCATCAGCCATCTAGGTTACACACTGAAACTCCATCTGGATGATGATGAAAATGCTTGCAAGCATAACAAGTTTAATTCAGTTGCAAGATGCTCATTTACAAAATGGCATAACCCTTTCAGTGATTTTCAGACATTTCATGAAATGTGCACAATGGCACCAAAAGCAAATGACAACATGACAAAGAGAAGGGCCTTCAAACAGGAAATAGTAGTACTATTAAGAAGTTAATACAATAGCTTTTTGAAAACAGATTTGTCATCCTGATTGTCCATGTTGTGATTTTACATTGGTCTAGTCTATACACAAATCTGTTGCATGTCTGTTCGTCCTGAAAGAGGGATCCCTCCTCAGTTGCGTTTTTTAAGGTTTGTTCCATTTTTTTATTGTCTTTATAGGGTCTAAGAATAGAGAAGTGCTGTATAAATTGTAAAACCCCTGAAGGCATTTTTTTTTCATATTTGGTTGCATTAATACAAATGACTTTTCTTGACTCAAATAATAAAAAAAAATTCTGATGACCAGGGTTCAATTCTCATCTCACATTTATTTTCAGTTATACACATGAATAACTTTGGCATGCTGTCACACTTTTATGTATCTATTTATCTATTCATTTTACTTTTGAATAATTGGAGGGGGAGATATTTGGACACGTGTTGCAACTTCAAGACATCGACACCAGGTGGTCTGATAATGGCCAAGCTGGTGTTATACACATTATATACTATAGCAATTATGTTTCATGTCACATTTTATGTCACCTGTAACTCTTCTGATACGCAGCTCTTCTTCTAAGGTCATCAGCGTTGCACAAATGCATTTTATTAGTGGCTATTTTAGGACTGACTGGATTGCTTCAGGTAGTTCGCAATGTGGCTGCAAAGCAGCGCTAAGGTCCTCCAAATACTTTTGAAATAAGACATATTAAAAAGCGTTGCCATTGTTGCCATTTCCACCCAAGAACAATCAGAACGCACACTGTCATGGTGCAAGTCCTAATGCTTATACTTTTAATTTGATATGCCACCTACAAAAACTGTGCTTTACATGAAGATAAGCCAATTTAAAAATATTGGGGCGGGGTCAACAAAAACAAGTATTTAAAATGAATGCCAGAGATTTTAAGGCAGTGGGACTGAGATCATCATCAGGAACAGTGATAAAGAGTTTGGTGTCATCTGTTTGGCAAATAAATTCAAGTTGCAGACCCACAAATGAGCCTTACTCCACGCCATGTAGTTTATTTAGTCTGATGAAAAGCTTTGAATTGTGACAAAAATACTGATAGTAATGAATCAGTTTAAAAAAGATCAATTCTTCAATCAATGTCTTCAGTAGAAAATTGCCTGGAGAAAACTGTTAACAGCATGGTCTGTGGCTCATACTGAGTTACTGGGACATTGTCTCACACAGACACAGTGCTGGTGAGTTTCTCAAATGTCATTTTTCAAAAGTTTGAACATAAAAAAAAAAAAAATCCATAAATCTCCATTGTACTGAATTTCAGAGGTAGGTATGTTATAAGCTGAGCAAATAAACAACATAATTATTTGCATGCTGCTCCAATCGGTTAGCGATTTTCATTCTTCTTTTTTTGTCATTTGTGTAAAACAACCCTTCAAAATTCACAACTATATTCTGTAGATAGTGTCAACTTAATATGCATTTTTCTCTGCGGGCCCCAAAATGAAAATCACGACAACATACAGAAAATGAAAATAATGTCACGTTGAGATCATGTCCACATGAATGATAATGGCTCATTTCAAACACGGCCCTTGCTGTCACACCCCAATACACCATGCCCCGTCTCTTTTTCCTTTACCCTGTCAAACCAATGAAACACTTTAGGAAAGTGGACTGGGCACTCTCCTTCAAAATAGGAAAACTGACAGCTGAATGCCACTAATGTTCACATGTGTCATGAACAAAAACACTTGCCTGGCTTCCTGTAGCTATTCCATCTGTGTGCAAGTCCCGGTCCTCCAAACATTCAGTTTTATAACTCAACACCTTCAAGGGGAGTTACGCCAAATATTATCAGGGACGCGTTAACATGTCACTCCAAACATGGCAACCATTTCCTCTCTGAAGAGCACCAACAGTGATACTATTGCAGTACTGCAAGTACAACTGCATCAGTCATTATCCACTGGCACCGCAACTTACAAACTACGAGACTAATTTAACACAGTGTCGTATCTCCGACACCAATACACAGGGGGAAAGTATAGATACAATGTACAGACGTGCTCCCAATCTCAAGTAGAGGTGCTATGCTTGAGATTGGGAGTGTTTATATTGCCTCTCAACGTGACAACGGCTGAGCCGAAGTTTTGCTGCTAAAAGTGCTAACAGTGCAAACAATGGAAAAAAGTGCTGGGAGAGTTAACAATGTTTACCTGAGGGGGAACCGGTGGGTGCTAGACTACGCCGATGTTGCTGTTTGGACGCCGTTAACAGCGGTAACAGCCGTATGAGTGCAGTGCTGATTGATTGTTTGATTTGTTATCATGAACTAGTTTGACAGCTAGAAACTAAGGATGAAAATTTCATGAAATGCTCCAACATAATTCTCCATAGACGATGGTACTTTGTGGACTCATAAAAAGCTAAGTGAGCTTTTATGTAAAAATAATATTCAGTTGGTTCCCATTCCTCTTTGAAATTGCCATGCAAACTTAAAGCTCTGATGAATAACTGATTGTGCATACATTTCATATTAAAATGTGCATTTAACAATTTCTCTTTTTATTGAATCTAACACTTTTTTATAATGACCGAGCTGCACAATAAAATAAATAAATCTCTGTTTATAAATCTTCCTGAGTGGTTCTTTCATCAAACATACTCTGCAACACTTTCCTTGTAAAATGATGAATCTCCAGATATAGTTCACTGTCAATGATGTTTCTTTTCCAGCTTACAATAACATATATCCCCACATTTCCTTCTCTATCATTCATTGTTGCCTGTCAAAGAAATATGGCTACAAACATAAGGAATCACACTCAAACAGACACACAGAAACAAACCAGTTGATTAAACGGACGTATGCCATCATGACAACATCATTAGTTTAAGTGATTTCTAAAAAGTTGTTTTTAAAACTTGTCCATTTGGAATTTCTTTCTTTTAATTCAAACACAGGTAGTTGTGCTCTAGCAAACTTCAACAATCATGTTTAGGTATCAAGTTAAAGATGGTTAAAATTAGTGTTAGGACTCGTGATTTTTGGTCTGTCATATTTGCAGCCTGGGAGAACAAGATACCAAAAACGCTTCCAACTAGGGCAACAATCACCTCTTAAACGAGACCTTATTTTTTGAATGAGTTATTTTCAAACCAATTCTGGTCTTGGAGTTGGTTCTGTGTTGCAGGTTTTGGCAGTACACCTGATCAGGGGAGGGTACAACTAAAAGGAGTGCCTCAATAATTTGGCTTTTTGACTGTTTTAGGGGAAATCACTAGCTTGTCCCTGTATTATTTTTTTTTTTTATATGCACATAAGATATAATACCTTTCTGGCGACCATACTGTTTGCAATGCAATTGGTCATATAAGCAGGAACTAACGCACAATAAAGAATGGGATGTAACGTTTAGGAAAGGCCGATCTGATTCCAATTTGTCGGCAAGAACTAATAAACATGTCACTTGTGCTGTTTGAGATGTGGCTTGGCTCCACTAATGACAGTTGCTACCGATTTAGCTTCAGCTGGCTCTGTAATTAACCAGTTGATTTTCAGGTGCATTCCAGCAGCAGAAATGCAAAGACTGGGGCTATCTCGACATGTGAGAGTGTAATGAAGGCGTGTCTCCTCAGTCAGCATGAGCAGTAAAAGCACAATGCATGCACAAATTATCGACGAGTTCTGTACTCATTAACCACTCTTAATATGCATGTGTCTTGTTTATGATTCTAATGACAATTAACTCTAATTTAAAGGTTTTGGTGTGTGAGTACTAGTGAGTCACTGGAAACAGCAGAAGGGAAGATGAGAAAGGTCGCTGAATATGAGGTCATGTTTTGAGTTATGATGGGTTAAGGAGGCTGTAATAACGTTATTTAAAATTTACAAGTCAAACACTTCTAATTATCCATGAGGATGTCCTAATTTTATACCAGCAAAACATTACAGCACTTGGGATTTGAATTAGCTCTCACACAGTGATTATTCCAAGCGTGTGCTGACAGATATGAACATTTAAAAGAGCTAGTGTGTACGGGTTCCTGAGGATGTTTAGGGTGGGCAACAGATAGCGAAATATCTTATTAAACTCAGAAAAATGGATTTAAGGACAACATGGTATCCTGTTGTAGGATTGATGCAGCTTCTTCTCTAAGTACACAGGGCGGCGCTGTTCAAGCTGGTGAGGCTCAGTTCCATCTAGCCAAGCACTGATGCCATGTTGTCCCACTTTCATGGATGGCCTTAATCTCTGCCCTTAGCTGAGGCAGATTAATCCAGACAGTGCTGACATTATCTCCTGTTCTACACTGTGACACTGGACACAGGAGGAACTCCCCACAGCCTCACTTCTCTAAGCTCAAACATCACCTCTGAAGCCACTGGATCCCGATCTGGAGCCAAGGAATTACTATGAGTGTTGGTCACAACTGTACATCTCTAAGAAGTATTTGTGCACATTCCAGTAACACTGTTTTCCACAAGTATTTGAATCATGAGTGGCAGCATGTGTATGAACATGTGTCTGATATATAGAGGCTATTTGATATAAGATACAATAAACTATTCATTATATGGATTGCGTTGGTGGGTGGTTAAAGACTTTTGCGTGTCATCATGTCCTTTAAGTGTAAGGACAGTGCAATTACTCATGTGAATGTACATGCACAGTAAACTATATGAATGTGTCAGATGTAGCCTATTAATGGAATTTACTGTAGAGACGGATTAATGCAGTGGCGGAAGACGTCCTCAGCTATTTTACTGAAGTAACTGTAACAATACCACAGTGTAGAAAAATAATTTTCCATAAGTTACTTTCAAGAACTTTTACCTGATTACGAAACAGTCTCAATACAATACTGATGCCTGTATTTGACCCACATAAGTAAACAAGATCAGAAAGAATATGTACTATTTCTATACAGTTATTCTTAATGCTTGTCATCAGTGCCACCGGGTCTGTTGTCCACAGGGACCACCACAATCAACACAAAATTATAGTAGTTTCTTTAAATAAAAGTACAAAAGTATTACAAAAAAGTATGCCGACTCATTATGCAGAAAGGCCCTTTTCAGAGTCATATTTATATTGCTGGATCATTGATACATTATGATACATGTGTAAATCTCTTTAATGTTGCAGCTGGTAAAGGTGGGGCTAATTTTATTTACTTCATATACTGGACCCCCCATGATCAATAAAGTCTCGTATTTCAAAAAAGTACAAGTACCTGAAATGAAGTTACTTTCCACCACTGGATTTATGTTTCTATGTCCTTCTTTCTGTTCAGTAATTTGACTTGAATGAGTATTCAAGCCACAAAGTGCATGTCAAGGTGAATGATGAAAGGTTTTGGCTGGTAAATATTTACCACCTTGTGCAACTTGAACGAGTGGTGCTGTGGCTGAAAACAATGGACATCAGGGTCCTGCTGATGCACCCTGACAAACATTTTCCATTAATTATCTTTATAATTTATAAGCCATGAGCTGTTTGATGTACCGTGACAGATTATCATAATAATGATGGAGCACAGTGGATGGCGACCAACTGTAAAACACATTTTAACACAAGAGGGAGGCTTCTTCCTCTTTGTGTGGCAGTAGCCTTATAACAGGCATCATTTTCCATTATTACAGAACTAAAAGACCATAACACTGATATGCAAATAGGTAAGCAGTGATACAACATTATGTTCAAGGCTCCGAACTTTGCTCAGATAAAAAGAAAAAAGAAAAGATGAAAATATATATATTTTTTCTACTGACCACTTCCTGATCAGTTCCACGATAACTAGTAACAAGTCAGTGGTCGGCACAAAACAAGTCAAAACTATGATTGTATTTCCTCCACAACATGGCGATGGCTGAGCCGGCGGAGAGCAGCTAACAGTGTAAACGGCGCCAGCAATGCAAACAACAGTGCTGACATAGCTAACATTGTTAGCTATACTAACATTGTTAGCTATGCCAGTGGGGCCCACACATGCAGATTCACATGCACTAGCATGTACACGCGGCTACACCGGTCTCAAATTTATAGTGATGCCTCTATGACTAACGAGACCATCATCAGATGATTGTCTTTTATTTTAATTTGTCTCTTTAAGATGTCAGCATCACTAATGCTACAGAACATGATATCATGATGAAGTAATGAAGGACTACATAGTAACTGCTTAGCACAATATACCACATTATTTGGAGGACATTAAAAGGGCAAGTGATGGTAAAGTCCTCCTGAAGCATTTTGTATTGTAAAGTGTTACTGTGTTTTCACAATTTTATTGTGCAAATAATTTGGAAGTTGGAAGGTGTTATTGCAGAGACATGTTGATTACATTGTATTTGTACAACTCAACACAATGACAGGGTATACCATTACAAAGGGACAATGCATGACATTGAAAGCACACTGAAAGCACACTGGGCCATGCATACCAGTTTCAATGTTACAATTGTCATGTGGATAAACACATTTTTGTGCCCAGGACACTTCTTATTGACAGTTCCCATTTGCATCACTGTTACTCTATCACAGGATTTTGAGGCTTGCAGGATCATATCAACTAAAAAGCCTATTTTCATTACGGAGAATGGTCCGCAGCATCTGAATTGACTAGAACTGCTTTCACACCTTCCCACGCTATAGCATTCGCATCATTTTTGGATGAGGCACAAGCAAAGTGTTTTTTTTTCATTACTCTTTTCTTGATTATGCATGCACCGCCTGGCTATGATCCTCAAGATATTCCAAACATTTGTATGTCTATATGAATGCAAGTTTCCTAGTTCTCGTGAACAATATGCTGTAAAGGGCACTATAAATAATATATGATGTATGGATCATAGCATTTGTTTGGATTCTAGGAAAGGAGCCTTTTAGCAATTATTTGGTTTAATAAGTTATGAAAGAGCACATCAAGGGTTAGCGTAAAAAGGTTAAATGGCAACTTTAATTAAAGCTATTGGTCCTTTACTTTTCAAACTACTGTCTGATTCAACTTTTGCCAATCCCATTGAAGGATGGTCCATTTGTGCCCAGATCATGTTTTCACATTTTAACATGTTTGTTTTAGGAAATTTAAGGAGACCAGGGAGGGGAAAAACACACATTCATTAATTAAAACATGGAGCTGCCTCTAGTCTTTTACTGCTGGCATTATTTTTCCTAGATTCACACCAGTCACTGCTCCTGGACATCCTCACTCAGAATACTCTAGAATAAATAAAAGTCTTTTCCAGAACTTATTTTGTAACAAAAGAAGATAACAGGAAACATATGTAACCAATAATGAAGACATTTTCTTATTTCACTGCAAATTTGGCTCTGTATTTATCCACTTTGTAATTATATTCATACATGTCACATTTATATGTATTCTTAGTTGCATGTTAAACCTAATTTGAAATGCAAATGAAATGGAGAAACAAGGGAGAGAAAAGGCTCGGTGATCGACCTGCGTATATAAGTAAATAAACATATAAATATCTTTCTTGTATGTTTTAAAAATTTCTCATGTGGGGCCCCTCAACTTTTACTCGCATAACTCGAGGTCTAATATGTGCCTGATTCTATAGACTGGCAGGGCCGAATAGCAAGGCAACCTACAGCTTTCATTATAATCACAATCACAAGAAGGGGGAAGGGCACATATGCTCTTTTGTGATATCTATCTCGCTAGCCATATGGTGTAGGCTATGAACCATCATTCACCAGCGGCAGGCTCTGGTAATGAAGACACTCATCCCCCGAGGAGGTTCCATCTTTGCTATCCCGTCAAAGAGCGAATCACATACAGGTGAAGGACGCACCCCCATCTCCTCCCAGCCATACGACCACTGCTGTCACTGGCCTGAGAGATAACTGGCTTTACCAAGCCTGTCCTTTATGTGAATGTCAAAGTATCCACACAGGGGCCGTGACACACCGGCGTGAGCCACTGTTGTCTGCAACCAACCCTGCCTCGGTGGTGAACTGCTCCAGAAGAGGTGGTGCACGTATACCTCACCTCCCATTGTATCACATGCAGTGGGTAAAGCATGTCTCACTCTGCAGGAGAAAAAAAAAAAAAATCCTGCAATCTAGATCCCTCCTCCTCCCCCTCCCCCCTTCCATTAACAACTATTATACAGCATGCATTTATTCCAGTTACTTCTTGAACCTTTAAGCACTTCATCATCGGTTCCAGATGGTGCAGAAGGAGACCGAGAAACTCATCCTTCACAGCTCTTCTCATCTTAAGCCCAGGTTGTTGATGTTGACTCAGATTGCTCCGTGAGCAGTGACACTGTATGTATCACTTCATCTAAATTCCTCTGTAAAGCCAAGTAAGTCACCAGAGATGAAGTCAGACTTCAGTGGATGAAATTAATTGCTTAACCTCTGCGAAATCAGCTGCCAATAAATTACACGGGGAAATGACTGATCACATACATCATGTTCGTATCAACAGAGGTTGGTCAGCCATATACTAAACAGAGCACTCAGTTTTGCGGAAAGAAAATGAAGTGTCACTGCAGATCAAATGCGGCAAGGCTATATCATGCAGCTGCATGTTCGAGTGCACTATGCTGCAGCTGTAGCTCTAATATTAGTCCCTGCAGTGGAAACATTCATACAGCAACTCTCTGACAAAAGACAAAATGAAATTGTTTGCAATCCAAGTAATAGCGCTGTTGTTGTTGTTTATCCATCTTCTGATATGGTTTCAGTGAGGGGATAGAATAACAGAGGAAATTACAAATATCACACCCCACTTTTTTTTTGAATACTCTCAATGTGAAAGCCATTTCAGCCACATTCACTTGATATTGTAAGAAACGATTCCATCTTCATCTCTTTCAGCTCTGAACATCACTGCTGATTTAACAATCCGTCAAATGAAGAAAATAAAAATAAGCGCGTCAGCCCATACCGTTACCCGCATTCATGCTAACAACACGCTGTGTGGATGAATGGTGATGTAAATGGGAGCAGTCACACTTGAGTGCAGCTGCTTCACATCATCCCAAGTATTCGTTCAGCTTTGGATGAAGTTCCTATATTCTCAGAGTCATTTTTGTCATTTTTGAAGGTATTCTTCGTTCCAAGCAGCTGAAGCGATGGTGAAGCAAAAGAGTGGAGGGAGACACAAAGATTACTGTATAGTTATATTCTACTGAGAGTCATTCAGAAGCGGGAGAGAATATTCATGGTAAGTGGGGCTGTAAAATCCTCTGACTTTAGCTGACCCCTCTGTCGGGCAATAAATATTTCAAAATATGGACCCTGGAGGTCATTTCCAAGGTATGTATGAATTTAAATTCCTTGTGACTGTGTTATAAAACACCACCACGGCTGTAAGATGCTTCATTGCCCCGCTTTGTCTAAGCAGTGCATGCACTTGAATACTGGATTTACTGTCAAAAGTAAATTAACTTGCTCTTCATTCAGATTCACATTTTAACTTCAATGCATGCACACACACGCACACAAACACATTACTGTATGACATTAACATATCAACACATTTTAAGACATAATACTACTACTGCTTCAAAATATTCAAAGACATTACTTTTAACAGAGGAGCTTATTGAATGCAGGAAACCCAGGTGGAAACACAAACTCAAGGTAAATGACATCTTTCATTTTGCGAGCCCACCTTGAATTAATCCCATTTAAGGGTTTAGCTACACTGTGCACAGCAGCATTCACTCAAACTAATCCATATCACACCCACGTACTTTTGCACACACATACACATGGAAACACACACTCAAACTGCAATTTTTCTTATGTTGCCAGGACACAAAAGCTTGTCCTATGGACAGAAAAATGGCGGCAAAAAAAACCCAAATAGCTACCATGCATCAACAGTTATTCAAGTTTATCTGCAAGAGAAACAAAAAGAAAAAAAACCTGGACCATATCGTAGTCATAGTCACAAGCATCTAATCTAAAGTATATATTCTTTTGTCAGACACATGTGATAAACAGAGCCTCCCTATGGCCCTCACAAACACAGTCTCACAGCGGGCAGCTCCTGGACACTATAACATTAAACAACTTCAACAAAGATTCTTTCTGTCCTCTTTCTATTTTCTTCTCATGAATATTCAGCCTTCGAGTCTTAGATGTGTCTTCTGTGAGTGGGAGCACAGGTGGATAAGAATCTGTACATGAAACACAAATGAATGAAAGAGGAGCGTGACTGTCTCCAGGGCTCTATACCCACACCTTCAGCATCAACATGGCCTCAGGGCGAAATGAGTGAGAGCTGCAGATTTGAGGAGTGTAAAGGAAGCAAAGAGGCGTTCAGTAAATACTCAAGGTTAGGCGTCATCTCATCCCTTAAACATACATTCCCTCTGAAAATGGAGTTATGATTAGTGTTAAAATTGTCAGCTATTTTCTCATTTAGTCTTGGTCTTTGTCCTCTGTCAAAGGTCCTGGTTAGTTTGTATCATAAGTAGTGTTGTTGTTGCTGTTGTCAAGTTGTAGTTGACTAAAAGTGTGGTCATTTAAGTATAATAGTCAAAGAAAACTAGAACTATTTTATCTTGGTTGTCTGCTGCTATGTTAATATTGTGAATCCTAAAACCATTTGCTATGTAAAGATATTGAGTATCTAAAGTCGAATGAAGTCGCTCTCCCTCTGTGTACGTTGTAGTCTGAGCTCCTCTGAGCTTTGTCGACCGGTTGTACATTCTTCTAGTGCAATTCTTTGGGACAACCATCTCAGCCGTCGCCATGCAGAGAACCGTTGGGAGGCCATGAAAATGCTTGCAATCCCGTGAATACCATATATATATATATATAAAAAATGCATGCTACTGTTCACTGGCCTCTGACCTCATACAATATGGATTTAAAATCCACATTGTATGCATTCGCAATAGAACGTTGATGATTTAGAGAGAAATTATGCTCATTGTCACATTGACAGTTTTCAGAGAGGTTTTGAATAATTTTGAGAACTTGATGGCTATTCATTTCTCTGCAATCCTATTACTTTTTCTACCTTCAATTTCATTCTTGTAATGGCAGGTTGAATGCCATTGAAAAGACACTAAGTGTGCTATGTAATGCCAATTATCCATTGTATCTCAGCGTGCTATTCAAATTCACCAGAGTGAAATCAAAATGGAGTGTGTCAGAAAACACTATAATTTATTGCTGCAGCCTACCTCACTATTTCGCAAAGCTGTAAATCCACTTACACTGCATGGATCATCACACATCCTCTAGTGTGTGATGAAGGGAGGCAAAGTGGAGGTTGTTTGTGAATTTGGGATATTTAAAATGTGAAAATTCCTCCAGACTAGTGTAGGCAATCCAATTAACTACTTTTGTTTCAAAACCCACACAAATGTAGAGGACTTCACAGTAGTAACCTGATGCTTTTGAATGTCAGGTTTATACATTCCGGATCATCTCTGTCAGGCTTAGTGGTTTTTGAGGAATAATAAAATATCTTTTTTATTTCCCCAACCGTAACTCTACCTTGGAGAAAAGACTGAGTCTAATCACTCTAACCTGCATTTGGTCATTGACAATTTCATGAAATTACATCATGAAATTTCCTCTTAACTGCCTACTGAAAAGCGCTTGGAGTGCAGTGGGTTCACATCATAAAACTAGAACATCAGGTAGTCTCTTTGGAGCCCAAAACTGGACTAATACTTCATAGTGCTTTCTCCATGATGTGTCCATTGAATTTTGAATTGTTTAGTTGATTTGAACAACTGACCTCAAAATAGACAACTCAAATGGCCTCCAAAGAGCTTTCGTAATGGACAATTAGCATGGTCTGTGTATGTGAACCCTTTTTTGGCCGTCTCCCCTACAGTCATGGAGCTTCAGGACTTGGCATTTGAACATGGGCCCTGGAAGACACTGGCTAATTAGTTCCTGAGGAAGGAGCAATCCATCTTCCAGAGGAAGCGATGTGTCCACTCCTGCAGCTGTGGTCAGTGCACTTTAAATTAGAATGTCTTAAACTTGGGAGACAGAGAGCGAAGTAGAATAAACAATAAACAAAGTTCAGGGAAATAGACTTCATATACTTTCCTAACAGTGAGGTTGTGATTAAAGACAAACAGACCGAGTGTGAAACTCAAGATTTGAACTGCACGAGCAAGATTATAATTTATAATTTGTCATTTTTCAGAAACATTTCCCAAAGAGCTGTTGATCTGACACGGGGATAGAACTGAAACCATTAGATTATTCCTGCAGCAATGCAAATCAGCTGATTTTCAAAAGCCTCTCTTACACTCTAATATTTTTACCGTCAATTTTGGAAAAAATAATCATACTTTAAATATTGCACAGCTGCATGGAAAATATATGAATCAACTCTACTTAAGATCAGGTCAATAAAAACATCTGCTAAGATTAGAAGTCAGAGTTTGCAGGTATTGGAGCTTACCTCGCACGTCTTGACGCATGTAAAGATGGAATTGAAATAGATCCTTAAGTTTGGATCTAATTATGAGAAGAGAGCATGTTTCACCATATGTGCAGCATTGCTATTCAATTAATCTCTGCAATGTAGCCACTTAGATACATTCATATTCATGAAGTTTGACTTTTTTCTTGAACATTTTTTATACATCATTTATTCTTCAGATTTTCACAAATTACTAATACTTGCTATACTACAGCTCTTAAAGGAACATACTATTACATATTCAACCCTGCAATATTGTAAACAACCGACATTTCGGTTAGTGTGAGTCTTGGCTATTAACAGGGTGATCAGTGTGTCATAATCAATCACCTAACACTTATTTGACAAGCTTTATATAATTTTATAATAAAGACATGAACGGATACAGAGAATGGTAGAAGTGCACCATGCAGTGTGATGATTGTTGTTCCACTATAATGCTCTTGCTGTCTAGACTGTCAGGGAATATCAGTATTAAAATGTAGATCTGAGATGTAATCCCAATGAATATTATTTGGATTGCATCGTGACCGACAAGTCTGGCTTTAGCCATGACTGGATTTAGTTTGAAATTGTTTTCAATATATTTGAAAAAAACATTTATGAAATCCGGTGTTGCAAAATATTGTGTATTCTACAGACGTTGGATGTGTGAGCATGTTGCCGGCCTATATTAAATCTAATTAAATCTAACATCCATCCTTATAATGCTATTAAACTATAAATATTGTATTAATATGGGTACATGATAAGTGTGTATTATGAGTTTCATTAATGCGTTGATCGAAATTTCATGTATTCTGACACAGCATGAGCACAGTATGTGTCCATTTAATATAAAAATAAGCTTGAGGCGTATTATGTATGGCTTAATATCATCTCCTTTTGTCAGTATTCCAGAATGACAAATACATTTTTACACAAATACATGTTTTCCCAGTGTTTTGTTTTGTGCAGAGCAGTGAAAGCACATTCTCTTATGTGTTGTTTACAATCAATAGGAAGCTAAAGGCCTTCAAACTGTTAGGTTGTGCCATTGCTTCCATACATTTAGCACAGTAAAATGAGCTGGAAGTAGCCATAGATGCCTTCCCTGAATGCAGGGATGACGAAGGGGCCCATCTGCAATGCAGATCTGAGTTACAAGCAATCAAAGCTGACTAAAGACATTACCAAGTAATGAGTCAGTGGGTGGGGGATCTTCCCCCAACTCGAGTTATTGGCTGAGGACTGTTTGTGTAACTTCTAATCCTCAAAGTGGGAGTTTATTGAGTAGAAAATAAGTTTACTGTAGAAAAAAACCTACAAGCGTGTATTTCAAGCACGAACTTGAATGGCTTCTAAATGCAAAGAGGGCACGGCAGTTTGCCTTATCCGAATTGCCTTTGCACCAATGCATAAGAGTCAATTTATCTATTAAGCAAATAAAGGGATGTTCAGTGGTGGTTCACATCAAAATGGGAAAAACTGAATAAAGGACTTTCCTGACATGACATTTGATGATGTTGTTTTGAAGAGACTGTGTTTTCTTGTGCAAGGGCACAAATTTAAATAGCATGCATTTCAAAGTAATTCGGTAAAGTACAGAGCACCAGCTTCCATTTTGCATCCATCATTTGCTTCTGTGGCTGAAACCAGCAAAGAAAAATATAATATTTGTTTGATTTAGATGTATTTGTTTTCACAGCCAGTACACAAAAAAAACATACAGATATAGACTTAGCAACACATGGCAACATACAGATATAAACGGGACACAAAATATTCATGTATGCTCCCAGCTCACAAGAGTGTCAGCGAGGCAGATTGTACAGAGCTGCTATTGCAGAAAGAGCAAAAGCTCTTCTCCATTTAAGTGTAATGTATCTCTGACCACATGGAAGTAATGTGAAGTATTGGTTTAGCTGGTGATTAGTGTCATTTGATATTGTGAGAGTTTGGCGTGTAGTGACTCTGTGATTCATATCCGATAGCCTGGTGAAGAAGTAGCAGGAACAACAGTGTCAGCAGGATGGGTTGGATTATGCTTTTGTAAAGCAACAACAGGGGGGGAGGGGACAACAGAGTCCAGTTCAGTGCTCTGAGTTCACGGGTGACATGAAGTCTTTGCCGGGAGCATGTATGGATGTCAGTGATGGGTCGCAAACTGCAAACCTTTAGGTCTAGTTGTGTGTTTGATGTCCTAATCCTCCGGTCCTTTGGTCTTGTCCACGTTCAGCTGCAAGTAGTTGTCAGTGCACAATGGTGCACTCCACAGACAGACGACAACAAATGAGTGAAAATGTAACTTCACCCAATGGGGTGAAGTGAGTCTAAGTACTTGAAGTATGCGGAGATGGGCAAAGGGCTGGTACAGTCAGTAGTCTAAAGGGTGTAAAGGAAGGGACTGAGGACACAGGGCTGAGGGGCTCCGCTCTTGGTGATGACGGTTGACGATATTCCTATATTATAGCAGCCATATGAACCCAGTTTGAACCCCTCTGATGATCCATGTGCTCCACCGGAACGTATGTCATTATCATACTCCAGTTTTAAGGGCCAAGTTAGTCAGTTAAAGTATGAATGTGGCGGAATGATCCTTGCCCATAAACAACCCCGTCTCAACTCTGTAGAAATGACATACTCATAGTTTGCAACCATAAAAACATTTTCGAGAAAATCTTCTTAATGAGAAAATGTGCATAATGTGGCCATTTGCAAAATGTCGCTACTGAATGTATCTGCCAAACGGTCACTGACAACGTTCATTTGTTTTCAGACAATATATGATCTTGCAGAACAATGTCTGTTTGTAGCAACTAAAGCATAATCATTTTTCTCATGGTTCGGAATGTCTCTGGTGTCAAAGTCCTCGAATCTGTACGCCCATCTTCTACTTTGACGGTCTTTCTTTGACCTAAGTACTGCACAAAAAAATGTCTGTAAACATATTACAGGCATCAATTATAGTCCCCATTACAGCACAATTGGTGAAA